>BMAC01000369.1:232477-246603 GCA_014905375.1 Phtheirospermum japonicum
TGCTCTTAGTTGATAATTTAGAATAATTAGTTTAATCAGCTTTAGTTTACTGCTTAGTTCGTAATTGATAATCTAGTTTAAAGTAATTAATTTAATTAGTTTAATTAGTTTAATTATCGTCTTAGTTTATAATGATCGAATCAATCTATTCAAACCCCCAAATGTATATGTATGCTATTCGTATTTGAGAAAAACATCGAAAGGACCGAACCGTTGTTTCCTCGAGAGATACGAATCGAGTCAAACTCATCACCCTACAGTTACCTCGTACACTTGCGAGCAAACTGACGTGCTTTTAAATTGATAATTAGAAACGGGGTGCACAAAAGTTTGAGTCACTCGTGAATCGCCTCCCTCGATAGAAAATCCGGTGTCGTCCCCGTCGCTTAATTTGTTCAAAGTTGAGATTCCTCTTAACTCGTAGACGCACGATGTAACGGGGTCAACAAAAGAACAATCATCTAATAAGGCAGGGGAGGGAGTGTTTTGAATATCTTTTAGAGAAAACGTCACTGTTTCACCCAAAACGGTCATTGTCATCCTCCCTTTGTGAACATCAATCAGAGTATGGGAGGTAGACATAAACAGGCGCCCCAATAAAATGGTATACTCCGTGCTCTCAGTCGGTACCTCACCAATGTCCATAACCACAAAATCAACAGGAATTACGAGCTCTCCAACTTGTACTAAAACATCCTCAACTATCCCCAAGGGTAGTCGAATTGAGCGATCGGCCAACTGTAGGCGCATGGTTGTCGGCTTTAGAGGTCCAAGATCAAATTCTTGATAAAGCGAATACGGCAGTAGATTTACTCCAGCTCCAAGGTCCAACATCCCTTTTGCTTTTTGTCCATTCGCCAATGAAATAGTAATATAGAAACTTCCAGGATCGCATTCCTTGGGTGGCAATGGCTTCTTAAAAACCGCGCTAACTTCCTTCGGTAATGTTACGTATTGATTCGTCTCCAAACATCTCTCTTTCGAGGCAAGTTCCTTAGAAAATTTAACGTAGGAGGGCATTATTTTGATTACCTCCAAAAGTGGTAGGTTGATATTTATATTCTTCAAGAGGTTGTATAACTCCATGAACCTCTTGTTCTCTTTCGCTGGACGCAACCGGCTCGAAAAAGGAACATCATCCTTAATTTGCGTCGTTGATTGCTTCGGTAGTGATGGTTCGTCTTTGCCCAGGGTGTTGTTCGGAATCGTCCCTTGAATGGATCCAAGAACATATCTATTGGTATATTTATGTAGCTTTTCTACTGGTGTAGAGACAATTTCCTCATCCTGGTCCACTATGCCATTGTCGATCTTCTTCCCATTGCGAAGGACATGAACCGCCGATGCTTGCTCTGTCTGACTTGGGAGCTTGTCCTTCTCCTTGTTTGACCTCGCGATGTCAGTCACTAGTTGTCCCATAGTTCTATCCATCCTTTCCATGTTTTTATCTAGATCATGCACTATTCCAGAAAGATGGTCAATTCCGTTCACCTTCTTTGAGAGTTCATCTATCTTTGCGTTCACCTTTGTAAGTCCATCTCTATTGCTGATTGTCTCGGCCACTTTTGCTGCAAAACTAACAGTTGATCATTTGGTTGAGCCGTATTAGACGCCTGCCCTTGCGTATGAAAATTATTTTGTGGCGGTGGTGCTTGCGAATGTGGTGGCGGGTACTGCGGATCGGGTGGCATGTAATTCGGACTTCCTGGGCCCCATTTGAAAAGAGGATTCTCACGTTGTGGGGTGTACTTCTTTTGGTTTGAATAATTATGAATTGCGTTGACGTCATCTTGCTGCACTATGTTGTTTGGACACTCGTCTGCTAAATGCTGAGGGGATCCGCACTGGTTGCATGCTGCAGTGTTCTTCTGTGCATCAGCCTTGCTTGCCCGCTCGGCTTTCCAAGTAGCTAATTTTTCATCAAATATCTCTGCACACTTTGCCTTGACTAACTTGACGTCATCTAAATCAGGATCAGGGATGGAAATCTCATTGACCTTCATTTTACGAGGCCGGGAGTTGGTTTGTCTAGATTTCTCGCTTTGCTTCTCCAACACCCGTCTCGATTCGGTGGCTGTCAAGTCTCCGAAATCTCCTCCTGCCGCTATCTCTACTTCTCGTTTCCCATGGTCTAATAATCCATCGAAGAAAAACTGGTTATTCATCTCCGGAGAATAGTGGTGGTGGGGGCAAGCTTGCAAAAGCGTCTTGTAATGCTCCCACATTTCATGAAATAGCTCTCCATCCAACTATTCAAAGGTGGCAATTTGCCTCCGAAGATGCCCCGTAGTTTGGGCCGAATAGTATTGATTTAAGAATTTCTCGCTGATCATATCCCAGTCAGTCAACGAACCAGGCTCTAGGGAGAGCAGCCATGACTTCGCCTTGTCCTTCATGCTATACGGGAAACAAATCATTTGTACCTCTTCTTGATTAAGTCCATGAACCACAAATCTTCCAACCTCATCAACAAAATAGTTCAAAATGCCAGAGGGTCTTCATGAGCACCTCCGTGAAAAGTCAGGAGTAAATTAAGTTGGTGCAGTTTGATCTCAACTTCCCTTGCGGTGGGTCCAAGAACAATTGCTGACCTAAAAGGTACAACCTTTGGTCGCGCTAAATCGCGCTGTCTAGGTGCTCGATCTCCCCTTGGTTCCCTAACTCGGTCATTAGCTCTCTCGTAGTGGTCGTCATATGCATAATGGTTCTCGTGCTCGTATCTTCTTCCGAAATTATTTTGCTCGTAACCATAATCTTGATTCGTCAACCAAGCGTTTACGTGCCTCTGATTTTTAGCATATGCGTTACGCTGCAGAAGATCCTCATTCCTAAATGCCACGTTCTCGATGTTGTGTTGACGCATGACATTGTTGTTCATCTCTTCGTTTTGCCTCATATTTTCCATGTTGGGTTGGTGATTGACTATGTTGTGCTGCTGGTTCACTCCTTTGTTTCTCCCCGCATCTTGTCTCGTATTCTCCAAGTTTTGCTGATAATTAGCCCAATAGACTCGGGGTTGTGATTGTCCTTGCAAAACGATTGGTTCACTCCCATACCCATTTTGAACGGGCCGTGGATGTGATCTTGGTAGGGAATCATTGCTTCGAATCGATTGTGCTCCTAACATCGTGTCGGAACTTGGTCGCAAACAAAATCAGTCGCTGCTGAAGAATCGTTCTGGGAAATAAAAACGGGTCTTGGTCTCGGTGGATTTGAACGGTGGATGTTGTCAATGAAAGGTGCAAGGTCGCGTTGAAGTGATCGCCTTCCTTGCATAATTTCAACAACACATCAACGTACCAAATGGCAAAGACCAAGTGCAAAAAAAAAATAAAAAGAAACTAATAACTTAAAATGAAAAACATCCTATATTCCTACTCGTTGCTTCCCCGGCAACGGCGCTAAAATTTTGAACCAAACTTTTGTGCACCCCAATTATAGATATTTAAATTAAAACACGTAAGTTTGCTCGCAAGAGTATGAGTAACTTGTAGGGTGATGAGTTTGACTCGAGTCGAATCTCACGAGAAAACAACTGTTCGGTCTTTTGGATGTTTTTCTCAATTTACGAACTAAAATAAAATACATGTACATTTTGGGGTTTAAAAGATTTTGAATTGATCATTATAAACTAAACCAGTAATTAAACTAAGGATAATTAAACTAATTATTCTAGACTAGATTATCAACTACGAGCAATAATTAAATTATCGATAAAACGCTACGAAGATTTAAATCTAATTAACGAATCTAAGAACATGAATATAAAAAACTACCATGAAGCAATTGTATCATACGAATCTAAAAATGGATAATTAAGCATAAATCAACTTGCATAAATAAACTAAATAAATCCAATATCCAAGCATGAAATGATTAAACTAATTAAGCTAGTTCTAGAATTAACTAAGAATTTAACTAAGCAATTAACTACGAAATTAACTAAGAGTTTAGAATACTTATTGGAACTAGTAAAAGCAATGAAAATCTCCAGCTATTCCGGAGTTGAACGTTGATCTTGGGCGAAGATTGAATCCCGAACGTGAATTTGAGGTTTCGGACTCGTCGTTCTTCGATCCTTGATATCGGTCTTCAAATCTTGTTATAATATGTGCAATTACGTTTATTCTAAGCTAAAATAACCTAAGATGTCGTGTGTCTCTCAATAATCCAAAATATGAAGGGTATTTATAGATATAACAAGTCTTGGCGCACAAGAAACCCTAAAAACGCAATTCTGGGCAGCCACGTCGACGGTGCGTCAACCGACGCGTGCTGGCTCTCGACGTCGATACTTCCTGGGTGCTCGCGTCGACTGGGCAGGTGCGTCGACTGACGTGGTCTTGAATCGACGCTTCAAAAAGTCACGTCGGCCCTGCGTCGACCGATGCGTCTGGGATCGATGCTTCAGAAGGTTACGTCGATGCTTGCGTCGATCGACGCGACAGAGAGTCTCTCTCAGTTTCTCGATCTTTTTGCTACTCGTTCACCGGAAAGCTCGTTCTCCTATTCTTGAACATCGAACTTCGTCTATTACGCGCTGAACTCTTCCGGTTACTTAGTTGTAAGGTGAAAAACAACGTAATATCACCTATTTGCATCAATTACGATCAAAATACGGTAAAATAAGTTGAACCTATAAAAATACGGAATTACGCTTAAATCATCCAACTTATACCAAAAATAAATAGAAAAACGAACTAAAATACTAATAAAATAAGGACAAATCCACGTTAATCAGCTTTACAGGTAATTGATGAGATAAGGGACATGGCGTCTACGAAGGTGGAGAGGTACAAACAGAAAATCCAGGCATCATACAATCAAAAGGTGAAGAGAAAGCAATTTCAGGTCGGCGACTTGGTGTGGAGACGAGCTGATGCAATATACTCTACTGGTAAGCTGGAGCCTAATTGGGTTGGGCTGTTCAAGGTGACCAAGGTATTGTAGGGAGGAGCGTATGTTTTAGAAGATGGTGAAGGTAAGGTAGTACTAAGAAGTTGGAACATCTGCCATCTGAATAAGTATTATGCCTAGATGAGAAGAGTTAGGTGATATGGTTGTATTTTATTTTATGGTTTATAGACTTTGCTTGACGTTTGTTTAGGTCGGAGGAGAATTAGTGGAATGGAAGTTACGATTATGAAATTGGTCTTGGACATATTTTATGATTATACGAAAACTTTAAATACGTAGAATTAGTTGTGGGCCTTCCATTTCTGGGACCACGAATCTATTTTATTGTAGAGAAATAGGGAGGTGACAAATGTTCGACACAACGATACTATATATTTACAACCGTCTTTATGGTTTGAGATGGTAATAATGTTATAAAATCAAGTTGCATAAGAGAGCTGGACTGTATACGCTCATGGGTTGATATGGTTATGGTATGGGCCCCGGCGGGCTGGACTAATATGGATTTTTGGCATATGGATGATTATGATCCGAAGATCGTTTAGGTCGGAGATGGGTATATGGTCTTATGGATGATTATGTCCCGACGCTTGTTTAGGTCGAAGATGGTTTATGGTTTTGTGGAATGGTTTTTGGTTTATGATTATATTGTCTTATGGATGGTCATGGTCCGACGCTTGTTTAGGTTGAATATAATTTATGGTTTTATGGATGGTTATGGTCCGATGCTCGTTTAGGTCGGGGATGGTTGTATGGTCTCATGAATGGTTATGGCGCGATGTTTGTTTAGGTCAGAGATGTTGTGGAGTGGTTATGATTAGGGGTGGCAAATTGTTCGTGTCGGGATCTTATCGGGCCATCACAATAAGGCACGACACGATAAGTATAGGCACGAACACGGCATGATAAGATTATCGGGCCTATAATCTAAACCCGAACACGGCACGATAAAAATACGAAAAGTACGGCACGATACAATAGGCACGATAAGTAAAAATGCTGAATTTATATAATCCGGACCGTGCACATTAGGCCCGTTAATTAATAAAATACATGATTTTCTTAATAAATATAATACATATTTATAAAATTATCAATACAAATCGTCAAATACATTTAAAATTATAATATGATAAATGTACTAATGATAAATTAAAAATCACAAATACTAACAATGAGTAATGAATATAAAAAGGAGAAATTAAAATATTATCATGCCTTATCGTATTTATCGGGCTAGCCCGTTATCAACCCTTTTCTTAACGTGCCTTATCGTACCAGCCCGATAAGGCCCAAACCCGATAAGGCTCATCCCAAACCCTATTTTTTCGTGTCGTGCCTCATATTGCCACCCCTAGTTATGATTTTTTATTTTTATGGTCATGACCTGACGCTTTTGACGAGTATATGGTTTTGATATGGATAAATTATTTGATTTAGTACATTTTATCTTTATGGATTGGGATGGTTTGATCCAATGTAAGTTATGAGGTTTTATGGTTGATATTTTTATGTGGGGTTTGATAAGGTTTATATACCTAAGGACCCACCTATTTTACATCACCAAAGGTTATAAATTTATGTTTGGTGTTTAGGTCGATGGGAGGTATGGTTCGAATGGTCGCAGGTTTTAAATCACGATAAATGACTTTCTTATTTGTAGGACAGAAGAGAAAATTGAATTGTTTCTAAGTATGAGAAGTGGCAAAAATATACATACATCACATAAGATTGAAAATAAATAATAAGGTAGGATATGTTTATTTTTTACAAGGAACAACTGGGGGGACATGAGGAACGAATTCATCTAAAGGTCCATCTAGTTCGGAGCCTAGTTGCGCTAGATGATTTCTTGAGCTGCACATTTGTCCCACCAGATCGCTTTGGCATCTTGGTCGAGGTCTCCTTTCCAAAAATCAAAAGGAGAGGAGAGTTCTTCCAAGAATTTTCCAAATCCACTTGGAAATCCAAACCTACTACTTAGATCTGCTGGTAGGCTCGCTCGATGGCAGTCCTAAGGTATAGTTTGACACCCTTACTCGCATTTTCTAGGAAGGCGGTAGTGTGGAGGTAAGTTAACGTTAAGCTAACTCCATATGATTCAAAGAACTGTCGACCTATTGTACTCCTCAAGAAAGTGCGTCGACCTTCATCGACCTCGTGAGCATGACCCTCCTCAATCCCTTAAGCATGAGCTTCCATCTCCCTCTTTTACAGCTCGGCTTGATGTATCTCTTCAATATCTTCTAGCTCTACCATATGACACTCCTTAAAACTATGGAGCTCGGCCTCCGACAGTATTATCATTGATTTCATCGCATCCAATTCCTCTTTTTGAGCTCTTATCTACATCGGGCCTCATCCAGTTTGCCTTGCATCAGGGAAAACTATTCCGTTTGATTATTGATTTATTGTGCTAGCTCTTTAGAAATTTTCTTCCACTTGTTCAGAGACATCTCCTCATTGTGGGCAGCTAGCAAGTGCCCAAACAGGGAGGCAAAGAGAGGTTCAAACTGTGTCATATGAGAGATATATAAAAGGTAAGGCTATATATGGTGCGATGTGTATAAATAAGGAGGTGCAGAGAGTTACCCGAGCAAGGTATTAGGATGCGAGCGATACTTAATATGTAGTGTTAAGAGTTTCCAAGTAATTTTTATTCGGTACCAGTGTTTGACATTGCAAAAATGGCTGGAACTGGTCGATGTCTTCACAGTTCCAGAGGCCGTCAGACAAGGAGGGTGTGGTCATTCTTGTCGGTCCTTGGGCGTGGCGACGCTTAGGTGGAGGTGGAGACACAAGTCGCGGATCAAGAATGGCCACATCCTGATTAGCGGTAGTAGAAGGCGGTTGAAGTTGGGGTCAGCCACGAGTTGTCTTCCTCTTCTTGCCACGACCCGCGGTGACCTTGGATCTTTAACCACTTGTTGGTGTGGAAACTTCCATACCAGTTTCTTGATCGCTTGTGAGGGAGACAACCTCTGCCTCGATTTCTGGATCTGCAACATGGTGTGCTGGTGCTTCAGCTGGGGAAGAATTTGACTGCTGGTTAGCCACGGTATTCTCTGTGTCTAAGCAGCAGTCAAAATAAACTTTTCTAAACAATCAAAGGGAAGATATTAGATAAGCACATTCTAGGTAAAAATATTAAAAGCCAAATGAAAATACATACCAAACTCTGACTCAGACATGGGAGAAAGAGGTCGGTGGCTGAGACCCAAAAAGGAGTATACCCTCTCGGACTTGGTGGTCTTCACCACGTCATCGGGACATTTATTCCACTTGGTGACCTGATCCTTATAATTCTGATGGGTCACAAATGGAGGATTTCTTACAATTACTGGGTCTTGGGGAGGAGTTACCTCTTGTCATTGGGTAAGAGATGGCCAAGACTTGGAGGAACGTAAAAGGAAAGACTTAGCTCGCCATTCATGTACCTTAGAGGACGACTTGATGAGAAAGTGGGCTTGGTTACAGAATGAGAGGTAAAAGGATTCTTTTTTTTCTTTAAGTTAATAGCATAAGAAAAAGTATCAGGTTCTAACTTATAATACTAACATGGGATCAAGTTGTCGGTGATAAAATGGATAGCGTTTTAGGCCATTTGGAGAAGGGAAACCTTGCCTTTCACGACCAAGACAACTATGAAAGGGTGCATATGGAATCTAATCCCTGCTGAGATGTGGTACTCGAAGATGGTGATGTGCCAGTTGGGGGATTATCAGCATCATTCTTGCCAGGCTCAGGAAGAATTGGTATCATGTGGTCGGGAAGTTGGAGACTTTTTATAAAGGTGGGTAGCAGCTCGGGGTTTGGGAGAAGCCAAGGATTCCCTATGGTAATCCTAGCACTTTACTGCAGAGGAGGTAGGTGAGTGTGTGAGGAAGAGGGAACTATGGTTATAAGGTTAGGATGGTAGCAATAAAGGTTGGAAGGAGGGTTAGGACTTTGAGGTTCTATTAAGTGGACACCTACTGGGATTTCTTCAGTCAGTATCCTAGTGGGTTTCTAGTTCAGTGCAGGTCGGACTTCCTGCTGGCTCGTCTATAAAATTTGTTACAGGTCGCCTAGAAGTTTTCCTACTTTTGTTTTCTAGTAAAAGGGATTTCTATGGATTTTTTCTCAAATTAGGGAATTGGATGTAAGATACATTGGTAATTTGGTATTAGGGTTTTGGGAATTAGAATTTTGAGAATTGTGAGATGTGAAAGCGGGGGTGTAGGGGGAATTGGTAACACATTCAGAATGAGTAGCAGTAAACTAAACCAAAATGGGGAAAATTCAATAGAAGTACAATTAAGGGGACTTACCATAATAATGAGGATCTGGAAGATTTCCAAGCTTATTTGTTGGTCGGCTGGCCGATTGGTGATTTACTTGCAGAAGAGCTTGGAGGGTTGTCAATGGCGGACGGTAAAATAATTATTTTGAGAAAGAATTTACGCAGAAGGTGAAAAAGGGCAAAGGATGGGTACAACAGCTTTAAATACGTAGGGTTAGTTGTGGGCCTTCCATTTCTAGACCACGAATATATGTTCGTTCAAGAAGTCTATTTTCTCTATTTTATTGCAGAAAAATGGGGAGGTGACACATGTCCGACACAGTGGTACTATATATTTACACCCGTTCTTAGGGGTTGAGATGATAATAATGTTATAAAATCGGTCGTATAAGAGAGCTGGACTGCATACGCTCATGGGTTAATATGGTTATGGTATGGGCCCCGACGGGCTGGTATAATATGGGTTTTTAGCACATGGTTATTAAGGTAACTTTTCAAAAATATGAGCCCTAAGTATGTTAAATTAGCATAAAGGAGAAATCATAATTATAAGTCGGTGGGTTATTTATGAAATTGTGGTTTGAACAGGGGACAGAAAGCTTAGATTGGAAACACGTCTTTTGTCTATATAAATATGACACAAACCTCAATTCTGGTCTAAGATGATTATTCCTACTTTCATTGAGCTCTTGTTTATTATTATATAATGTTAGTGGCTTAAGTAAAGGAGGGCTTACGCTGGAGCTGTCTGACTTAAATGTTATTTTGTAGGTCGCTAAAGTTAGAGAAAGCAATTTAGAACTCAGTAACTAATTTTTTTAGTGAGACAATCTTTTTGATCGCATCAGCGTGTTTTAAAAAAATGAGCTTTCACTTGAGAATTAATTTTTCAAAAGTTAATGACAAGAATAACATTAACAACCAATAAAATAATCACTTCATACTATCTTACGCTAAAACTGAAACTTGTTGTCATTGTATTTCGTTCTAACAACATCAGCGGTCCCAACAAAAGTTTTGAGCATCATATCTTTGCTAAATAACCCATATCATGCGAGAAAAAGTATCATAAAATTAAGATGACTTTGGTTTGGGTTAATAATTCTAGTCATCACTAGAAATATGAAACCAAAAAAAAAAAAAAAAAAAACAATCCATAAGAAGACTCCAATTAAAAAGAAAGATTACATTAAAAGTTTACTCGCCCACACACGCATAACTCGAGATACAAAACCGCCAGCCGTCTCTTGTTTTTTTGTTTTGTGCATGCTCATGAACAGAAGAACAAGAAAGGAATTGGAGAATGTCGATATAAAATGTCATTTGACCAAAGAGAAGTGGAAGGGGTTGTCATTTGACCAAAAATAAGGGTACTTTTTGTAATTTCCTAAACAAGTATATGAAAATAAATACTAAAAAAAAGGTCCATTACTTTCCATATCGTAAATTTACAAGTTTGGACCAGACCGTAACCCATAAAGTCTATTTCTGGGATCATGGACCGGACCGATGTATTAGAGTCCGATTAAAATTTGTACACTCCTCGGATCTAATTTCAATCAGCACGGGCGGATTTAATGGGGGTTTGGGCTGGGCTATAGCCCAGTGTAGGCCCAACCCCCATCCTATATATATATAATTACAAGCCCAAGCTCACCTTAAACTGAAAAACGAGTTACTATTATACTACTCCCTCCGTCCCACAAAAATAGTCCAGTATTCCATTTTTGTCCGTCCCACAAAGATAGTCCAGCTACCATATTTAACATATCATTAATTTTTCATTTTCACACATACCCTTAATTAATATTCTTGAAATACTAGTTTTCTATCTCGTAAGTTGAGAATTAATGATTACAATGCAAAATCTTACTATTCCAATAACAAATATACTAATTCCAACACTGATTTTTATAATTATTAATTGATATTAATAAATTCAAGGAGGGTATAATTGAAAAATACTAACTAAATTAATTACTTAACTATATAAACTACTCATTTCTTAATTTGTGTGAAACCAACCGCAGGACCATCATTTTGGGACGGAGGGAGTACATAATAATACACGGAAGCAAAAGCAAGTGTAAAAAAACAGAGGCAGAACCATCCTACACAAACTCAACAAAGTGGGGACAAAAAAAAAGGAACAACTGAAATTGAGTAAAAAGAAAAAAAGAGAGAAGAGGTCGAATTATCTTCTCGCTCACGGATCGTACTTATCAGCCTAAAATCTTCAATTCAAATTTGCGAGCTCGTCATTCATAAAAACATTGCTTGTTAATTTTTAGGCGATACATCTATTTTCTCTTTAGTTTATTATTTGATGGATATATTTATTATGAAATTGAATTAGAATCAACCCTAACTTGTTGTTCCCTACTTGAATTTGTCTTATGAGATTAATGAAATATTAATTTTGAGTAGCCCTAACTTGCTGCATTATGTTTTAGTTTGAAGTTAAATTGTAATTAGCCCTAACCTCAATTTGAAATTCTTATTTTGTGCTTTTTTATAACTTATTTGTTGTTTATTGCTTATTGATTATTATGTAAATAATGTGATTATTGCTATATTTTGTGTTCTAATATTTGAAATTCAGTTGTAATCAGCCCTTGCCCCAATTTGAATATTGAGTATTCTTATTTTATGTATTTTTTTATAACTTATTTATTGATTATTGATCATTATGTGAATAATGAATTATTAATAGTTATTGTATTTTAATTTTGAAATTGAATTGGGAATTAGCTCTTGATCCAATTATATTCTTATTTTATTTTTTTTAAGATTATTTTATACTTATTGAGTAAAATGTGAATAATGTGATTTTTTTACATTTGCAGATTTGAATGGAAAACCACCAACCTATTATTAAAAGAAGAAAAAATTATTATCTTTTTATCAAATAAAAGATAAATCCGAATTTCCCTCAACTTTAAATGGTCTTCGGCTCTTGCCTCCGCCTACGCCTACACCGCCGTCTACACTTACACCTACACCTTCTATTTCTATTGAACGAATCCAGGAAAGAAGAGTAAAATATGTGAATATTCAATTAATGAACGTGGTGATATTCGACGAGCTTATCTGAATGTTGGGCCGTATCAACCAAAACTTGAAAAATATCCACGTACTCCATGTGGTAAGCAAACACATCAATTCCATAAACATTGATACAATGATTTCGATGGACGGAATACTCTCCTTCAAAAGACAGGCATATTGCATTTTGTGCTTCCTATTCCTTAGTGATCCTGCTCCACAAAATCTCTCATCATTTGCTACTGATGGATTTAACCAGTAGAAAAGAGTTTGTAGGAAGGAATGTGCATTTCTTACTCATGTTGGCTCATTTGTGTGTTGTCGATGCACATTAAATAAAATAACCTTTTTTATCTCAGCTATTTTGTAAAAACGGCAAATAAGGGTCGATCCCACGGAGAACTGATAAATTATGCGTACATAATCAATATAATTAATTAAATATATAATGNGGACAGGAACAAAAAAGTAGAAATAGAAAAATAAATTAACATATAAAAAGAAAAATAGAATCGATATTAATCACATCCAAAAGTACGAGTAATTTTACGCCGACCCTCGACAACGGCGCCAAATTTTAGTGTGTTGTCGAAGCACACTAAATTAAATAACCTTTTTTACCTCAACTATTTTGTAGAAACGGCAAATAAGAGGGTAGATCCCACAGAGAACAGATAAATTATGCGTACGTTATCGATATAATTAATTAAATATATAATGGGGGTGGGGGTGGGAGTGGGGGTGGGGAAGGAGTTGTTTGAAAAGATTTGATCTACTACAATAATAATTAAACTAAAGCAAATATATAATTTAAAATATAATCAACTAAACTAATAAAATATAATGAAAATAAGTATTCAAAATTGAGAAGATTCCGGTTCTTAGTTCCGTTTATCCACGTTACGATTCAATTATAATTTAATGTAACGCTAAACTCTCCTCTAATCCCTTGAATTCCTACTCCGAAGCCAATAATAAACACTGTTAACCCTTATCATTTCTTAATTTATTCAATTAAAACAAGCTCTTGAATCGAACCTATCTAAACGAGTGATTTAAAATAAGCTTTTTAAATCTATAACTCTAGATTAAAACTAAAACGGTGGAATAGATAAGATATTAAATTCATAAGCTCGACCTAAGGGATTTTGAATTTATGTTATCCAATTGACTATGCTTAATAGTCGCTACTTGTGAAAGTAGACTAGCAACAAATACGGATTACGAATCCTTTTCTAGTATAAATCATACAAAACCCTAATCTAGTTGGCCAAACTAAGATCAAGAAATCATATAACAAAAACAATTAAATTTATAACATAAAAATACCCAAGAGAGTCGAGTAGAGAATACGTAATGGATTTAAATCACAATCTCATCAAATATTGAAACGTCGCTTCGAACTGAATAAACGAACTATCCAAACATAGCTAATATGAACGTAATCATCATCATGAGTTTATAATAAAAAGAAAATAAAAGGAGTAGAGAACTGGAAAACGTAGCGATCCTCTATCGAAGAACTTCATGACTTCTGAACGACTCATCGATGTAGCTATATGACTCATTTGCGTCTCAAGATTTTTAATGTTCGACTGTGTATCACATTGAAATTGTGTCATAACTTGCTGAAAGTTGAGATATTCAAAGTAAAACTTTTCATCATCTCATCTAAGGACAAGTTAGAGTTCTCTATCGGTTGCCTATCGTAAACATATTCTATATGTTGCGGAAAGTGTGGGTTTAATAGTTGCTTCAACTCCTGTTCAGTTGCCATAATTTCTTACACAACCAAAAAGAAACACAAAAGTGAAAATTACAAAGAGCAAAAACTCGCAGAAAATCAACTGGTGTAAATTTTTAAATTAGCACTCTCTCTCTC
>BMAC01000369.1:250713-307269 GCA_014905375.1 Phtheirospermum japonicum
ATAATAATTAAATTAAATCAAAAATATAATTTAAAGTATAATCTACTAAACTAAGAAAATATAATAAAAATAAGTATTGCAAATTGAGAAAAAATCCAGTTCTTAGTTCCGTTTATCCACGCTACGATTCAATTGTAATTTAATATAATACTAAATTTTTCTCTAACCCCTTGAATTCTTACTCTGAAACCAATAATAAGCTCTGTTAACCCCTATCATTTCTTAATTTTATTCATTTAAAACAAACTCTTTAACCAAACCTATCTAGACGAGTGATTTAAAATAGGCTTTTTATATCTATAACACTAGACGCATTAAAACTAAAAGGATAGAATAGACAAGATATTAAGTTTATAAATTCCACCTAAGGGACCTTCAATTTATGTTATCCAATTGACTAGGCTCACTAGTCACTACTAGTGAAATTAGACTCACAACAAGTACAGATTACAAATCTTTTTCTAGCATAAATCATACAAAACCATAATCTAGTTGGTCAAACTAAGATTTATAAAAACATATAATAAAAATAATCAAATTTATAACATAAAAATACCCAAGAGAATCGAGTAGAGAATACGTAATGGATATAAATTACAATCTCATCAAATATGTTTCAAGCATCAATTCGAACCGGAATAAAATGAACTAGCTACACATAGCTAATATGAACGTAATCATCATCATGAGCCTAAAATAAAAAGAAAAGAAAAGGAATATATAATTGGCAAACGTAGCAATTCTTTATCGAAGAACTTCACGACTCATGCTCCTTCCTCCCAAAATTTGCTTTCTTTCTCTCATTATCGTGACCCCAGTTCAAATCTGCTCATCCTCATTCTGTCCTCTCGTATGTGTCTTAAATCAGCTATCTGTCTACTGTCTAGGTCTACTGCCGTATGCAGCTGTGTTTTTTTTAAAGGTGTTTGAGTTGGGCATGTTCGTTTTCTGGGCTTAGGGCTCTAAATTGCTGAATCTGTGTTGGCACTGGGTAATCCAGTGTGGAATATGAACCCAGTGTCAGCGGTCACCACGTCAAAATCAGGGCCAATCTCATTAAAACTCCACCCATAGACCCACACTCATCCTTCTCAGTCCAGAAACAATCAAATGTAGCGATAAGAAAAAAATCAATGACGCAAATAAATAAAATACATATAAGTATATGATTTTAACACTAAAAAACATGCACATTATTCTAATTATCACTCATCATCTTCATCACATCATGCTACATCATTGAAAAGAGCTCAGGATTAAATTAAACCGTCTCAACATATTGACAAGGTAATGCTTGTTGTGTCGAGTGAAGAAGTTCAAAAAAGTCATTTCGTCTTAAAATCACAATTACAAGTGTTCGATGGCTATCACTTCAAGGTTGTGCCTTCAGGGGTCATAATGAATCATCTAATTCATTGAATCGTGGGAATTTTCTTGAAATGTTGGGTGCTTTGGGGCGACTAAATAAAGAAGTAGGAATGTATTGAGTAGTGCTGCGAGAAATAACACACACTTCTCGATAAGTTCAAAAAAAGGTTTTTAATATCATGGACAATAGAGTACGACAAAGATCTCGCGATGATATAGGAGATGCAAGTTTTTGCATTCTTGTTGATGAAGTAAAAGATGAATCTAATCATGTGCAAATGGCTCTTATACTGAGGTTTATGACTAACGATGGATTCTAACAGAAAATTTTTTGCAATCAAAAGTGTTTCTGATACTACCTCGTTAACTCTCAAAAATAAAATCATTGATAATCTTGTCCGTTACAACCTTCAAGTTCAGAGAATAAAAGCCAGGGTATGATGGAGCCACTAATATGCGAGGTGCGTGGAATGGTCTCCAGGCTTTATTTCTCAAAGATTGTCCATATGCATCATTACAAAAAAAATCGAAAACACCGACGGAGAGTTCCGGTTGGTATATACCGATGGGTTCCCGATGGAAAATTAATTATGTCGGTAATTTTTTATTTTTTTTTATTTTTATAAAAAAATTTATTTAACGACGGAATACCGACGAAAATGGCGGTCAGTAAATTTATTTTTTTATATTTATTTAATTTATTTGTTTATTAAGTTTTTATTTTAATTTTATTTATTACCGATGGACATATCCATACCTCACTTTGTTTTTTTTAATTATTTTTTAGTTACCGACGGAAATTACTCCCTCAGTAAATTAGATTTTTTTTTAAATTTTTATTTATTTTATTTATTATTTATGATTTTTAATTAATATATATTATTATTATTTTATATTTTTATTAATATATTATTATTTAGTAAATATATATTATTAAATATTAATTATTATTTAATATATATACATAAATATAATATAATAAATAATATAATATATTWMACACACACACACACACACACACACACACACACACACACACACAYAYATATATATATATATATATATATATATATATATATATATATATATATATATATRTATWATAATATATATTATAATATAATAATATATATAATATTTATAATATAGTATATAATATTTATTTATATATAATTATAATATAATATATAAAATTTATAATTTATAATATATAATATATTTATAATATATATGCATAATATAATTATTATATATAAATATTATATATGTAGATATATTATAATTATATTATTTATTATATATATAACATAAGTATGTATATATATTTATAATGTCAAATACTTACCAAAAATTGAGTTAGTCTAACCGGTCATAGGTAAGCTTGGAGAAGAAAGGAAAGCGAAGAAATTTACGAATTCAAATGATCAATTCAATTCTGATTGGGCATAAAGGAGTGACATTAGAAGCGATGGCAAGAGTGCCTGGCCCGAGATAGAAGACATATCAGGAGAGAAGCTAAGGTGCAGAGATCCAAATCCTTGTTTTGCTGATATGCCCTAAGAATTAGAACCATCGTTAAAACGAGGAGGTAGCACACCCCATACAATTTTTTTTTAAATTTAATTTACCGACGGACTATAATCCATCGGTAATTTTAATTTTTTAAATAAAATTAATTACCGACAAAAAATATATATTTATTAAATTTATTAAGATCCGTCGGTAAATACCGACGAAATTGGTGTCCGTCGGTATTTTACCGACGGAAAAAAATATTCGTTGGTAATTCTTTTACCGACGAGGTTTTCACCAACGAACCATTTTTGTCGGTAACGCAGTTACCAACGGAAATGGTCCGTCGGTATTCGCGAGTTTTTTTGTAGTACATATTACGTGCATTGTTTTGCCCACATATTACAGTTCGAAGCTAATTTCCGTCGTTAAAGATGTTCGCGATATTTGGGATTTATTTTTCTCTTTTGGATAATATTGTTAATATGGTGACGTCTTCTCCTAAGCGTATATGCGAGTTGCAAACTGCTCAAAGAAGAGAGATGAAAATTTTGTTAGCACTTGGGGAGCATAGTACAGGACGTGTGGCTAATCAGATTGGTAATTTGCAACGAGTGAGAGAAACTCGTTGGAGTTCTCACTATGATTCTGTAAAGAGCTTGATGGATATGTTTGAAGCAACTTGTAAGGTGCTTGAATGTCTAAGTGAACATAGTCAAATAAAAGCACTCAAGCTGAAGTTGGTGGCGTATACAAAAACATGACAAGTTTCGAGTTTGTGTTTGTCTTGCATTTCATGCGTAGAGTTTGGCCATCACATATATTTTATATCAGGCGTTTGAAAAGAGAACTTAAGATATTATAAAAACAATGAGATTTGTTTACACTACAAAAAAGGTTATTCAAGAATCGAGAGAAGAGGGTTGGGAAGAATTTATACTCGAAGTGACAACCTTCTGCTCGAAACATGATGCCTACATACCTGACTTTGATAGTTCATATAGAGTTGATCGTTCTCGTGGGTGTGAGTATCCTACTGTTGAACATCATTATCATTTTGATGTTTTCAATAAAGCGATAGGTTTTCTTCTGATGGAGTTGAATACAAGATTTAATGAAACATCAATAGAACTTCTTTCTCTCAGTGCATCATTGAATCCAAAAAAATCATTTAAATCATTCAACGTGGATGACATTTGCAAGCTTGCGGAAAAGTATTATCCCCAGGATTTTACACCGCATTTTTTTTCTTTGAGAGTTGAGTTGCAACATTATCAAAATGATGTGATTTCAGATCCTCGATTTTAGGTATCTACTCTTCCTAAATTATGTGAACAATTGGTAGCAAATAGACGTTCGGACATGTATGTTATGCTACTACGAGTGATTCGTCTTCTGTTTACACTACCCGTATCTACTGCTACTGTTGAGAGATCTTTTTCGGCAATGAAACATGTCAAGACAACAATTCATAACAAAATGGAGAATGATTTTCTTGTTAATTGTTTGACAATTTACTTTGAAAGAAAATTTTCTATGAATGTAAATGTAGATTCAATTATTGACGAATATTATATTGTAAAACATCGCCGAGCACCTCTTAAGTAGGTAAAACTATTTTATAATTTTTTATTATATATGAATTTTATCCGTATACTTACGTTTTATAAAATTTATCCCCTCCCTAATAAATCCCTGGGTCCGCCCCTGCCGATCAGCAATGGGTCCGCCCAAACAAGATCGAATGATGACGTTAAATATTGTTTTATTGTTATATAACAAAATGAAGGAAATCTACATGGCTCAGATACATTTACTATTTGGATTTAAGCATGACAAGAAACATCACGTATTATCAAGAACAAGATCTCATCGCACTTTGGGAAATAATCAAACAAATTGAGTGTGTGTGTGTAATCTCATGGTTGACCACAGCTGTGTAGAATGGAATGAACATACATAGAGTGTACAGCTTATTGAAATGCTATAGGTGCTTGAATAACAAGTTTATTTCCCCATTTGCCTTTGCAAATCTTTTAAACATTCCCATATAATACAAATGTGTCAAGGGTGATCAAAGTCCCACCTCTCTTTGAATCTTCGATCCCATTCCCGTCTCTCATTATCCCATACCCCAGCCATACTCCGAGCACTTAAAATCTAGAAATATTATATAAATATATATATATAAAAGACGTTATATTCAAGAATCATCACTGTAAAAGCATTCTTTGATTTGTCAAAAAGAAGAATAATAAAAAGAAAGAAAAAAAAAAGGAGGGTTTGAGTGATTGTGGTAAGTACCTTCTGCTTGAGAGAAAGATCCGGAAATTCAAGTGCCTTGGCAAGCTGTTCTCTGGCTTCATTCCTTTTAACAACTTCAGCATTTTTTTTCCGATAGACAAACCATCGAAAAATTGCAATTACAAAGAAAGAGCCAACATAGATGGCATACATCTGCTAGGTAAATGTAAACTTTTAGACAAGTACAGCAAATTAATATCCGAATATTACCTTCTGATTCACGGATAAGGGATTTTTTATTTGTTTTTAATGCAATTTTACGAGTGATAATTATGAAGGAAAAAAATGATTTTCTATAGTAAATAAAGTATTTACATGGTAAGTTTTAGGTAATGTTGCAGAGATTCCAAGTTTACATGGTAAGTTTTCGGTAATGTTGCAGAGATTCCAAGTTTTTATCATTTTAATTTGAGTTCATGCGTATAGAGCAATTCAACAATGGGAAGAGTGCGTAAACAGAAGCATACCCGAAGCAGCGGAAGAAATATGTAAGACATAAATGATAGGTTTACAATTGAACTGTCGAACACCCTTCAAGTTAAACTCCAATCAAAGAAGTCAAAAAGGAAAACGAAAAAATAAAATGGAAAACTTAAAATGTCTGAACAGAAAGCAACACAATACACAACCAGGACCATACCTCAATACGACACCAAGCATCGTAATCCAATAAAGATTATGCTCAAGAAAGAAAATCACAAATTTACTCTCTTCTTCATCAACTTTGCTGCAGATAACGGTGACATAATTAATATCAGAAATCATGATACTGATTGTTAAGAATAAAAAGAGTGTACCTAAATTCCCATTTCTTTTCCTTCAAAAAATTCTGAACTTGTATAGCTGAATCAACCTTTATTCCAACGTATTCATTCCCTTTACTCCTCTGTGGGGCAGAGGAGCATTGTATTGATGGAAAATGGTACAGGATATCTCCCTACAGATACATAACAGATAAAGAATTTCATGTGAACATCGCCAGAATTTCATATATATATATATGAATATATTTTTGCACTTATTAAAAAAAGATCTAAGCAAAAAATATATATAATAAAAAATAACAATTACATTTATTATATTAATTAGATAACCAAAACTCAGGCTGACCTCTTCATCCACTTTCGGCTGGCCATCAAACCGTAGTAGCACTGGCAGCATATATGAGTCAGCATCCTAGAGCAGTTCAAAATAACATGGCAAATAACAAGATAGAGAGCTTGATGAGAAGAAATGTAAAAATTTTGAGGGGGAAAAGAATCCAATCTAGGGTTGTGGAATAAGAAAATGGAAACAAAAACTAGACATTAATAAACAACAAATTCTCATAGTACCTAAGCTCAAAAGTCAAAACCATCGATATTAAGAATTAAATGGCATTTGACCAACATCAACTTGAAACCAAACAACTCGAGAGTGGAAGGTAAAAACTACCATGTTTCTATGATAAAAGGGACATATAAAAACACTAAAATATCCAAGTGAAGCTCCAGAGTACCATCTTTTTAGTAGTCTCTGGATCAAGATATGGAGCAAGTTCTTCGGCTGTGACAACACCACCATTTAGAGCTATGTACTGCCAAATCTGCAGAAATATTTCAACAAAAGAAATTATCAATGGAAACTTTTTTCTAACAGATTGAAGGTTGTGACTCATCAAGCCAGATATATATATATATATATATGATTAAGGAGGATAAAAAGGAAAGGTTAACCAGCCTCATGTTCTTTTGGTAAGCATACCAAACATTTTCAAAATCTTATAGAATTAACCTAAATCTAACTATTAGTTGTTTTCCACCTGTATAGACTATAAATCTCTCACAATTTTGTAAGGTTCTGATAGTTCAGAGAAACCCAACTTTATATCGACTTTAAAAGCTAGTAAATATAGCAATACCATATAGCCATTTGGGACACACTAGTAGATACTTTTACAAGAGTGAATTAAACGTACACTTCAAGTCACCATTCATTACTCAAACTAAATTTACAGATCCTAGGAATTGTAGGGTGCATTGTTCATCAACTTGTATTTACAAAAAAGTTTTTTTAAAAAAAATACCATTAAATACTTTCGTAGCTTAGTATCCCTTCAGGCTGTTCCATTATTCAAGTCTTCAAGAAAGACTGAGCCTCTTTCTAAAAATCAGAGTTCCATGTGATACGAAATACAACGAAGAAGTGTGGACAATCACATCCATTTCATATGATGAGAGATTTGGAAAGTTATTAGAGAGAAATGGAAATGGTAGAACAATTATAAATCACATGATACAATGATATCTAAAATACTAAGATCACTAAAATCATTGCTCAATTTATTACCATCTTCCACCTCGTTTCTTCAAGCCCTTGGTTGGGATCACCATCTCCGAATACAATAGAAAACACCTGAAGAGCAAAAATTACCAAGACTTTATCTTTAAAACTTACGAATTCGTAACTATACATACAAAATCAACCATCAGAAATTTCCTCTTACATATTCAATGAATCTCCCACCACATAAGGTGCCTAATCCATCGCGAATATTACCTAACACCGGATATTCTTCCCATGGTTGAAAGCATCTGGAATGGAGAAATTTAGACACATGAATTAGGAAAATTTAGCCCTAAATTTCTCTGTAGCGGCGACAAATCAACAAAACATATAGTGACATTATTCTTCTATAACGAAATCTAATGCGCTGGCCAGTGAAAAGAATGAGGTTGATTAATGTCTTGCTAAAGTTTCTGATATTCAAAGTGGCTTGAAATGGCCTAATCCACTTTGCAGTGTTGAGTAGCATAACAGAACCAAAAAACAAAGTAACTTAAACGATTATACGTTTATCACTCACACTAACAGAAACATGTAACAGTCTTTAGATTTCGCTCTAGATTTGGGATTATTTATGCATAAGAAACGGCAATTTCATTCGCCTAAACCAATCCTTCCGACTAATGTGACGAAAACTCATGTCCCAACTGCTGTCTTTTCATGATCAAATGTGGAAATTGGAAGGGTATAAAGTAAATTCACCAGAATAGTTCGATTAACTAAAGATTAACTTAATGCCCCATCATGGATGATGTTTCTTATGCCGTAGATACATCAAAACTGTAAATAAAGTAGCCTAACCATTGTAAAACCTAAACTGTGATGAAGAATGAAAAGTTTTAAACACCAGAGATTAAAATTGGGAAATAAGCCGCGAAAATTGAAAAAATAAGCAGTTAAGTTTTAAATCCAAGATTCAGTGATTGATATCAAGGGATAAGACTAGTACATCATTACGGCCGGTAAAACCATTGCAGTGAGTCCAACAACACTGGATGCAACCAACGACATCCCAAACGAGACCTTCACCAAAGAGGCGGCTACCATCTGTTATGCAAAATTTAATCCAATCATATATAAATACAAAAACATCAATTAAATAAACCAGCAAAACAAAATACCCATACATATCTTCCCCTTCTCCAAAAAGGAATCAATTTTCATCCGAAACGACTTGACACCGAGCTTCAATCGATAATCCTTGAGAAAAACATAAACAACGTCCCCATCATCTGACACCTGTTACCGAAAGAGAAAATAAGCATTAATTATTGAGCAGGATTTCGACATTAAGCATGAGAAACGACCTCTAAGAAGCCATTGGTGTCAGCTGCGAGAGCCTGAAGAGCCTTTTGAGCTTCATTCGAGTTGAGGGAGGAGTTGCTGACAACGCCGCCAATGGTGACTCTCCTCCTGCTGGAGTCAATGACGTCCATCGCTCGCCTCCGCACGTCGGAGGGCAATTTATCGCTTTCGGCGCGGCAAGCCCTAACAACAGAGGTGGTTCTGCAGCACCGAGATTTAACAGATGTGAGAGCCCTAATTTTGGTGGACTGGGGAGGAACTAGGAGACGGGGGTTAGGAAAATAGTGCAATTGAGAAGGCTTAAATGGCTTAGGAGATTGGAGTTTTGGCCTTGGTGTGACGGCAAAATAATAATCGGAGGATATGCACGCCGCCATGTATAACTAGCTTTATTATTTTGCATAACCCTTTTCAGGTCTCTTTCATATATGTCACTTCTGGGTTGATGGGTTGAGGAAGAGATGGGAACAGAGAAGTATATATCAAGAATAAAGATACATGCAGGACTACTTCAGGGAAAGTTTTAGGGAAGGCACGTGACTTTACCTCTTTTACTTTGAGGCATTCAAAAGAAGAAAGAATAGGAAAATATCATTTGAACTCCAGAAAATTTTATAAATTTACACTTTATTCTTAATATAAATTTTATTTTAAGATATATCCAAGTTTATCGGCTGGAAACATGACATGACCTATCATAATATGATAATACCTCTGAATGAAGTTCAGGGTCTAAGAAGGTGTAACAATGTCACGAATGAAGATATATCATTTAAAATTAAGAGTTAATAATTCTTTACAAAATTTCACGAAAGTTGTGTCATCCCAAAAAATGGTATCAGAGCCTAGGTTTATTAAGAACTTATAAGAGAATTTTTTTTAATTGTGTAATTAACTTTTGGTGAGGAGATTTATCTCTAAAAAATGGATTCCAACGAGTGTTCGAGATGTATTCATTTCAGGCGATATTTCCAAATATTGGAAATATACGAGTTGGACCACAAGGAGAAAGTAGCATATTGGGATAACCAATATGTTGAACGAAGACTCGCAGGAGCCGACAGGAAAACTTTAAGACAATGCGAGAAACAAAAAACGTATCATCTGAGTTACCTTTGGGTAAATTAGATATTGAAGTCGGATCTCATGTACCACAGGGATGCAGCTCATGAATCCCATCAATAGATCCAACTGCAGCGAGGTCTCCGATTCCTCCAAGAATCTTAGAGAAATCCAAAGGACGATACAAGACATCGACCACCATATCCAAGTGCATATGAAAGAGATGGTTGAACATTAAAAGGAAACACGAGAAATTCTAATTGATGTTCAAAGGCGAGTGAAGGCCCTTGAAGTCAAACCAGGTACATCTGGAGGAAGACGACGTATAACTTTCGAAACGGAACCTCTTTTACACCAAAAGGGGAAACCGACTGAGGTTATAAGACAACCGACGGAAGAAGAGAAGATGATGGCAATAATAAAGGGAATTCCATTACAACCCAAGAAGTAATGGAAAGAATCAACATGGAAGATTTACACGACCTTATCGAATCCTTCACCAGATTAAGTCTTGTGGATCTAAAAATGAACTCAGGAGATTCTTCGACCTTAGTACCAAGAAGCGCTCCACCAGCAAGTTTTAATCAAGGCGAACTTACGGCTTCACACGAACCAGTACAAGACACCTCAATGCCACATGTCGGAGATTTTACCGTAAAAGGAGATTCTACAGACATAGTAGGCACCAGGCAACATCTCCGAAGGCCCAATATTCTCAACACGCCATACGGAAAATCTCAACTTGATCCYATACATCCATATGGGTTAATGTTAAATCTGGACATTCCAGATTTTAAGAATCGAGAGATACTAATAGACGATTGGGCATCTGCAATGCGAATTGCAGCTGGAACTCTCGGTCTAGAGAAGGAAGGGTTCATTCTACTCATTGAAATGAGCCTTGAAGGGTCCGTAAGATCGCATGGGATTTAACAGGAGCAGATATAAAGAGGAAAGTTATAGCAGGAGAATCATTAAAAGCAATCGTCGATAATATGGCTAAATTATTCAAAATCCAATTTATCAGCATAGGATATTTCGAGGGAATGGAAGAGGAAAAACAGAAAAAATATCGACAAGCCCTCTATTGCCTCGAGTTATGAGATATTTGTCATGTGGACGAATATATCCAACTATTTACCGATGGAAATCCAAGGTGAATGATGGAGATGCGGCTCAACTTTTCTTTGCGAAAATACCAAGTCCGTGAAGAGAAATGTTGATCCAAGAGTACAAGACAGCAACTGACATGGATACGGTTGCTAGAAGGATGTCTTTCCTAAAACCAAGTTAGCAGAGTGGTGCCACCAGGAAACACTTCACAAAAATTACAAGAGACTAAGAGGAATTAATAAATTGGTTCCTCTATGTTGTGCCGAGAATGACATTCCAACGGTAGTGGGAGGTCAACCACAGAGACATAAGCGGAAGAAAGAAAAAAGTCACTCTTACGCTCGAAGTAACAAGAAAAGGTTTCCATGGAAACCAAGAAGGTTATGGTCAAAACAAAAGTCCATAAACTATAAATGAGGACAAAGAATGGGGCCAAGCCGAAGTCGAGGCTCGTTCTCAAGCCAAGGAAGCACCATTACAACGCCAACAAAGAGAACTTTCAGACGAGCTCACACTAGAGCTAATGAAAGTTTTAAGAATTGCAACTGTTGGACGTGCGGAGTCAAGGGGCATATTTCTACTGATCGCCCTGAGAGTCAAACAGGAGGCGTTAGACAGTTTTAGATAACTCAAGAGTTCGAAGAAGCTGTCTATTACCAAAATCTGGTACATATGTATCAATTTGAGGATATACCCTCAGATGAAAGCATCTATGAAGAAGAGATATACTCTGAGGATGGAAGTGAATCATATTCAGAATCAGAGTGAAGAAGAATTTCTTCAACAAGTGGTTAGGGAGGATATGTAGGAATTCCTTTCACATACAACGGTTTCTCATAAGACGCTATGAGAAAAATGAAAGAAGATCCAAAGCTCCAAATGTATGAAGGATATTCTGTTAGGAAACAATTTCCTACAAACGTTCAAAAGATTTACACAAGACAACGAGACTAGAAGACTTATTTTCACAACCCTTTGTGATCATAAGATTATAGTCCAGCGATTAAGAGAGACGTTCCACAGGAAAATGCCAATCAATTTTTGCAGCAAGCGTGGGGATGAAGGAAAACTTCGACACCCAAAAATGAAGGATCGAAGAAGGTATGGAGAAGCAATCCTCCAACTACGAAACGAGAGCCTAGGAGGCAGAAAGGAAGAGAGGATTAAATCACAAACGATTCAACTCCTCAAAGCCAGCCTGGACACAAAACCAGACACCACCGTGGAAGAACAAATCACACTGGAGGACATCAAAAGAAAAATTCAAAAGAATTTCAATGAAGATCCTCTAGCATAGTGGGACAGGAATGAACTCAAAGCATATTTGAAGGTGAAAACCAGAAAAGAAAATGAGTTTGTCAGATATAAGCCTATCCTGATGAATCAAGAAGATCGAAAGGATATGCAACAAATATTTAAGGAACACATAGACCTTAAGTTGATCGAGGCAGGAGTCTCTCCATCCAGCAGCCCAGAGTTTCTGGTCCGCAACCATGGAGAAATAAAAAGAGGAAAACCAAGATTGGTGATTAATTACAAAGGAATCAATAGCATCTTGGAATTCGATGGATATTATATCCCAAGTAGAGAACATTTGGTGAATTGCATTAAGAATGCAAAAGTGTTCTCCAAATTTGATTGCAAATCTTGATTTTACCAGATTAAGATGGAAGAAGGGAGC
The DNA here is from genome assembly GCA_014905375.1 of Phtheirospermum japonicum. Classification (NCBI taxonomy): domain Eukaryota; kingdom Viridiplantae; phylum Streptophyta; class Magnoliopsida; order Lamiales; family Orobanchaceae; genus Phtheirospermum; species Phtheirospermum japonicum. Next base: position 263,384 of record BMAC01000369.1, read on the forward strand.
AAAAAATTCACGGCCTTCTCCACACCGCAAGGACATTATATCTGGAACGTTATGCCCATGGGTCTAGCAAATGCACCCCAGATATATCAAAGAAACATGCATAATCTCTTTAAGGATTACTTCAGCTTCATGTTCGTATACATTGATGATATACTTATCGCATAAAAGAACATGAAAGAACATCTAAAACATTTGGAAATCTTCTCAGATGTTTGCCACAAGGAAGGACTAGTGCTTTCAGAAAAGAAGGCAGTAATTGCTACAAGAAATATCGAGTTCCTTGGAATAGAGATCGATGAGTCTGGAATCATTCTACAAAATCATATAGTAGAAAAGATACAAGGGTTTCCAGACACACTCAAGAATAAGAAACAACTCCAAAGTTTCCTAGGGGTTGTTAATTTCACCGGGATGTTCATAAATAACCTGGCGCATTACAGAAAGGTGTTTAGTTCCCTACTGAAAAAGGACGCCGATTTCAAATGGGAAAAGGAACACCAGAGGGAATTAGACAGCTTAAAGGAGTTTGTAAGCAACTTCCTAAGCTAGCAATCCCGAATGATGAAGACGAACTGGTTCTATACACGGATGTCAGTGATTATTGGTGGGCAGCAGTTCTTACAAAACTAACGCCCAAAGGAGAAATGCCATGTAGATATTGCAGCGGGCTATATTCAAATAGCGAAGCGAGTCGATGGCATATAAACGAGAAGGAGTTTTTCGCAGTCAGAAAGGCATTTAAGAAATGGCCATTATTTCTGCTCTCAAAGAAATCCAACTTAAAAATTGACAACACAAGCGTAAAAGTCTTTTTGAAAAACAAAATTTAATCTAAACCCGAAAAGGCTAGAATACTTAGATGGCAAGTTGAATGTCAATATTATAATTTAGATATTGTCATTATAAAATCTCATGAAAATGTTCTTGCAGATTTTTTAACTCGAGATGGAGGGACACGTTGCTGACGATACCCTCAAAAGGCTAAGGCATCTCAGGGAAAACCTCGAGATCCTTGAACGAGAATTTGGGACGCTATGTCTCAATGCAGAGGTCGTAGGACGACTTCAACAGGCTGATCGGGAATCCGTTTTTGATCAAATACGAGCATGCCAACTGGCACAGTGTCAACTGTTCTCAGCTTTGCGAAGGCCTCTCCTCCAGGCCGCATCTCCAACGGTGCAAAAAGGGGTACTTCGAGAACGGGTCTCTAACCCGGAGGTTATGGATTCAAATACCATAATCACGAGTGTTGTAGATGATGCATTCCCCGAGGATGTACAAGCTGCAACGAATGTTGATGCCCCGGTGTCACATTCGGAGGCCTCAAGTCAACCCACCACCTTTGGGGTAAAAGAGGAAGAGTTGAACCTTAGGCCACAGACAGGCACCTCTAAGGTTCAAACTGCCGAAATAAAAATTTCTCCGATGCAGGTTTACCAAAGGCAATGGGAGAAGTTAACTACTAGATCCTGACAAAAATTTCTTCAATGCAGTCAGAGGTATCAATCCTGACAAAATAATAGTTGATATCTCTGGAAAATATCCGAGAGTCTGGATGAAAATAGGAATCCATCCAAAGGATGTACAAGAGTGGTATAATTTTGGAGCTCTAGCTTCAGTATATACCATTACACCAGCCTTTCCCAAAATCTCCAAGTTACCAAAATGGATCGGGGAAGTAGTTCATGAGACTTGGGCCAATAATCCACATTTAGCCAGAGGAGACGTTTTGGAGTTGTATTTTATCAGTGCAGCACCAGAGCCAGCAAAGAAGGGCTTCAATGAAGCTTTTCATTTCATCAAGCTAAGGAGACCGGATGGGAACGCTTTGAGATATATCAAAGCCGCCTCACCGGAGGACGCGCCAGTGATAGTAGGGGCAATTACAGAAGATGATGCCTCTTCAAGATGAGCATGGGGACTATGGGTTTGTCTAACGGAAATGGATAAAGTCAAATACCCATTCAAGTTCTTTCAGAATTCAGAGAATGGATCATTCCTCCTGAATTCTATGACGGGAGCTACTACGAGCTTTGCAGAAACTCTTTTCGAAACAAAGAGAAGAGTTATCTGGGAAAACAGGATTCCGGTAAGCAAATAAACATACCGGAAATTTTGCAACATGGCGCACGTCGGATGATGGATTGACCGGATCTATCAGGCTTGCCCGGAGCAGAAAGAGCCCGAGTTCGGAAAAGGCTTTCGGCCTAAACCAAACCGACAAGAGAATTCAGCTGGAAAGGATAAGAGACTAGCTGGTTTCAAAAAGGCGCGGGGACCACGCACCATGTGAAGAACACACCATGTGAAAGGAATCCCAACACCACAAGCTGGCTGAGTCAGGAGGGACCAGCAATAAAGGAGGACGGTGGACACAAAACCCACTAGCCCACAATAATAGAAGAAAGATGTGAATAAAAGACACATCTTTTATCAACAGGCTTTGAAGTCCGGATTTGAAATCCGAAACTCTGATCTATAAATAAAGAGCATTTGAGGAAGTAGAGGACATCGAAAATTCTCTTCTATTTTCTCATAGTGAAATAAAAATTTAGAGAGAGAGAGAGAGAGAGATAAAGAGAAATAATAAAGATTGTAATTGTCTGTAATAATAATTTTATGTGTTTACGAGTGCAAGCCTTCTCTATGAGAGGCTAAACGGTTATCTCCTCCCAAAAGGAGATTACTGATGTAATAAAACTTTCTTTTAGTTCTTAATAAAATAAAGGCTTTTGCTTCCACCTTATGACTCTGTATATTTAATTTATCTCCATAATCAAAGTATCTCGTACGCCTGGAGTAGGAAATGAACCAAGGCTGTGCTGATCGGTTTCTGAAGGAGCTGGATAACTTGTAGCTCAGCTTCCTCGAAAGGAAGTTAGGCGGTGGAGAACCGTTTGTAAAACGAGCTAGGGGCGGTGATTTTCCAGATGGTGGCGTTGCAACCCATCTCACCCGGGACTTACTCGGTCGAAAAGAGGTATGAGAATTATAGAGACATTTTAATTTACGGAAGCATGATGGGCCTGATATGGTCGTAATGGACTATTTCTATTTTTGAAAGATGACACAAAAAAATTTAATAATAATAATAATAATAATTTTAATAATAAATAATTAAGTAAATAAAGATTAAGAAACTATGGGGAAAAAGTGTAAATAAGGACTTTATAAGGGGTTCTCTAATTTAAATAAAGACATTTCTCTCATTAAGAGCATGAAGATTAATTTACCAGAGTTCCCTGAACAATTCCCTGAGGCCTTCCCTGCGTGTAGCCTCACTCATATATCAATATATCTATGAAGGAAAGGGACTTGGATCGTCCGCAGTAAACTAAAACTCTTTATGGGGACCTTTAGTCAAAGTTTGAAATTATTTAAATGATTTCCTAGTCATATTATTTATGGAGATGACCTTTATTCTAAAAATTTTAACGAGAAGATTTTTAAAGTTAGAAAACCCCTTGTTATGTTTCAATTTACGCTTCCCACATGTATTTATTTTATTTTATTTTTTATTTATTTATATATTTTTTTGAGTTGTGTTATCTTAAAATGGAAATAGTTCATTACGACAATATCAGACTCATCATACTTCTGTAAAATTAAAATATCTCTATAACTTCATACCTCTTTTCGACCGAAGCGGTTTCGGGTGAAATGGGCCGCGACGCCACCAGCAGGAAAATTACCGCCACTAGCTCGTTTTACAGACGATATCACAGCGCCTAACTTCCTTCCAAGAAAGTTGAGCTACAAGTTATCCAGCTCTTCAGCAACTGATCAGCACAACCTTGGTTCGTTTCCTACTCCAGACTTATGAGATACTTTGATTATAGAGATAAATTAATTATAACGAACATACGTAGAAGCAAAAGCCTTTATTTTATTAAGAACTTAAATAAAATTATATTACATCAGTAATATCTTTTTGGGAGGAGATAACCTTTTAGCCTCTCATAGAGAAGGATTGCACTGGTAAATACATAAACTTACTAATACAAACTATTATTACACTCTTTATTCTTCTACACGAAAACACTCTTTTAGATTTTATTTATGAGAAAATAGAAGGTAATGAGCGATGCCTTCGACTTCCTCCAAATCCTGAATTTATAGAAGTCTGGCGGACTTGAAATCCGGAATTCACATGTCTCGTAATTTAATTGACGTCATTGCTTACGTCACTTCTTGCATTATTGTCCTCTGCTAGCTGGTGGAATTTTCGCTTTGCAGAAGCACGTTCTTTGGGGACCCGAATATCACATGATCCCTTTATTCTTGTCGGGGGGCCTCTTACTTTTTTGATTTGTGGGGTCCCCGGGCAAAGCGTGTTTTTGGTGGTCCCTGAACACCTGGCTTGTTCTGTTTGGATTTTGTACCAAACTCCGACTCCGTCTGAGTTGAGCATTCCGAAACTATTTTCTCTGTCCATCTCTAGACGTGGGCCATGTTGCAATATTTTTGATGAGTTTCTTTACTTCCCGGGATCTTGTTGTTTCACATAAGAGCTCTATTTTTCTCAAATAAGTCTTCTGCAAATCCTGTTGTGTTTCTAGTCATTGTATTTAACAGAAAAGGCCCATTCACCGTATTTTGGAAGAACTTAAATGAGAACTTGACCTTGTCCATCTCGGTGAGACAGACACAAAGACACCATGCCCTTCTTGTGGGCATGTCATCTTCCGTGAGTGATGCTACTAATGGAATTCCTTCAGATGACGGTGCTTTGATTTTCTTCATTGCTTCCGTGTCTGGTCGCCTGAGCTTGATGAAATGGAACACTTCATGCATTCCTTTTTCGACTGGCTTTGGTGATGCACTAAAGAAATATAACTCTAGGACATCACCCCGTCTCGTGCACTGCATCTTGTATCTATCTCGGAAGTTGCGATATCCCCGAAAAACTTGGTGATCTTATATGAACTGAGACTAAGGCTCCGAATTCATACCAACTTTTTACATCTTGTGGATGAGATTCTGGCATCATCCACACTCTAGGATATCTTTTGGAAACATCTACTAGATATTTTGCCGGATTAATTCCCACCCTGGTTATTAAATTCTCTCATCTCTATTGGTAGACCTGAAAATGAGAAGTTTTCAAAACCTCGTAAGTATCGATCTTAGATTTGCCTGTCTGTGGCCTTAGATCGATCTCTTCCTCATTATCCCATGAGGCGATGTGTTGACTCGAAGGCTCAGGATTTGACTCCGGAGCATTAATTTTAACTTGAGACAGTTCATTCGTAGATGATTTTGTCTTAGTTCTCGTGCTAGGGTTACTTGAATCCCCTGCCACAAGTATAGAGCCCTGTACTCGAAGTGTCTCCTTTTGCACCATTGAAGATGTCGCCCGGAGAAGTGGCTTTCTCATTGCAGACCATAACTATTCGTTGGCCTGTAAACAACCTCGAATTCGATCAGAAACAGTTTCCCGTTCATTTCATTGAACCTTCTGGCTACCTCTGCATTGAGGGTCAATGCATCAAACTCGCGTTGAAGCATCTACGGGTGTTCCCTTAGATGCCTCGTCATTTTGAGGAATGAATCAATCTCTGATCCCTCCATCTCTTGTTAAAAAATCTGCAAGAATATTTTCATGAGATTTTATAATGAGAAATATCATAATATTGAATTTAGCTTTCCATCTAAGTAATCTAAACTTTTTAGGTTTAGATTTAATTTTATTTTTTAAAAAGGCTTTTACGCTTGAATTATCAATTTTTAAGGTGAATTTTTTTGATAGCAGAAATAGAGGCCATTTCTTAAATGCCTTTCTAACTTCGAAAAACTCCTTCTCATTGATATGCCATCGATTTACTTCGCTATTTGAAAATAGCCCGCTGCAATATCTACATGACACTTCTCCTTTGGACGTTAGTTTTGTAAGAACTAATGCCCACCAATAATCACTGGCATCTGTATATAGAACCAGTTCATCTTCTTCGTTTGGGATTGCCAATTTAGGAAGCTATCTACAAACTTCCTTAAGCTGTTTAATCCCTTCTTGGTGTTCATTTTCCCAATTAAACATGGCGTCCTTTTTTAGTAGGGAACTAAACACCCTCCTGTAATGTGCCAAATTGTTTATAAACATCCCAGCGAAATTAACAACTCCTAGGAAACTTTGAAGCTGCTTTTTATCCTTGAGTATGTCTGAAATCCCTATATCTTTTCTACAATATGATTTTGTAGAATAATCCCAGACTCATCGATTTCTATCCCAAGAAGTTTAATTTTTCTTGTAGCAATTACTGCCTTCTTCCTTGTGGCAAACATCCGAGAAAATTTCTAAATGTTTTAGATGATCCTTCATGTTCTTTGATGCGATGAGTATATCATCAATGTATACGAACATGAAACAGTGATAATCTTTAAAGAGATTATCCATATTCCTATTATATATCTGGGGTGCATTCACTAGTCATATGGGCATAACATTCCAGATATAATGTCCTTGTGGTGTGGAGAAGGCCGTGAACTTCTTGCTTCCTTCTTCCATCTTAATCTRGTAAAACCCAGATTTGCAGTTGAACTTAAAGAACACTTTTGCATTTTTAATGCAATTTACCAAATGTTCACTTCTTGGAATGTAGTATCCATCGAATTGCAAGATGTTATTAATTCCCTTATGTAGTGGACARCTTATTTTCTGTAAYTTTTATGTTGATTTTCTGGGTTTGTAATTAAGAACAGCATATGAATGATAAGAGGGAGAGGGAGAGACTTGGGGAGAAAGATATTTTATGATGTAAATGCTTAATTCATTCATTCTCCAGCATCATACATAAATAGCACATAAAGAGGACCATTTGGGGTGTACTGTTGGTCCCTAAAATCCAGAAAACATAACAAATTAATATTCCTATCTTTACTAATCAACATAAATGGAATAAGGTGCAAAATGGATTATTAATACTATCTGGGCTGTCCACTAAGCCCAAAACATAACAGCCAAATTACTAAATTAAATAAGTCAACCCGTATGACCCATTTCTGCCAGGCTGACCCAATTTGTTGTTTAATTCGACTGACCCAAGTCCTTTGCCCTATCAACCTCATCTTCTTCCACGAGAACCGACCCCCTTTTCATTTCCCTTCCCACAATCGGTGCCTTAATCTCCAAATCCTCCAATTTTAGAACCTGATTCACGACAATACCCTCCCCCCTTGAGATCCTTGTCCCAAAGGATCAAACTTGGGGAAACATCTGCGCAAAAACTTCTCGTCCTCCCAAGTGGATTGCTTAATTCCGCCATTGCACCAGGTTATCAAAAATTTTTGTATCAATTCCCTTCTTCTTTGTACCACTCTCTGACCGATTATTTCATTTGGTGTGACTAGGAACTCCCCGTCATCATCCGTGATAGGAAAACCCGGTGTAGGAAAATCCTGCAGCGTGGGGCTGAGCTTCTTTTTCAGGAGCGAAACGTGGAATACTGGGTGGATCATTGATCCTTCTGGAAGCAATAGCAGGTAAGCTACTTCGCCTATTCTCTCACTGATTTGATATGGTCCATAGTACTTAGATGATAGTTTGAGATTTTTCCTAAGCACCACTGAGTTTTGCCTGAAAGGCTGGAGCTTTAAATAAACCAATCCCCTACCTCAAATTGTCTCTCTGTCCTCTGTTTATCTGCAAAAAAATTCATTCTCTGTTGTGCATGCAGTAGGTTATGTTTAAGGTCTTGAGTTAGTTGTTGTCTCTGTTGCATGAACTCATCTGTATCTTGGTGTTGAGTGATAATATGTGTTTCCAAGAATGTGGAGGGGGGTTGATAACCGTAAAGGGCTTGAAAAGGGGTAGTTTTTAGGCTTGTGTGGTAGTTGGTATTGTACCAAAATTCTGCTAGAGTTAACCATTTTGCCCAGCTTTTAGGGTTTTGCTGCACCATACACCTCAAGTAGTTCTCCAAGCACTGGTTCAATCTTTCAGTTTGAACATCTGATTGAGGATGGTAAGCTTATGTAAAAGTTTAGCTGAGTGACCATAGCCTTAAATAGCTCCTTCCAAAAGGTACTAGTGAATACCTAGTCCCTGTCACTAACAATGTGCAGTGGCTGTCCATGTAGCTTGTAGATTGAATCCAAAAATAGTTTAGCAACTGTATTGGCTGTAAAGGGATGTGATAAGGCTATGAAGTGTCCATATTTGGTGAATCTATCTATCACCACTAGGATTACATCCTTCCCTATTGATTTAGGTAAACTCTCAATAAAATCCATAGAGATGTGTGTCCAAACTTGATGGGGAATGAGAAGTGGTTGTAGCAGGCCCCGGGTAGGGTCCATTCTCTCCTTTGCTCTTAGCACAAACATCACATTGTCTAACCCATCCCTCTACTTCTTTTTTCATTAGTGGCCAATAGAATACCCTACTAATCCTCTTATAGGTTCCCATGATGCCAGAATGTCCCCCCATAGGCAGTGTTGTGCATCTCAGATAGGATAGTGTGTCTGGGTATAGGTTTCTTTCCTACTCATATCCTCCCCTTACACTTAATGATTTCTCCCTGTAGTTCAAACTCAGTATGTGTCTGTGGGTCCACAGATTTGGCTGTCAGAATCTTGGTGAAAAATGGGTCATTTGAGTTGCTCTCTGATACCTGTTGTATCCAAGTGGGGGTGACAGTAGATATACCATGGTTGAGTACAATAGGAGGTTCTTTTCTGGAAAGTGCATCTGTAACATTGTTTTCTGCTCCTTTTTTGTACTGAATCTCATAATTAAACCCTAATAACTTAGTGATCCATTTCTACTGCATAGGGTTCATGATTCTCTGATCCAATAGGTGTTTTAAAGCTTGTTGGTCAGTCCTAATTATGAATTTTTACCCCTGCAAGTAGTGCCTCCACTTTTGAATTGCCATCAGTACTGCCATGAATTCCTTCTCATATATGGATAGTCCTTGGTTTTTCATGCATAGGGCCTTACTCATATAGGCTATTGGCCTCCCTTATTGCATGAGAACAACCCCCAGACCAATGCCACTTGCATCTGTCTCAAGCAATAATGGTTTAGAAAAATCTGGGARAGCTAATACAGGTGTTGTACTCATGACTCTTTTGAGATCATGGAAAGCCTGTTCTGCTTCTTCTGAYCACAAAAATCCTCCCTTTTTGAGTAAACTGGTAAGTGGTTTACTTAGCAAACCATACCCYTGCACAAACCTTCTGTAATAACCCATGAGTCCAAGAAACCCTCTGAGCTATTTGACATTAGTAGGTCTAGGCCAGTCCAGCATGCTAGCAATCTTGCTAGGATCAGTAGCTACTCCCCCTTTTGATATAATGTGTCCCAAGTACTCAATCTGTTTTTGCTCAAAATGAYACTTGCTCCTCTTAGCATAGAGTGGATGTTTCCTTAGTAGGGACAGGACTGCCCTCACATCCTTGTAGTGGTCTCCTTATTCTTACTATAGATCAGAATATCATCAAAGAAAACTAGGACTGTCTTTCTTAGCATGGGTTGAAAAACCTGGTTCATCAAAGATTGGAAGGTTGCAGGTGTATTGCACAATCCAAAAGGCATCACTAAGAATCCATACTTTCTATTATGAGTGTTGAAAGCTGTAACGTACCTATCCTCAGGCCTCATCAATATCTGGAAGTAACCTGACCTTAGGTTAATTTTTGAAAAGTACTCAGCTCCCTGTAATTCATCAAACAGCTCATCAATGATGGGAATATGATAATCATGTTTAATGGTGAGGTTTTTCAGGTACCTATAGTCTACACACATCCTCCAAGTACTGTCTTTCTTCTTGACTAGGAGTACTGGTGATGCAAAGGGGCTGCTACTGTGCTGAATGATCCTTGAATCAAGCAGCTCCTTCACTATCTTTTCAATTTCATTTTTCTGGCTACGGGACACCCTGTATGGGTATTGGTGCTTAGGGTTGCTCCCCTCTTTTAACATAATGCTGTGTTCAATCCCTCTAACTTGTGGCAGTCCTCTTGGTTCTTCAAAAATATTCTGAAACTCCTCAAGCAGCTCATCCATTTTGTCATTTTTTTTGCTCTGCCTTAGGTGTAACTTTAATCCAATACATTTCCTCAATCTGAGTGGGCACCTCCTGGTGGACCATTTTATAAAGAGTAGGGTCAGAAATAATTTGGCATTCAGCAGGAGTGGTCATAGCCTGAATCTTGACCCTCTTTCCCAAAAGAGTGACTGTGAAAGTCATATTGTCATAATCAAACTCAATAGGGGTACAAGCTCTCAACCAATCCCCTCCCAATATCAAATCACAACCATCAGTAGCTAGAACCCTAGGGGAGAAGGTAAAAGAGTGGCCCTGCATTTTCCACTGAAAACCTGCAACTCTGTTAGAACTAATCATCCTCTGCCCATTAGCAACCCTAACCATGATAGGCTTGACCTTGTCCAAAGTGCAGCCCAGTCTCCTTGCAGTAGTCTCCTGTATAAAACTTAGGGTGCTTCCAGTATCAATAAGTATGTGCAGCTTCTCACCCCCTACATACCCATTCAGCCTCATAGTGGTAATTCCCCCTTCACCAGCTATAGAATTCAGAGTTATTTGGATTTCCTCCATTGAATCAGTCTCCTCTTGTTCCTCTAATTCATTGTGCCTGTAGTGTAATTCCTCATCCTCAGTCATAATCATATAGGAGATCCTGTTCTTACACCTGTGTCCACTAGAGAATGGCTCATCACAATTGTAGCAAAGCCCCTTTTCCCTCCCGGATGCCATCTCAGATGCATTTAAAAGTTTGAATGGTGGTTTACTAGCACTCTGGTTTGGCCTAGTTACATTACTCAGCTCATTTCTCCTCATGTTGAGTGGTGAAACAGTCTTTGGTGCACTCCTGAATTCTTTTACCAATGCCTCTAGGATACATAACTGCCTCTGCCCTAGTTCAATAATTTGTTGCAATGTTGTGGGTTCAAACATGTGCATAAAGACTTGCAACTCCTCAGTCAGTCCACTGATGAAACTGGCTATGAAGTATTCCTCAGAATAGGCATTATTATTCAAGAGCAGCATACAAGTTTCTAATTCTTCAAACTTATCCGCATATTCCACATATGAGTGTGTGTGTGTGTGTGTTTCAGCTTGTTAAACTCAGCAATGATTTTTGACTCTTTCAATTCCTCAAATCTGGCAGATATAACTTCTAAAAATTGAGGCCAGGATAGGTCTAGTTGTCTCATGGAAAGTTGTTGGTACCATAGTGCAGCTTTCCCTTCAAAATGTATAGAAGCTAGGGTTACCTTTTGGGAGTCAGGTATGTTGGGTATGAGCTTGAAATATCCTTGGCATTTAAGTATCCAAGATCTGGGCTGGGAACCATCAAATCTGGGAAAGTCCAGTTTGGGCAGTGGATTAATGATGTGGGTAGATGACTGATCTTGGATCATCCTGTTACCTGCAGATTGTTTCTTAGAATTTGCCCTGGTAGAGGACCAATCTGGGCTTGGACCTCCTAGAATTGATCCCTAATCTGTCTGTTTGGGTCCCTTGTCTAGATTTAGCAGCTGCAATTGAATTGATGCTAGTGTTTGGGAAAGATGATCAAATTTGCTTGTCATGTCAGTATTAATTCCAGAAATCTTCTCTTGTATTTTCATTTCAGTAGCTTCTCTTTTTGCAGCTTCAGTTTGAAGAATCTGATCCAACCTTTTCTGGGCTCCTGCAGGTCCTTGAAATGGGTTATTTATGCCATGGTGGAGGATCAAAGGCTCTGAGTACCAATTGTAGTGGACAACTTATTTTCTATAATTTTTATGTTGATTTTCTAGGTTTGTAATTAAGAACAGCATATGAATGATAAGAGGGAGAGGGAGAGACTTGGGGAGAAAGATATTTTATGATGTAAATGCTTAATTCATTCATTCTCCAGCATCATACATAAATAGCACATGGAGGGGACCATTTGGGGTGTACTGTTGGTCCCTAAAATCTGGAAAACATAACAGATTAATATTCCTATCTTTACTAATCAACATAAATGGAATAAGTTGCAAAATGGATTATTAATACTAGCTGGGCCGTCCATTAAGCCCAAAACATAACAGCCCAATTACTAAATTAAATAAGTTAACCCATATGACCCATTTCTGCCAGGCTGACCTAATTTGTTGTTTAATTCGACCGACCCGGGTCCTTTGCCCTATCAACCTCATCTTCTTCCACGAGAACTGATCCCCTTTTCATTTCCCTTCTCACAATCGGTGCTCTAATCTCCAAGTTCTCCAGTTTCAGAACCTGATCCATGACACCTTATAGTTGATAACTAATCTTGGTTTTCCTCTTTTAATTTCTCTATGGTTGCGGACTAGGAACCCTGGGCTACTGTATGGAGAAACGCGTGCTTCAATTAACTTAAGGTCCATATGTTCCTTAAGTATTTGTTCCATATCCTTTCGATATTCTTGATTCATCAGGATAGGCTTATCTCTGACAAGCTCGTTTTGTTTTCCAGTATTCACCTTCAAAATGCTTTGAGCTCATTCTTGTCCCACCATGCTAGAGGATCTTCGTTGAAATTCTTTTTAAATTTTCTTTTGATGTCCTCCAGTGAAATTCGTTCTTCCATGGTGGTGTCTGATTGTGCACTCGTGTTTAGGATGGCTTTGAGGAATTCAAACGTTTGTGATTTTATCCTCTCTTCCTTTCGGCCACCCAGGCTCTCATTTTGTAGTTGGAGAATCGCTTCTCAATACCTTCTTCAGTCATTCATTTTTGGGTGTCGAAGTTTTCCTTCATCACCACGCTTGCTGCAAAAATTGATTGACACTTTTCTGTGGAATACCTCTCTTAGTCGTTGGACTATAATATTATGATCACATAGGGTTGTGAAAATAAGTCTTCTAGTCTCATTCTCTTCCGTAAATATCTTAAATGTCTGTAGGAAGTTATTTCCTCACAGAATGTCTGCTCCTGTATCGTGGAAATAGATTGGCGGAGTCTTGACTTTGTACCATGGAGTACTATTTTCTCATCCCATCATTATTTCCGCTTGCTTGATCCCTCTCTTAAGGACTAGAATCCTTTTAGAGAAATCTCTTCCCGCTACTGGAGATAATTCTTCTTCCAATTTTTTGGGGGAAAACTTCTGGTTTAGCTATGCAGATTCCTGCGCCTGAATCAATGTAGGCTGCAAAATATTCTGCACGATATCCTGCATATATCATTCCAATGAGAATCTATATAGATAATGGGCTGCTGCTCATTTAATTTTATATCTTTTTTCACCCACCGTAAACTCCATTCCATCTCTTAGCCTTTCCCAAGGTTTATGATCCTCGAGAAACTCTATCCCTAGAGTTAGTTGCTCTGGAATTCTTCATGCGCTTCCCTCAATAATTGTTTCAATTTCTTCAATCTTGAGGATTCCTTGATATCTTCCTAGGGAAGGTTGTTGTAAGTGATATAATGCATCACAAGGGAAGACATTGTCCTTCTGAGTAATGCTAAACATCACTTCTACACCTCTCCATCCTTTCGGGAACTTCAACTCTCCATTAGTTTTGAATACCTCAGGAGCTCGAGTGCTTTGGCTAGTTCTTCGACCTTCCCATTGAGGTCCACTAATCATTCTGTCTTTTTGGAAAGACATTCTCCTTGGTTCGATCATAAGGCTCTTGCTTTTATCAAGAACGGGGCAATCTTGGATTCTCATGTCAATTTCTCCGATTGTTGGAGACTGCATGATATCTGGTAAGACGGCTTTCGCCACGTCTTCGAAAATCCTCGGTATATCTATGAATTCTTTTCTCAAGAATACCTCTGAATGATGAGTATTCGAGAGTGCAAATGAAATCTTGTTTATAATCGAGTAGGGTCTATTTCCCTCCGTCATCGGGTCAGACCTCTTAAAGTCTTGATGAAGGGTAAGGACTCTGCTGAAATCTCGATTTGCCAAATTAAACACAATTCTTGGGTAGACATTGAATGCCAATTTCCCCACGTACAAATTTCTCGTGATTGCTCCAAGATAAGAATCTCTGAGATTTGAGATCCTTTTATCAAAGAGAGCGAGATTTAATTGCGAATCAACTCCTTCTTTAAAAGTTGATTTTATAATTACTCTAATGGCTCCAATGTGGATCCATGAGAGTGTATTCGCCACTTCTCTTTTGAGTCCTCTCTTAATCTCCTGGATTTCTCTGTAGGGGATTAGTTGCATCTCGATTTGGTTTCCTGTGTATTCCGTGGGTACTGGGAACTCTCCCGTGGAAACTCTATGGATAATTTGGTGTTTTCGGTTTCTCAACCTCAACTTATCTATCGCCTTTTCCATCGCTCCTATTGTAAATCCTTCATACATTTGGAGTTATGGATCTTCTTTCATTATTCTCATAATTGTCTTATGAGAAACCATTGTATGTGAGAGGAATCCTGACATATCCTCCCTAACTACTTATTGAAGAAATTCTTCTTCACTCTGATTCTGAATATAATTCACTTCCATATTCAGAGGAAATTTCTTCTTCATAGATGCTTTCATCTGAGAGTATATCTTAAAATTTATACACCTTTACCAGATTTTGATAATAGATAGCTTCTTCAAACTCTTGAGTTATCTCGAACTGTCTAACTCCTCTTTTTTGATTTTTAGGGCAATCTGTAGAAATATGCCCTTTAACTCCGCACGTCCAGCAGTTATAATCTTTAAAACTTTCATTAGCTCTGGTACGAGCTCGTCTGAAAGTTCTTTTTATTGGTGTCCTACTGGTGCTTCCTTGGCTTGAAAATGAACCCTGGCTTCGGCTTGGCCCCGTCCTTTGCCCTGATTTATAGTTTCTGGCCTTTTGTTTTAACCATAACCTTCTTGGTCTCCATGGAAACCTTTTCTTGTTTCTAGGAGCATAAGGGTAGCTTCTTTCTTTCTTCCGCTTATGTCTCTGTAGATGACCTCCAACCACTGTTGGAATGTCATTTTCGGTACAACATACAGGAACTAATTTATTAATTCCTCTTAGTGAAGTGTAGATTTTCGTGGTGTTGAAATTATAGCAATGGGTTCATGGCTTGGTATTATCGGAAATTGATTTGATTGAAGGTTTCAATGTGTTTCAAGCTTTAAAAAGTGAAGGAAAATGAAAATAAAGCAATTAAACTAACTAAACTAAGCTAAGAAATGAAATAGCAAGTTGATCGGATGCTTAGTCGTATGCCTCAAATAGAAAATGCAAAGCAATAATGAAAACAAGCAAGAAAATGCAATATTTCACCAAGTACAACCATGCAAGCACAAGGTACAACAATGCATAAAATATCAAATAATGCAAATAACCAAAAATCGAGAGCATGAATGGAAAGAGCAATGGAATTTGACGAGAAAGTTCAAAACTTTAAGGAAAATAACAAGCAACAAAACCTAGATCTAAGATTTAACCTAAAACTATGCATGAAAATAAAATTGCAAATAAAGCATAGGAAAAACTTGAAATCAAGACGATCTAAGACTCGATCTATGATCTAGATGTGTCACTCATCTAGATTCCATATCCAATTCTTAAGATCTAACAAGAGATCAAGGTGTTAAGTCAAAAGGCATAACATGAAGAACAAGCATGGAAATGAAGAACAAAGCATGGAATTAAAGCATAAAACATGAAATTGAAAGGAAACTTACTTGAATTAAGAAATGAAACAAAGCTTGAATGAAATTGCATCAAAAGTAACAATCCAAAGGAGTATTTGAATTCTTCTTAGGCTTACAAACCCAAGGAGGTGCTAGAGATTAAATCTAATCTAGAAAAGAAAATTACATCAAAGCTTAAAATTAAATCTAAAACCTAAGAAAGAGAGAATTATCTAAGAGAATGAGAGTGATTTTGACCCCAAACCCAAGTTAGGGTTGTGAAGGGAGTTCTTTTCTTCAATGGTGCAAGGTTTGGGCTTTATATAGTTGATTGTAGGGGCAAAAACAAACACCAAAGATCCCGCAGCCCTCAACATTGCAGTCGATCGACTGCTCTGCTGCAAGACATTGGCCTCTGCTCGGAAGTCGATTTTGGGGCTTTTCAGTTGATCCTGCAGTCGATTTTTGGCTTTGCATTCGATCCTGGATGTTTTCGGCTTGAATTTCTCGTTTTCCGCTCCAAAACGTCCGCCGAGTGAATATGATCCTTTTAGCCACCTACAAAACAAGAATTCAAACTTAAAAACCCAAAAATAGCACAAACACCTCACATATTGTACTCTTAAAGCCAAAAAGAAAATAAACGAGAAAAGTCCTAAAACCTAACGAGAAACGACTCAAAACTACTAGACACGACGCTAAACCCTAACTAAAAACACGAGAAAAAACACAATAATTACATGAAAAACACTTAGTCTCTTGTGATTTTTGTGAAGTGCCGCCTGGTGGCACCACTCCGCTAACTTGGCTTTTAGGAATGACATCCTTCTAGCAACCGTATCCATGTCAGTTGCAGGCTTGTTTTCTTGCATCAACATCTCTCTCCAAGGACTTGGTATTTTTGAAAAGAAAAGTTGCAATGCATCTCCATCATTCACCTTAGATTTCCACTTGTACTCAGGGAATAGATGGATATATTCGTCCACGTGACAAATATCTTGTAACTTGAGGCAATAGATGTAAAGTCCCGCCTATTTGCTCTTATAATTTAGTTAAATTAATTTAATTATTATTTATATCCCTATTTTATTTTATTTCAATCGAAATGACTTATTACAATAATATTTTATTGGAGTGTATTTTGGAAATTATTAAATTTTTATTTCTATTCATTTTATTTTGAAGCGAGATCAAATACACATTGTATATTTTTATTTTGTCTAAATGAATTAAATTGGGCTCAAAATCCTTCAAAGTTATACCAATTAATCAGCTCAAAGATTTGAGCCCATTTAAATTCAAGTTGACCAACATTTCAGGCCCAAATACAGCCTAAGCCCAATACTCTAACCGCCTTTACCTTGTATATATCTTGGACTTCAATCAGATGCCCAGGAGAAAACCTTTTTTTCTTCTTTCATTTTGGTCATGCCTCTCCACCACCTTGTGGCAGCAATATTTTGTCGGTCTCGCAACAAAAATCCACCCGTCGTATCATTAGAAAATTTATATCAAATTTGTTGGGTTTGACGACTAGTATTTAATTATCTAGTTTATTTTGTGAACCGATGTCGAGAACTTCCTAATGGGTCCAAGAACCAGCACTAATCGGCGACCCCATTTTAGCCGCTTGGGTTGTCGACAACTCTTGAACCTAGAGTTAATTGAAAGCTCTTTTCTTTAGAAACCTGTTTTGAACTCAAATTTGATTTTCAGTAGTATTTGTAGGGGTGTGTGTTTTAGTGCGTGTGTGTTGTGTGTGATCATATGTGTGTATCGGTGTTGTTACAGCTTGTTGTTGTATTGGATGATGGCGTGGTGGTCGCCGGAGAGGGGCTGGGCCGATGAGGGGAGGAGATGGGCATGGCAGGATGTTTTTAGAAAGTTTTGGAGCTGAAATGAAATGGGTCAAAAGTTGAGGGATATATTTTTGAGAATTAGATAATGTTTTGGAGCCAACTGAAGATTTTGAAAACTTCAATGTGACCCCTCTAGTTTTCAATTTAGACCTCCCAAATTCATTTTTGGTTTATTTCGAATTGACCCCAATCAGAGTCTTGAGAACTTCAGATTGACCCCACAAACTTTTCAAAGTCACTACTGCAGAACAGAACTTTAACGGCGGTTTTTTTAAGCTTTTAACGGCGGTTTTTGAACAGCCCTTATATCGACCGTCGTTAAATTACGGCGGTTTTTAAAAACCGCCGTAAAAAATCATGAATTAACGGCGGTTTTTTAGAGATTTAACGGCGGTTTTTGAACCGCCGTAGAATGCAGCGTTTTTACGGCGGTTTTTGGAACCGTCGTAGAATGCAGCATTTTTACGGCGGTTTTTTAAAATACCTTCTAGAAAGCCTTTCCAGAACAGATTATTTACGACGGTTCTGGAAAATACCTTCTAGAAAGTAGTAAAAAAATAAAAAAAAATGAAAATATAATTAAATACAAATACAATTATTAAAAACTAATACCCTCAGTAAAAATAAATCATATTTTCTATTATAACGATGAGTAAGTACAAAGTTTAGTTCAAACCACGACGAACAGATATAAATCGAAAAACTTATTAAGATGAGTAAGTTTTTATGTGGGGGAAAAGAAGTAGAAAATAATAAAAGCTCAACAACTCTAATTACACTCCACCAATGAACAATGTATAAAAATTACAAAGAGCTGTCTTAACATCCACTGTGGTAAGTAAATTAAATCACTCATTATCAGAAGCAATTACAAATGAGTTCTCCAACACCTGCACTCTTCCTCAAATTCCATGAGCCAGCGGAAAATTAGTTTAAATCAATTCTGTTCACAAATCCGTATGGTTATAATTCAGAAATTAATGGCAAAAGAAAATAATGGGTCACTCCAGTTCCAATCAAGAAATATACTCAGAAATTAATTGTAAAACACATATTCCATGCACCCAAACTGCAAATAAAGATAATTAGCTAGGTCAAGAAAAAAAAACTCATACCTAACGATATTGTCGTCTTTGTTAATCGACGAGAGGGAGAGCGCAATCAATAATAAAGAAAATTGTAACAAATGTGATATGAAATAGATGTCATAAGATACTGAAATACCTCAAGAGATGTTAGCTTTCTGAGGCTTATATCTAATATAGCCTCTGCTTGCTTGTCAGTCAAGCTGAACTTCTACAACTACTAATTTCCCGGTTTGCTAATTAAATTAATTAATTGGGTAATATAGGGAAGAAGCTTCAGAATTAATTGCCATATTATGAACTTTAATTGCAGATCAGCAACTATGAGAAGGAAATTGAGGATATGAAACATATGATCAGGCAGGAATTTGTGGCTTCTATCAGGAGGTAAAAAAAAAACACTTACAATTTGTATATACCAGATTAATGTTGCTTGGCCACGCTCAAATGATTACAAGAATTGTTGATTGGTCCATGCAAAGTTAAAATGACAAGAATCAGATTTTTGTTTTCTTTCTTTTCTTTGTTTGTCAGAAAATTGATACTCATTTGTCTTTACTACTGACTGCTTCAGATTTCCCCTGCAGTTTCAGACTTTGAAATTCTTTAGCTTTAGCTTTTGATGTATTTTATTACTATCTGTCAGCCCGTATTGATCAGTAAAGCATACTAGTATTTTAATCTTCTTTTATATATTAATTATTTATTCTACTCAATATTTTAGGAAGAGTAGTGGCTTTTCCAGGGGAGCATCCTTGTACCGTGGTGTGACAAGGTGATCTTGATTAATTTCTATTAATTAGTTAGCAATTTTTGAATTGAAATATAATAATTAATTTTTATTTCCTCCTAATTAAATTCAAATACATTGAATCAGGCATCAGCATGGAAGGTGGCAAGCAAGAATCGGACGAGTTGCTGGAAACAAAGATCTGTACTTGGGCACTTTTAGTAAGCAACAGATTCAAAAGGATTCAAAAGGTAGTCCCTCATGGAATAAAACCTAAACCTTGGGTAGTTTTTGTAATTCTCCCTAAAATAACAACCCTGGTGTATTATAGAATAAGAATTGCCTAAAGTAGAAAATAAAATAATTTTAAGTAGTTAATGCTAAATATGTGTACCTTTGGTTCGATCTGAAGATGTTGTAGTAGCAGTCGAGTCGGATAGAGTCCCGTTGCTATTCATATTATTACTATCACCAGCTAGCAAAATTCCAGATGTTGTTACCATATATGAGAGGTCGGTGATGGGGCACGCTTGTACTGCGGCTAATTCGTTTAACCATTGATCGTCCGAATGCTTTTCCTTATAAAGCTCCTTGAAATCAACGCACGCGCGACTCTACACGACGACACAAACAAAAATTGGGTTATTATTATTATTAATTTATTTTACTTAAAGCCAGCTAGAATAGAATTGAAATCACTTAAACTATTACAGCGCTGACTCGTTAAAGAATCAAATTTAATGTTTTATGTTGTTCAGTTATTGTGTACAGACAGGGACACAACAAGCGAACTGCATGACTCTCATGTGCCTAGAAAGATATCTAAAAAAAAAAGAGGAAAAAGAAAAAAAACCTCAGACGTGAGGCGCCCGAACGTGTAAGCAAAGCATATAAGATCATCGATGGTGTCGATCTCATACCCGCCCACGACTGCGCGTGCTTAAGCCATAGCTTGCTCTTTCTGTAGTAATGCTTTACGAGAAAAAAAAACAAGGAATTGAACGCATTGCGCTCTTTCAGAAATGTTAGCTTGCTCTGTAGTAATGCTTTACGGGAAAAAAACAAGGAAACGGACAGGAGATAAGAAAAATAAGCCCAGGTCAGATTCATAATTACTTGAAACCTAAGATTCTAAATGTCCAACATCGCAATTTAGCCTGGTTTCATGTGTGGGCCGGGTTTGAAAAACTTGTGGAGGTATGGTTCGATGAATTTGTTGGCACATAGACAAATGTAGTCTTGCTACATTTGTTTAATTATTTACCCTTTTTTTAGTAATGTTATCAGGCAACATTTGCTGAGATATATACGTTTTGAACAATAGGAGCCGAGCCAAATGGAAAGTTTTGTTCAATGCGTGATGGCAATTAGGTTCCTGTATTGATTCAAAACAGATTTAAAAAAAAAAAAGGGTTCCTGCACCCAAACTTAAGTCAACGTGTGAAAATAAAGGATGAAAATGACTAATCATAAAGTATGAACTTTAGCCAACACTTGCCAAATTGCAACTCATTGTCACAACTAACGACCGAAACTTTGCGACTTTCACAATTTGCAACTTCTGCCTAACCACCGAAGCTGAAATATTCCAAAAATATTCACTCCTGCCCAACAATATTCTTAGAATATATTCCAAAAATATTCACTCATGCCCAACAATATTCTTAGAATATTCCAACTCCGACTGGTCGGAGATTACAAAGTGTAAAACGCACAAAGTTTAGGATTTCATTTGCCAAACAAATAGTTTAAGCCAACAAGTGCAAAAAAAATCAAAGTTCGAGTTGCAAAAACTAGTTTCTACTTATAAAAATAAGTATCCTAGTATGGCAGGAGGGGGAGTATTTGCAATTTCAAAAGATTAACTTTTTTTTTCTTAATTAGGCTAACATTCTGGTGCAGTTTTTGTAACATTCTGTCGGATTAACCCAAATAACAGTGACCGACCAAATTACTTCATTTGTTGATCATCTCAGCTTCAGACATTCTATTTATCTCGGATTACAATAAACATAAACATTTGAATTGATCAAACTATCATATTAAAACAACACATCATATCTCCTTCCTCACCTGAATGTATCTTGTTACAGGCCAGGCTATGCCGTGATTTAAGCTAGCTAAGACTGATCTAATGCAGAAGCGTAGTGTATATTCAGCCGTTGGCGCTACAAAAATTGGTACAAAAAAACAAAACAAAAGGTTTTACATTATTATAAATCCAATCTTACGACTTTACCCAGCCACACACCCTACAAATCATGCGATCCCATTTCACACAATAATAAGGAAAAAAATTAAAAACACAATAACCTCAAGAAACTCCACAAAATAAACCCTAAAAAACTTGCAATCCCATTTCAACTTGGTAATTCATTATAATTAGAACCATACACTAACAGATAGACACACAGAAAACTAAACCAAGGTCATAAACAAACCATCTATCTTCATTTCATTTTATTTTTGTTTTTCTAGCCAACATATATGTATAAAGAAGAATAAATTAAAATAATGGGACCTTTAGAATAGGGAACGATGTGGTCATACTTAAAGCAAAGGCAGCCCTGGCAATTGCAGAAGCGTTTGCAGACAATGTTGCCAGCGGCGTCCTTGCGCCACCGCTCGGGGTGGCGCCCCGGCACCGTTTCAGCGTTGGACCAGCACATGGTCTTCACTTTAGTGTCAAATAATCTTGGCATCTCCCCCTCCTTCTCCTTCCGAGATCCCCGCGGCGGCAATGAAGAAGCTGAGCCCGAGCACATACCAATTCAAAAAACTAAATATAAAAAAACCCCAAGACAATCACTAATAAAGAAAATAAGTGAGTCATCATCATCATCATCATCATCATCATCATCATCGTACCTTGATGAACACAGTGGTCCCGTTCCCTTTCAAAAACTTGACCTCAACATCCCCACGCGTCCGACACGGTTCCTGGATCCGAGAAAGCATCCACCAACTCATGACGATGAAAAATCCCAGCAAGACCACCAATAATCACTTTAAAAAAAATCACCAATCCCAAAAAAAAGGAAAGAAAAAAAACATACCGCATATATTAGCTCGATTTTCTCAATCACAGTGCTCAAACGGTTTGTCGCAGCCTGAGCTTGTGAATCTGTTACTTCGTTATCTGCCGGTTGCTTCGAAGACGCCACCGCAGGCGGCGGAGGCGGGGTCTGAGAAACTGGTTGTTGATCAGTTTCGGAAGTTGGGCACGAAACCGATGGGCCAGGTCCCTTGGGCTTGCTGGAGGTGGCCTCTCTGAGAAGCTTTTTCCACGAAACGATTGTCGTTTCGCCGGGACGCAGCTCCACCGTGAACCGAAGACGGTCGCCGGAGGATTCAAACGAGAATGTGGGTTTTGGCCCGGGAGCCAGGTCGGGACCGCCACCTCCAGCGCCTTCTGCCATTAATTTAGTGTTTTTTTCAAGGAATTGACGAAATTAGGTTTTGGGTAAAAACCCTAGAGCGAAGAGCTGATCGGAAAGTGAGGGAAAAGGGGATTAGGTTTTTTTTTTTAATATTTATTGTTTTTTTGATTTAATATTCTTTTAGTATAATATTTAATCCAGATCGTCAGATCAGATACGGATTAACGGCCCAAGATTTTTGCTTGATAAGGACGAGGATCGGTGACATGGCAGCTTACTATTCTACGGCGGTTCCTAAGAAACCGCCGTTAAATGTCATCTTATTCACGGCTGTTCTAAGAGAACCGACGTTAAATCTACCGCAATAAATAATGTATAAACTAATTAACGTCGGTTTTTAAGGAACCGCCGTGAATACTTGTTAATTCACGGCGCTTTCTTAAAAACCGCCGTAAATCAGTTCAATTTTAACATCGATTTTCATAAAACCGCCGTAAAATGTACGATTCTACGGCGGTTCTGGAAAAACCGCCGTTAAATGACCGATTTAACGGCGGTTTTTTGGAAAACCGCCGTAAAAATTTATTTAACGGCGGTTTTTCCAGAACCGCCGTGGATGAGGCGCCTTTGTATCTACTTTCTGCAGTAGTGAGTCCTGAAATCTCATTTTGACCCCAATTACATTATTAATTTTTCAAAATTGTACAACTTTCTTATTTTTGAGCTGAAATGGGTCAAACGACTTCCAAATGATTTCAAATTCGAATAATAGCTTCGTTATAACATCCTCCTACGTAAGACATATCCAGAATTATAACTTTACCCTTTGAACTTTTAAGTTTAAGAATCGAGGTCAAGCGTCTTTATCGTACTATTACGCGTCCAATTATATTAGTTTCACTTCCAAGTGTGTTAAGACCTTAGATGTTACTTTATTATATGATATTTTTATAATTTTTATAATTGTAGTTAGGACTGTACATGGGCTTTTATTCAGAAGTGACGATGCCTTTCATGTACTGATCGGAAACCTCGTAAAGTCGTCGTAGCATATGCTTGATTTTCGAAAGAATCTCAAAGAAGGTGAGTAAAGCTTTCTTAACTGGGGATTTTGAAAATTCTCAAAGTATAATGCATTGTTTGTGCTTATCTGTGAGTAAAATACTGGAAAGTTTGAAATTTTCCAAACCATGAAGCACTTGTTGCTTGAACATATTCTTCTGCTTGTATAAGCTTTTCGAAAATAATATTTTGAGGGAAAATATGCAAGTATGCATTGACCTTGTGCTTATGAATCATAATTCAAATTATACGATTTTATATCAAAAGTTATTAATATCATCTGAACTCAGTTGTTACTGTCACTCAACTGTTATTGTCTGTGACTGTCACTGTCTGTCAGGCGCGAGTAGTTTGGGCAATCAATCGAGCCTGCTACCTGTGATTCTTGCTTGACTACTCGTGGTACCTATTTATTCTTATTCTTTCTGGTCGGGTCAGAGACGGCGACTGGATTTGAGTCGTAGATTGGGTATATTTCAGAATATGACGTACCCTGGGTTTGAATCCCATAGCTAAAGGGACGTCGAGCCTACTGGGAGGGATAAGGCAACTTAGGATTCGGCCTATTGGAGTGTCATCTTTCATGGTGAGTGAAAGCGTGTGGGTCAATATTTGATCGACATCGATTCTACATTTATGTGAGTTAATCTGGCTTTGAATCTAAGTGCTACGCACGGGAGCCACCTCTAGAGTTCCATACCCGGACACTCACTAATCAGTCTGACTATTTTAGAGATGGATTTTCTTGTATGTTCAACCATTAACTATTTCAATTGATTTCTTAAAAACAATTTAGTATTATCTGCTTGTTCTAAATGTGATAATTGGTTAGTTTTTTAGAAAGTCTATTATTTATTTAATTTCAAAAATATTTTAATTTTGAAGTTGCTGGCTAGAGTTTTGTTAAAGGTATGAAAATAGTTTTGCACACCAAGTGCTTTGATTATTTTATGAAAGTTATTTTTAAATTCTTGTCAGTTTTATATTTTAAAAGAAAGTATTCATTGTATTTGCTTGCCCTCACTGAGCTCTTTTAGCTCACGCTCTCGTTTGTTTTAAAACCAAACTCTCCAAATATCGACGATAATGCGAATGATGTTGACTTCGGTTTCCAAGGTGAAGACTGACTCGTCTGGAGCTTTCTTTTGTCGACTTCCTTTTATTATATTTTATGTATATGAAAGCGAATTTAAGGTGAGAGTTTGTTTTATTTATTTATTTTATTATTATTAAGGTAGTATTTTATTTGAGAAGTTACAAATGTGGTATCAGAGCTTGAGTGCAAAGAAATTGTACTTAAGCGAACCTAGGATAGGTGATTAGAACGTTTCGTACCTACTTTTAAATAATAAGTTTGTCAAGATTAAAAAGTTTGCTCGCAAGAGTACGAGTTCGCTTGTAGGTTGGCAAGTCGAACCGAGTCGAATCTCTCGAGTAAAACTAATCGGAGGCTCTTTTTGTGTTTTTTTTCACGAATAAAAATATAACGAAAAATTAATCAAAACTCTCGATCAAATTTTAGGTTGAAAAGTTTTAATAACTAAGAATATGCTTTAAAAGACTAGCAATGAAACCAAGCTTTGAAAAGATTAAGAAAACGGGGGTTCTAGGGCTCTAGAATCATCTCCACGGCCAATTGGCATTTCATAGAACACTTAACCTACAAACTAGAGTTTTCAATCCCAACTTGTAGATTAATATCCAACAATCCCAATTGATGGTTCTAACGAATCTAGGCACTAGACCCGTAAATTCTAGCCAACAATCATCAACATATTCAATAACAGAATCTCAAAACAATCAAGAACCATGAACATAAGGAGGTTGAACATTCAAGATTATAAGATATTATCATGTGAATTTCTAAGCATTAAACAACTAATATTACGAGAAATCCTAACTAAACTAACTAAAGCAAATAAGAAATCCGAATTGTAAAAGCAAAGGAATTGAAAACTTACTAATTAATGGAGAAGAGTAACAACGTCCAAACACGAAATTAAACTATGATCTACTAAGTAATCCATCTAAAATCTATTAAAACAAAGAAATTAGAGTTTGAATTGAGAAAAAATGGAGAAATCAACAAACACTCTTGGGGTTGTCAATGCCAAGAGGTTCAAAAAGAGAGGATTAGCGTCCCTCGCGGTCGCTGGCTTCCTTCTGTCTACTATGAGCTTCTCCTTGTAAAGGCACGGAAGTGGGCCTGTTCGTTTTATGGGCTTAAAAGTCCCGAATTTTTGTTGGCACTGGGTAACCCAGTGTGGACAGCATACCCAGTGTCAGTTGTTACATATCAATACGAGGCTCAATCTCATTAAAACTCCACTTGTGGGCCTAAACTCGTCCAACTTAAGTTCTAAACACTTCAAAAACCCTGAAATAGACATGAAATCCGATCATTACGATCAAAATTCGGTAAAATAAGCCGGAGATACATAAATATGAAAGTATGCTCAATTTATCCAACCTACACCGAAATTAATAACAAATCCAACTAAAATACTACACAAAAGTATATAAAAATTAAAACAAATGCGTATGAATCAACTACCCCACGCTTTTTTGATTTGTTCATCCTCGAACAAACGATAATTTCAAAGAATAACAAGTGTAAAAATAAGCTCAAGCAAAGATTCGTGTCGTGCTACATAGATAATCTTGAAAATATAGATAAATGTAACGCAAACTCAAATGCTAGACCCTTATTACATTGTTGCTCCAAAAAAAATCATGCATCCTCATAAAGGGTAATATATATACACACACACACACACACACACACATATATATATATATATATATATATATATATATATATATATATATGTGTGTGTGTGTGTGTGTGTGTGTGTGTGTGTGTGTGTGTACGCTCAAAAACACTTATACGCTCAAATCATCAATATACATGCACAATGAACAAGCACTGAAAATCAAAAACTTCTTCATCGCATAATAAGTGTGTAACTAATAAAGAATCAAAAAAGGTCTTTACGGTTTGTAGTGTAGGTTCTTTGGACAGGTATGGAATATATAAGTCGTGTGGCTAACTCACGATCTAACGTGATCTATAAATCACCAAACTATTCTAATCAGAAAGCAATGTGCTTCACCTCATTCAAAAGAAACCTCGCTTAACTCTCATAACGTAGCCTTTACACTTAGGCTATTTCTCAACTCGAAACCCAAAATTGACTTATGCACAAACCACTTAAACAATTTAGAAACTTAAGATGCGCTTCTTATTTTAAACTCAACTATTGCCTCTTAAACATTAGGCGCCATAATAAAATCAACAATACTCAATAAAAACCTTTATAAATATAGGCAACAGCTCAAAAACATTCGCCATCCTCTTTATTTCTTTTTTTTATATACGTTTTTTTGAAGGATGGTGATCCTTAACACATATTACAACTCTGTCATAAGTCCCTTATCATAATTCTAAAACAAAAATAAATAACTCATACCCACGCTATTAATGACCTAGGAGTTAACTTATAAACACTCATGGCTATAGAAATTAGATATTTGGCTATGAGGGGCTCATTCAGAATTTATAGTGGCTAATATATCTAAATATGGACGGAATAAGGGTAATTTCTGTGTCCAATCGTCATATTCAAAGCTAACTACACACTGCGATCTCAAAGAGATCTCAAAACAGAACTTACTCAAGTACATGCAAATATGATAAACATTCAGGCTACTCGCAGGCTTTTGCATGAAGAGATTTTGAATAGGCGTTGCTTTTAAGGTTTCGCGATATTATTTGCATCCACTCCCCGACAATGGCGCCAAAATTTTGATTTGAACTTTCCGTACATACTTTTAAATAATAAGTTTGTCAAGCTTAAAAAGTTCTCTCGCAAGAGTACGAGTTCGCTTGTAGGTTGACAAGTTGAAACGATTCGAATCTCTCGAGGAAAACTAATCGGAGGCACTTTTTGTGTTTGTTTTCACGAATAAGAAAATAACGAAAAGTTAATCTAAACACTCAATCAGATTTTGGTTTGAAAATGTTTAATAACTAAGAAGATGCTTTAAAAGACGAGCAATGAAATTAAGCTTTGAAAAGATTAAGAAAACGGGGATTCTAGGGCTCTAGAATCGTCTCCACGACCAATTGGAATTTCATCAAACACTTAACCTAAAAAATAGGGTTGTCAATCTGATTCGAACTTTTTGAACCTACTTTATAAAGATTTGTCAAATTTTTAAAAGTTCACTCGCAAGAGAATGGAATCGCGTGTAGGTTGATAAGTTGACTCGAGTCGTCTCTCAAGGAAAACTAGATTCAGAAGTATTTCTTGTGTTGGTTTTTCACGAATAAGAAATAAAAATAAAAATCTAATCTAAACACATAAAAACAATGAATTGATTTAAACGAAAAATAATAAAAGTCAAGGGGTTTGAAAGGTTTTAAGAATCAAGGGTTCTAGAGCTTCGATTTGTCTCCACGATCTCTTGGGAAATCCCAATTGATGGTTCACAACGAATCTAGGCTCTAGACCCATTAGATCTAGACAATAATTATCATCAATCTCAACATCATAAACCCACAATCATCGTCAACAATTTCAACATCACAATCTCAAAATATCCAAGAACACAATTCATTGTTTTGATTATTTTCAACTACCAAGCAAGAAATTAAAAGCATAATAATTAATTAAACTAAATTAAATGAAAGGAAATCGAAGACTTACTTATTAAACGAAGAAGAATAACATCATCTTGATTGTAGAAAACTTGAATCTAAATTACCTAATAGCTATTCTAATTAATCTAAAAACTAGAAATTTAAAACTAAGAAATATGGAGAAGTATCAAGAGAATTGAAGCAATCCTAGGGCTTGGAAAACCCTAGGAATCCCCTAAAAAACGTTCAACTATGCTTTGAAGAAGTATGGTAAGGTATATATAGGATTGCAAAGACTTGGAGCACAAGAAAACCTCCCAAAAATAGGATTCTGGGCACTTAACGGTAGCTCTAGCGATTACAGTTACCGCTAGGTGCTATGGTTAATTTCTCTGACAGGCAGTCAACACACAGTCAACACTGGGTAACCCAGTGTCAATCAGCATACCCAGTGTCAGCTTAAATACTTCAAATCGAGACTCGTTTTCGCTGAAACTCTACTTGTAGACCCATCCTTGATTATGTCCAAACCATAAATCTTCAAAATACCTAAAATAAATATAAAATTAATTAATTATAATTAAAATATGATAAAATAATTTGAAGATAAAAAAATACGAAAATAAGCTTAATCTATCCAACTTTCACCAAAATTAACGATAAAAATGAACTAAAATACTAACTAGAACTAAGACAAATCCATGTTAATCACAATCCCAACTTGTAGATTAAATATCCAACAATCCCAATTGATGGTTCTAAACGAATCTAGGCACTAGGCCCGTAAATTCTAGCCAACAATCATCAACATATATTCAATAATATAATCTCAAAATAATCAAGAACCATGAACAGAAGGAGGTTGAACATTCAAGAGTATTAGATATTATCATGTGAATTTCTAAGCATTAAACAACTAATATTACGAGAAATTCTAACTAAATTAACAAAAGCTAATAAGAAATTTGAGTTGTAAAAGCAAAGGAACTGAAATCTTACTAATTAATGGAGAAGAGTAACAACACTCAAACATAAAATTAAACTAAGATCTACTAAGTAATCTATCTAGAATCTATTAAAACTAAGAAACTGGAGTTTGAATTGAGAAAAAGGGAAGAAAAGTGGAGAAATCAACAAACACTCTTGGGGTCGTCAATCCCAAGAGGTTCAAAAAGAGAGTATTGGCATCCCTCACGGTCACTTGCTTCCTTCTGGCTGCTGAGAGATTCTTCTTTTAAAGGCACGAAAGTGGGCCTATTCGTTTTATGGGCTTAGGGCTTAAAATTCCCGAATTCGTGATGGCACTGGGTAACCCATTGTGGACAGCATACCCAGTGTCAGTGGTAACATATCAAAACGAGGCTCAATCTCGTTAAAACTCCACTCGCGTGCCCACACTCGTCCATATTAAGACCGAAACACTTCAAAATCCTTGAAATAGACATGAAATCCAATAATTACGATTAAAATATGGTAAAATAAGCTGGAGATGCATAAATATGAAAATATGCTCAATCCATCCAACCTACATCGAAGTTAATAACAAATCCAACTAAAATACTACCCAAATATATATAAAAATCAAGACAAATGCGTACGAATCAATAGGGTCTTTAGCCTGTGATTGGAATGTCACTGCCATTTTGGACTTGAGAATTAGAATATTAGTAATGACTTTGGCAGAATAAGGAGTAAGTACCTTCTTATGTCAATTGGATAGTAGGTTGACGTGAGTTTTTTTTCATATTCATATCGTCAAACTTGAACATCAATTCTTTCACTACGTAATCTCAACCTCCTTCTAATTTCAGTACTTGTCTGAGTTCTTATTTATTTTAAAGAGTTGTTCTTATTCCAAGAGCCTAACCTTTTCATTACTTATAAGTCCTCATCAACTTCCTTGAAATTTGGGTTTTAGCATTACTTTTCTCTTCTCGTGAATCTCAAGAGGAAGCTTGATTAGCTAAGAGATTCCTGAACCTTGATGTTCTAATGAGAGTCCAGAATCAACTACAAATTTCAAAGGAGTTAGAAACCTATCAAATTCAAAAGCTTCGTCAAGAAAGTGTAGCAGGTGAACTTGCATTTGTCACCGATGCTGATTATTAAGATGAAGCATTTGAAAAACTGATGAGACAAGTTAATGAGTGGAAATCTTCAACATCACAAAGGGTTGAATTAACGAAAGAGTTGAATAAGTAAGAGATGGTGCATGTATGGATCAAAATTACGAACACTGCTGTGACATGGAAGGAATTCGTGTCAGCTCATTTTCGTCTAACCAAAGGATGATGTGGGACTTCTACGTGGAGGAGATGAGCCATTGGATGATTCAAGATATGATTATCAACAAGCTCAAGCCATCATTGTTCAAGAAAATTAATGGGAAGAAAGTTTATAAGACAATCCCATGAGGCACGACGATCGAAATAAATGCAACAAGAAGCATCAAGGAAGATTAATAATGAAAAACTAGATATACGTTCTCATAAGGCTGACTCAAGCTAGAGGATACTCTAGATATGACATCATTCGATATCAATGAAGAAAATAGCTCCCGAGCAATACGAGGTGATATCTTATACATAGATCACTATTTAAGTTTTAGTTATCATTAGTTATTTAAGAAATTCCGATCTACTTACTTATGTTAATCAACTTTAGGAAAACGATGGAGTTCCACTGTAGAGGTTATCATGTCCAATGAAGTTTCAATCCAGTTTCATTTAAATTTCCATTTAAATTACACTTCCATTCAAATTTTTATTCTATTTACATCTTCATTATTAGATTTCATATACTTTGTATCCGACCTCCATTCAAAATAGATTTATTACCATGATACCTTGTCGTCTTCAACCTATTATTTATTTTATTATCCTACTAGACAAGCGATCATCGATTAATTCATTCTTTACTTTTGATATAATCTCGATCATCCATTTATTTACATAAATTGGTTAATTATTTATTGATTTTTTCAGCTTTGTTCCATTTCCTTTGAGTGAACAAGAAGCGTGATCTTTTCAGCTTACCCTCTCGCTAAGCCTTTTATTTCTTACTTAGACTTTTGCTATCCAAATTATCGTTTCTTGATAATTAAGACAACTCAAATTAGTTATCTATTTGTTCTTCTCAATCGACACCTCGCATCTTAACCTCGTGAATAACTTACTCATTCATAGAGGACCTTGTACTTAAGTGTGGAGTATTTTCTTGTAAAATTCTTTTGTTTCATATGATGAGTTATCACCACTTTATCTATTCTCCATGAAAAATTCTAAACCTGGAAATTATCCAAGTCGCTATTGTATTCTTCTAAATATTAAAATATTTATCCTGTGAGAAATCGCAATTTCATAATTTTCCTTACAAATGAATCTATTTTGTTGAATGACCCTTAACTGACTTCTCTTTGTGAGAGTTGGATTTATACCTCACATTCAATGTCCAATAGTTATATTTTTTTTAAATCGATGGGGGTTTGACCTCTCTTCCTAAAACTTTCTTTATCAACCATATTGTGATTCTTTCTGCTGGTTACATACCTCATTATAAACTTAGATATTCTGTTATCGATTTTGTTTTATGATGTAACCACTCATTCTACTCTATAACCTATCGATTTTGAATGTTAGGTTATTTTTAATACCTCCTCTTGAATTTATTCAATAGAGATTCATGTTGAGTTTAAAAGGTCTTTATCCATGTTTTCGTATCTCTTTTGTACCTAATATCTAACAAGTTTCATATCTTGTTTGTTTATTCATTGGAGTTCTTGTTTTGTTTCTTTTTGCCTTCTATGACTGTTCCATACTCAAGGTGGACACCTTAATTTCATTTTTTTACACTCTTGAGTATTTCTTTTATAGTTATTCGCTCATAGAAATTGTCTTGTTTGACTGCCTTCCGTTATCGAATTCTGACTTAGGATGTTGAAATATTCTACAAGTTACTAATTGCTTTTCTCATAAAATTTTTGGGATCATGAACCTCACTATCATTTCTTGGCCTTCAAGTTATGCTTTAAAAATTGTCGGCCATTTGTTGCCAATATTTTCTCTTTGAATGTTAAACTTTTGCAAGCATTCACTAATATAGAAGCATATAATTATTTTGGAGTTGTTGTTGAATTCTTTAGATGTCTTCATTCACAATTATATTTTCAAATTTTACACTTGTTTAGAACAAGTTCTACCTTGCACTTTGTTTCTCATTCTTAGTGATTCACTGTTTTGTACTCATTGTCAATGTGGCTCTCGTATTATTAATTCTCTTTCAGTCTTGATTGTTATAAATGTTATTTCTCACCTATTTATCACTGAACCTTCAAGAATCTGATGTCGACTAGTTTCAATTGACACACTAATGTATCTTCAATACTTATTACCCAGTTTACTTGATTATTCAAGAGATTTAATATTTCACTTTCAAGTTATTATTGCTTCCTTTCAATCATTGTCTTGATTATGAAGTTCATTCTCAGTTAATAATTAAATTTATTCTCATTTTTGTAGTCATCCTCTAATATTCTAACCTCGGTAGTTCTTTTACTCTACTTGATAATCTCTTACTGATTATGGAGATCTTTAACGTATTTACTTTTGAAATACTCATAAGTTATGCCTAATTTGTTTTCTAGTTTATCTTCTATCTTGATGGAACCGATTTTACCTTTTAACCTCACCCCAGTGTTCAGATGTTGTTCTATTTCATTTATCTTTTCTGCTAAAATCTTTATCTAATCATCTCATAAGAGGTGTATACTCCTACCGTTGTTAGAATACTTATACTCACTTGTTTCGTTTTCTATACCTGTGTTGCAATTTTTTGTTGTTACTCTTTCTATCTAAATATTTAGATAAATTGGTAACCTCTGAAACTTTTCAATTTGTCTACCACTTGAAAATTTATTTTTGTCTTCGTTATTTGTACCCTTTTTATTTGTATGTCTAACAACTAGATATCTTATCTTAAAATCTTGCTCACATATTTCTATCATTTTTCCCAGACATAAACTTGCATTCGGACAAGTGGTCAAACTATATAAGTTCTCCTTGGGTGTCCGAATTCTGCTATCCTACATGATTCTGAAATTACCAATACTATCAATTGTTATGTGAGGATTTATTATATCTCTTTTGGCTTCCCATTATTTGCCTGTTATCACTTTGTTCATCCATTCTTTGAACAGAGATCTTAACTTGTACTTTGTCTTACCTTGAGTTACTTTACTATTTTGTCTCTTTCATCAAATCACACAATCTTTTCAACCTCATCTTTGATTGAAATAATATTCAGTTGTACACATTTCAATCATTCGTACCTCGTATCTTGATAGAGTGGCTATTAGATTTAAGTTTTGTACTGTAGTACTAGAATTGCCTAGACTATCTAAGAATGGAATTAAGGGACCAAATTCATTTAAGGAGGGGAATGTAAAGTCTCGTCTATTTACTCTTATAATTTATTTAAATTATTTGATTATTCTTTATATCCCTATTTTTATTTCATTTCAATCGAAATGATTTATTACAATAATATTTTATTGTAATGTATTTTGGAGATTATGAAATTTTTATTTCTATTCATTTTATTTTGAAGCGAGATCAAATACACATTGTATATTTTTATTTTGACTAAATATATTAAATTGGGCTCAAAATTCTTCAAAGTTATACCAATTAATCAGCTCAAAGATTTGAGCCCATTTAAATTCAAGTTGGCCCGCATTTTAGGCCCAAATGCAGCCCAAAACCAATATTCTAACCGCCTTTGCCTTGTATATATCTCGGACTTCAATCAGATGCGCAGGAGAAAACCATTTTTTTTCTTCTTTCATTATGGTCACGTCTCTCCACCACCTTGTGACAACGATTTTCTCCGGCCTCGCAACAAAAATCCACCCGTCGGATCATTACAAGACTTATACCGTAGATAGCCAGTTTCAAAAGGTTTCCAACTCCACCTTACGATCGATGATCAGACCTCTGGATCATCGGAAAAATAATGACGAAGTTTCTATTTGCTGTAGATTTTTTGTGACCCGCGTGACGGCCGTCGAACATTGACGGCCGAACGGCTAGGTCTATTTTTGATATATTATATATAAAATTGTTCGCTTTGATGACTATTATTTAATTATCTAGTTTATTTTATGAACTAATGCCGTAAACTTCCTAACGGGGCCAAGAACTGGCACTTGCTGGCGACCCCGTTTTAGCCGTTTAGGTTGTTAGCAACTCTTGAACCTAATGTTAATTGAAAGATCTTTTCTTTAGAAACCTATTTTTGAACTCAAATCTGATTTGAGTAGTATTTGTAGGGGTGTGTTTTTTAGTCCGTGCGATGGGTGTGCGTGTGTGTTGTGTGTGATCGTGTGTGTGTATCGGTGTTGTCGCTGTTAGGTCAAAATAATCTTAGCGAAAGCCATCGCTATAACCGAGAAACCATCATATTGAATTATTAAGGATCATAAGTTAGTTTACGGAAGCGTACCTGAATCTATAAGCGATTGGATTTGGGGTTTGATCTTCTAGGGCAATACGTATCCAATCCTTTTAGAGAATCCTTAAACTTTCTCTATATGTCTTTTCTGACGATGGGATGTAGAATAGATTGATAATATAATTATCTTGATGATGATACGTATGACCTAGGGACCATAACCCTTATATACTTGAATTATTAGGGTTTACCTATTTTAGACCATCATTAAAATAGATAGCCCATTGAGTATCTACACATTAAAGGCACACACACTACTAAAATACATTAAGCCCAATACCTTAAACATTATTTGATCACTTTTAATTAGGCTTACTTATTTGACAAACCACAATATATAATTATTTTACATATAAGCCCAATGTTAGATTAAGGATCCAACAATCTCCCACTTGGGCTATATGTGTAACCTTATAATTATACATTGTAAGAATATAACCGTACGAGCTCAACTTTGCTGTCATAACCAAAATGTATTTATATCCAATCCGATCCATCAGCCATATCAACATAGGATCAAAGCGGCCTTCATTACATTTATCGTAACTCGGCCCATCAATGGTCACAAATGTCAATACAACTGAATGACATGGGTCATGATGTGGATGTGTAGCATGGGAATTTCATGTATTGTGATCGTAACATGCTTATTTCCAACTGGTCCACCTTAAAACCTTAGTGAGATCAACCATATACTAAAATCAAAGTGTGAATCAACCAAATAACTTTAATTTCTGCAGAAAATAAACTTAAAATATCCTTAAACTGAAGTAACTGAAAAGTATGTCTATAAAACAGAACATTATAATCACAAAACTCCCACTGAAACTAAATATCCTCAAAATATTTGACACCCATACTAGCAGTATGCTCATGAAACATTTTGGGTGGCAATCCCTTTGTAAAGCGGATCCGCAATCATGGAGTTTGTACTGATATGTTCAATAGACAACTGTTCACTTTGAATTTTCTCTTTAACAACTAGAAACTTGATGTCTATACGCCTAGACTTCGTCGAGCTCCTATTGTTATCGGAATACAAGACTGCCGATTTATTGTCACAAAATAACTTAAGTGGCTTTTCAATACCATCCACTATGCGCAACCTCGTGATAAAGTTTCGGAGCTATACTCCGTGGTTAGATGCCTCATAACATGCTATAAATTCTGCTGTCATGGTAGATAAGGCTATAATATAATAGCCTATTTAGCACTCCTCCAGCCAGCAAGAATACAAAGCCTGACTTAGAGTTTATACTATCTTGGCATCCAGCATGATCGGAGTCAGTATATCCTGCGATCTCAATCTGATCTTACCTCCGATATGTGAGCATGTAACCTTTTGTTCTTTGCAAGTACCTCAAGACCCGTTTGGCTGCCTTCCAATGGTCTAGTCCTGGCTTGCTCAAATATCTACCCAGCATCCCAACAATGAACGCAATATCCGGATGCGTACATACTTGAGCATACATTAGACTCCCTACTGCTGAAGCATAAGGAATCTTCTGTATTTCTTTTTCCTCTAATTTTATTCTTAGGGCAATGTTTGAGACTAAATTTGTCTCCCTTAGCCACAAGGTTATCTCCTGGTTTACAGTCCTGCATGCCATACCTTTTAAGAACCTTTTCAATATAGCTCTTTTGTGATAATCCCAAAGTACCCCGAGAACGATCTCGGTGTATTTCTATACCTAACACAAAAGAGGCGTCACCAAGATCTTTCATCTCAAAATTCTTACTTAGAAATCTCTTGGTGTCGTGCAATAAGCCTATATCATTGCTGGCAAGCAAAATGTCATCGACATACAAAACCAAAAATATGTATTTGCTCCCACAGAACTTATGGTATACACAATCATCAACTAAATTCATCTCAAAACCAAACGAGATGATCACTTAATGAAACTTGAAATACCATTGTCTAGATGCTTGCTTGAGCCCATAGATGGATTTCTTAAGTTAGCAAACCATATTCTTTGAGTCTCCCGAAATAAAGTTTTCAGGTTGCACCATATAAATCGTCTCATCAATGTCTCCATTAAGAAACGTTGTCTTTACATCCATCTGATGTAACTCAAGATCAAAATGTGCACTAATGCCATTATAATCCTGAAAGAGTCTTTTGAAGAAACTGGAGAGAAAGTCTCTTTATAATCGATGCCTTCTTTCTGTGTAAATCCCTTTGCAACAAGCCGTACTTTATATCTTTCCACATTGCCTCTTGAATCCCTCTTGGTCTTAAATATCCATTTGCAACCAATGGGTTTTGTACCTTCTGGCAATGGGACGAGTTCCCATACATCATTGTTACTCATGGACTTAATCTCCTCATTCATGGCATCTATCCACTTTTGAGAATTTTGAGCTTTCAATGGCTTGGTGGAAGTTGATAGGATCATCTTCCATCACTCCAATGTCAGTCTCATTTTCTTAGAGAAATGCAATGTAATCATCTGAAATTGCACTTCTTCTTTCTCTAGTGGATCTCCTTAATGGCATAGGTTCTTGAGGTTGTAGAGTTTGTATATTCGAAATTTGTGGAACGGGAGGTTCTTCGATATTGTCTTGATTTGTGTCTTGAACAGAGTCAGGAATAAAATCCTGATCAATGCCAACAACACCCGTGGGAATATCTACATATTCCTCTTCAAAGACAAAATCGTTAATTTATCTCTCCCCACAAACTCAACATCCTCAAAGAATCGGGCATTTCCCGTCTCAAAAAAAGTTTTAGTTGTGGGATCATAAAACTTGTACCCTATGGATCTTTCAGAATATCCAACAAAATAACAACTAACTGTCCTTGTGCCTGGTTTCTTTTCATTAGGCCTATAAGGCCTAGCCTCAGCTGGACACCCCCAAACATGCAAGTGTTTTAGAATGGGCTTTTTACCCATCTCAAGTTCATGAGGGGTTCTATCAGTTGCTTTAGTTGGAATTCTGTTAAGGATATATGCTGCAGTCTTAAGTGCTTCGTTAAACATAAGTGTTTAAATTCTCCGTTTGGAGATATGACCCAATCTCTTGTGCCATAACGTAGCTGAATTCTCATTGGTTAATTTTCTTTTCACACCTCGTGTGTGTAGATGCAGAGGTTCATTGAATGAAGCAATAATATCTAGTGAAATAAAGATTATCGTAACTTGATAAAGAACCAGAACCAACCAATTTTGAATCATGAGACATGCTAAGTTTTCCACTTCCAAAAGAACAAGAATAACCAAATTTGTCCAAAAATTGAAATAGAAATCAGATTTCGTCTAAACGACGAAACAACAAATGTCTCATCAAAATCCAAATAATTTCCAGTCTTTAACAATAATCTAATTTTTCCTATTGCTTCAACTTCAACTGTCTTGCCATCGCCCACATAGATGTATCTTTCACCATCATTTGGCTTTCGACAATGGAGGCAACCCTGCATAGACACATTGATGTGCGTTGTTGCACCAGTATCTATCCACCATGTGTGTCTAGGGACCGAAGTTAAATTAACCTCAGAACAAACCAAATTAAGCAGCATACTTTTTTTAGCACGCCAAGCGTGATAGTTGCTACACTCTTTCTTCCTATGTCCTTCACCTCCGCAGAGGAAACAACCCGTACCAGTACCAGAACAGGTACCGTTTTTTAAATAAATAAAAATTATTTAAATATTTTTTGTAATTAAATTCAATTCATATGCAATTTGTCTTCTCATTAAATATAATTAATTTTTTTTACTAATTATATGTCTTATTTATATTTTTATATTATGAGAATAAAAGAAAATTATTGAATTAGACAAAATATAATAAAAGAAAATTAGTAAATTAGTAAGAATATAATAAAAGAAAAAAGATTAAATTAGGAAAGATACAATAAAAGGAAAACATTAAATTAGGTGTATATTAAGTTCAGATAACACATAAGCAACCGAAGCACCATATTCATAATTTGCGCCCATCAAGTGATATGTCAACTGATTATTAGAATTTTAATGTATGAAAGACAAATACTATATTTACTATTTAAATATTACAAATAAAAACCAATACAATTCCACAACCAAATAAATAGTCAAACTTCCCATATAAAATGTGATTAGACTCAAACAAAAACTCGTCCTTATTTGTGAACCTAGGGACTAATCTACACCATTAATAAAATCAGATGAATGGCTTAAACGAAAATTGTGCTTTTAAGAATAGTAAAAACATAAAGGTGGCAGTGTGAGAAAGTCATCAGGGGTAAATTAGACCAATTGCCGATTGTATATTATCTTTCCTTTTCTTTTAAAATAAAAAAGGTTGTATTTATCTTTCCTTTTTTTTTAAGAAACAAAGATTTTCCATACAATTATTAATTTACTTAAAAATGATATTAAAAATAAACTAATGACGTTCTTAAGCAGATTTACTCATGTATTAATAATATTATAATATAATAAGATTGATTTTCTTAATATATTAAGACTGCTTTTTTTTATATAATTG
This sequence comes from Phtheirospermum japonicum, assembly GCA_014905375.1. NCBI lineage: Eukaryota > Viridiplantae > Streptophyta > Magnoliopsida > Lamiales > Orobanchaceae > Phtheirospermum > Phtheirospermum japonicum. The sequence goes on from BMAC01000369.1 coordinate 302,682, forward strand.
CAGTACTTTTTTACTACACTAACAATGCTTTTTCTATTGAACCAGTAATACAATAAGAGTGTTTTTCTTAGAGAAAAATATTTTTTACCTCCTGAACTATGACCATTTTGACACTTTACCTCCTAAATTTTTTTTTCGTGCAAAGTACCTCCTAAACTGTGCGAGTTTTGCACTTAACCTCCTGAACTCCCATTTTTGGTTGAAATCCTAACCGGATCTCACTCGTGTGACATGCACGCTAACATATAAGGGGTAAAATTGATTTTCCATCTCCTCCTCATGACTCCTCCTCAAAACAATGGCACGTGAGCACTCGTGTGACCTTTTAAGATAATGTTCACATTAATATATGTATACACGTAAGATTTAGTACCTACGTAGTGCTCACGTGCCATTATTTTGAGCGGGAGTCATGAGTAGGAGATGGAAAGTCAATTTTACCCCTTATATGTTAGCATGCATGTCACACGAGTGAGATCCGGCTAGAATTTCCACCAAAAATGGGAGTTCAGGAGGTTAAGTGCAAAATTCGCACAGTTTAGGAGGTAATTTGCATGAAAAAAAAGTTTAGGAGGCAAAGTGTCAAAATGGTCATAGTTCAGGAGGTAAAAAATATTTTTCTCTTTTTCTTATGTAGTTGTAGTATGTTTTTACTACACTAACAATGTTTTTACTATTGAATCACTAATATATTAATTTGAAATTAGTTTTTGACCTAATATAAAATATTCTTGTCCAAGGAAAACACACCTCCAATGTAATAAAAAGGAATAATTTGATTTAACTTTTGGTCTGAAATAAAAGTATTTTTAGCCAAGAAAAGCATCGTCCGAAAGTATAAAAAGCACCACCAATGTAATTAAAAAAATAATAATTTGAAAAAGAAATCACCAACAATTTTCTTAGAAGCACTCGTCACTATCACCAACATAATTATATTTGAATGAAAGTGCCAACAAATACTTGCAGAAGCACTGTGTAATGTTTAAAAAAGCACTTACAGGACAATCATAATAAGATGTTGGTGGACAATTCAACGAAATGCATGTTTCTTCACACCAAAGAGAGACCAATAACTACATTATTTGCTTGACTAAAAAATATAAGCAGTTACAGAACAATCACAATAAGATCTAAAAACAATAACAAGAGCTATCAAAACCTGAATCATATCATATACAGATAACAAACAGTTCAAACCCCACAAGAGAAAATGAGATTGTATAACAGTTATTATAAAAAAACTTGGAACGAGAAAAAACATATCAGTGCTTTGTTACTGAGATATTGGTGCGTTGTTGCCATCCCCCAATTGCTTTCTAGTTAATAAGTACAAAACTGCGTCTCTACCACACCATCGCGCCATAACCATCAGTCCAATCATGGAAAACTTTCACACACACTCCCAATGACTGAATACAACCCCTGAAATTCGCAAGACGCTACAAAAATAATATCTTGTAATGGTTTCATAACATCATTGATCAAAATAAAAGGTACACAAGATCATAAACATGAGAACGGAACAAATCTAATTCTTAGAAAAATAAATATGAATAAAAACAATAACATGAGCTAAAAATAATAATTACAATCTACAATTTCTCCCATACCATTTTTTAAATAATAATTAAGCAAAAATTACAAAACCCACAAACTAATTAACAAAACACAATCTCCAAAATAATATAAAGACTCTCAAAGCAGTGGAGAAATTTGATGTGGCAGCACCAATTTCGTTGACAAAAATTTAAACTCAACTTTGAAAATTGAAACCCTCGGCATGAAACTTTCAACGCCGCCACGCCCATGGGTTTTAGACCGAAAAAATAAAAAGAGAATTTCAACAACCACCACTGCGATCGGAGCCCTACTGATGGAGACATCCCCGATGGTGAGATTGGATGCTATCATCGATCCAAATTGTAAATCTGGGCTATCGTGTACCCTCATAATATCTACACAGAAAACGTATATGAATTGGACGATGCTTTTAGCAAACCAACGTATATGAATTGGCAGCCTTCGAAAAAAAAGGAAAATATACAGCGTAAAACTGAAGAGTTGACGCTTTTTTTAATATATATCGGTACTTTTTGAGTGATCGGACAGTGCTTCCAAAAAAGCAACCAAAATATTTTCCTTTTTTTCTTCAAACAATTGCGTTTTTTGTAATGGAGATAGATTAATTCTGAATTATCTCGTCAATCTGGTGAGAACAATGATAATGGAGATGGATTAATTTCTTATTATAGAAAAGGAATATATGTAATTATGGGACTGTCTTAATTGCAAAGATTTGAAAAAGATAAAAATATCCCTATTATGCTTGAATTAAACTCAAGATTTCCTTTTAATATTAACCATTGATCTTATTTAACTAACGGTGAGGATGAGTCTTTAGGTTCACCAATAAGGACGTGGTTCTCATTTGAACATAATCCTATGGTAAAGAAATGAAGAATAAAATGAATAAAAAATAGCAAATCATTTTTTATTAAACATGCTCTCAACTCAAGGATGAGTTTCTTGCTATTATCACCACTATCTTTCATAAGAGAGAGAGATAGATCTCAAAGCAATCTAATTTCTTTTTCTTAAATCAACCCATTAACTACCACACAAAAAAAAAATTAAGAAGAAACATCAAATATTCAAACCTCTCAAATATATTTTCGAACAGGTTTATGCCAAATCAAAATATCTATTTATTACATTAAAAGTATATTTAGAACTTTTCTTTAAACGTACTACAAACTGAATTTAACATAAATCTATACGAATTACAAAATAAAATCAACCTAAAAAATAACAAGATATTTTTTTTAATGGAACTTAGACATGGCGTCATTTGTAAACTACTATTTGATATAAAAATCATAGTCATAAAAATATTAAGAAATTAATGTTTTTAAATATAAGAATTTGCTTGATATACAATCACAGTGAGAAAGTATTTTGTAAAATTGAGAGAGTTAGTACACCTAATATCTGGAGTCTATAATTAAATTAAAATGTTAAATCAGTGTATAATTGGACAATTACAAAAATTACTATCCACTCATTACCATACATACCTGCATGTAATCTTGAATGCTTTTTCATAGATCATTTACATAATACGTGGAGTTAGTTTCAAATATTTCTTTATTAAATTAAACATCTATTTGAAACTTTTATTTAAACGTGCCACAAATTGATTTTTAACATAAATCTATACAAATCACATAATCAAATCATCCAAAAAAATAGCAACATGTTTATTTTATGAAATATAAGCATGAAGCCATTTTCAAGTTACTATTTTGATATGGATATTATAATGCCAGAAAAAATATTTACATGAATAATTATGTAACTAACAAATATGTATTACTACTAAGAGTAATTTCAATGGATGGGAAAATTTTGAGAAACACAATTAGATAGGATATCATTTATATATATACTAGTATTATACCCCTACGATGCACGTATAATTCTTTTTTATTTTTAATTGCATGGAAAATTTAAATATAATTAATTTTGATTGATTTATAATATTTAATTAAGTGATTATATATAGATAGAGTAAAGTAATTTGTATTTGTATAATCGAACAGGTTTTCTCTAATTCTAAAACTTGGCTCATAATAAATTATGAATGAAAGTAATGCACTTTACATATTATGAAAACTCTTATTGTACATATTTTTATTGCTACATTTTTTTCTCACCATCGAATATTAAGATTTTTAACCTCTTACTATCAGTCACTTTTATATAGTAACTAGAAAAGGACCCGCGCTTCGCTGCGGGTGTTTGTAGACGTGACATCGAACGCTTGACATGTTGATAAGTCCAAAAAGTTGAACTACCAAATAAAGGGGGTACTAACCTCAAAAATAGAGATCAGTGACCTAGAAAACCTCCATAAGTCCAAAAAGTTGAACTACCAAATAAAGGGGGTACTAACCTCAAAAATAGAGATCAGTGACCTAAAAAACCTCCAAATGTGACACAGCGACCTCCAAAGAATCCGCAATCTTCACAGCGACCTCGACTTCCTGCAAAACAACGCCTAGAACGGACCGAATTTCGAGCCCGTTAAGGCCCTCCGACGCTTAAGTTAATAAGCGAAAAATACACTTCTTCTCTCTCTCAATAATATCAGTGCACTCAGATAGTAAAATGCGTAAACAAGCATTAACCTTTAAAAAAGAAGCCAAGGGCTCCTTTTATAGGGATGGGAGAAGATTCCCAATATCTAGGGTTACCTTTCGTAATAAGAATTTTACTTACATCAGGATTCCACAATCGCCTCTCGATTAAGACTCCTCATACTTGGTAAGTTCCCATAAACAATAAACTTCTCCATAGATATCCCAATTAAGAAACGTGACACAGCGACCTCCAAAGAATCCGCAATCTTCACAGCGACCTCGACTTCCTGCAAAACAACGCCTAGAACGGACCGAATTTCGAGCCCGTTAAGGCCCTCCGACGCTTAAGTTAATAAGCGAAAAATACACTTCTTCTCTCTCTCAATAATATCAGTGCACTCAGATAGTAAAATGCGTAAACAAGCATTAACCTTTAAAAAAGAAGT
>BMAC01000369.1:307294-349328 GCA_014905375.1 Phtheirospermum japonicum
CTGGCATGTAATCTTGAATGCTTTTTCATAGATCATTTACATAATACGTGGAGTTAGTTTCAAATATTTCTTTATTAAATTAAACATCTATTTGAAACTTTTATTTAAACGTGCCACAAATTGATTTTTAACATAAATCTATACAAATCACATAATCAAATCATCCAAAAAAATAGCAACATGTTTATTTTATGAAATATAAGCATGAAGCCATTTTCAAGTTACTATTTTGATATGGATATTATAATGCCAGAAAAAATATTTACATGAATAATTATGTAACTAACAAATATGTATTACTACTAAGAGTAATTTCAATGGATGGGAAAATTTTGAGAAACACAATTAGATAGGATATCATTTATATATATACTAGTATTATACCCCTACGATGCACGTATAATTCTTTTTTATTTTTAATTGCATGGAAAATTTAAATATAATTAATTTTGATTGATTTATAATATTTAATTAAGTGATTATATATAGATAGAGTAAAGTAATTTGTATTTGTATAATCGAACAGGTTTTCTCTAATTCTAAAACTTGGCTCATAATAAATTATGAATGAAAGTAATGCACTTTACATATTATGAAAACTCTTATTGTACATATTTTTATTGCTACATTTTTTTCTCACCATCGAATATTAAGATTTTTAACCTCTTACTATCAGTCACTTTTATATAGTAACTAGAAAAGGACCCGCGCTTCGCTGCGGGTGTTTGTAGACGTGACATCGAACGCTTGACATGTTGATAAGTCCAAAAAGTTGAACTACCAAATAAAGGGGGTACTAACCTCAAAAATAGAGATCAGTGACCTAAAAAACCTCCAAATGTGACACAGCGACCTCCAAAGAATCCGCAATCTTCACAGCGACCTCGACTTCCTGCAAAAACAACGCCTAGAACGGACCGAATTTCGAGCCCGTTAAGGCCCTCCGACGCTTAAGTTAATAAGCGAAAAATACACTTCTTCTCTCTCTCAATAATATCAGTGCACTCAGATAGTAAAATGCGTAAACAAGCATTAACCTTTAAAAAAGAAGCCAAGGGCTCCTTTTATAGGGATGGGAGAAGATTCCCAATATCTAGGGTTACCTTTCGTAATAAGAATTTTACTTACATCAGGATTCCACAATCGCCTCTCGATTAAGACTCCTCATACTTGGTAAGTTCCCATAAACAATAAACTTCTCCATAGATATCCCAATTAAGTTGGGGCATACAGCCCACCAGGCCCATAATGATTCACATATATTAGATCCACAAAACGGGCTCAAGTACTCAGCCCAGATTACAAGAGATCGCGACCCTGTATGAAAAGTCATCCCCATACTACAGGTCGCTACTCTTCACAAAACAATCCACTCGAATCACCACAGCTCGCCCACCTCCCAGGGGTACACCCTCCCTAAGAAATAAGGTCGCCTTCCATAAATAGTCACGATTATCACATAATCTCACGTGTAGTTATTTTGGTCCGTATCAGCTAGTCCCCCATGTTCTAGCTGATTGAGGTATGAAATCAGGTAGGACATGTAAACATAAAATTTCAAAAGTATTAAACAAGCACACGAACGAAACAGCAATGTATCGTACCAAAGCTCGCACCAGAATCACCCAGTTTCAACAAACCGAGCTATGACAGGTCGCAACATGTTCACGCGACCTGAAAGGTATCGCAAGGGCTCCTTTTATAGGGATGGGAGAAGATTCCCAATATCTAGGGTTACCTTTCGTAATAAGAATTTTACTTACATCAGGATTCCACAATCGCCTCTCRATTAAGACTCCTCATACTTRGTAAGTTYCCATAAACAATAAACTTCTCCATAGATATCCCAATTAAGCCGGGGCATACAGCCCACCAGGCCCATAATGATTCACATATATTAGATCCACAAAACGGGCTCAAGTACTCAGCCCAGATTACAAGAGATCACGACCCTGTATGAAAAGTCATCCCCATACTACAGGTCGCTACTCTTCACAAAACAATCCACTCGAATCACCACAGCTCGCCCACCTCCCAGTGGTACACCCTCCCTAAGAAATAAGGTCGCCTTCCATAAATAGTCACGATTATCACATAATCTCACGTGTAGTTATTTTGGTCCGTATCACATGTTGTCGCAACATCTAATGGAGTACAGTTGTATAAGAACACAACCAAGTGTCATAAAATTTCTTCTTCTCTGTAGGCTATCCTGAGGGATGAGGGATAATAATTCATTGGGCACCAAAAACTGAGAGACAAAGTGGAAAAGAAAAATGGCGAAGATCTCACCTCTTCCAAATAAATCGTTGGGGAGTCAAAAGCAACGTGCACAGGAAAATGCTGCCATAACGCAGATCGCAAATTGTGCGCGAGTTTATGTGTCAAGTTATTTTGATCTTTACGTACCAAAAAAATACACAACAAAAACATAATTAGAAAAAATAATAAGAGTAGAAGAAAAAAATCAATAAATATTATGATTCTAGTAGGAAGAATACATTAATTAGTAACAAAGAGATTTGTGGGACTCAAAATTCTTACAACAGTAATATGTGTCCACCGCCTACCTAAAATGATGTTGTTCTGATTCATAAACATCAATGTGACCAAATGAAAAATAAAACCTTTCACACTATGAAAAAAATAAATAAGAATCTTGGATTAAAACCTCGATGACATAAGAAAAAAACATTTCAAAAATAATAATTAAAAAAGAGTATAAGGGCGCGTTTGGGGGAGACGTCAATACCTAATGAAGGCAACCTGATTTTTGATGTCCTTATCTTTATCACCCATTAAATAAATCTCAAAAAGTAGTAAATTTGTCATGAAGTCAATTAATTTATAACAGTTCACTTGTTAACTGAAGAGCATTGATTACTGGTATTTAGAGTAATTACTGTAAAAGATATTGGATATATTGAAGGTGACTGTCCAAATATTGTGTTGAACTGGGCCACGTTTGAGTAGGTTGCAGGTTGGGACACAGTTGGTATTGAAATTTTGATTCATCTTACTCTGTTGGCATCCTTTACTCAATTAGTATAATTTTGCAATTTGTTGTCTATTTGATGAAATAAGGGAAATTAAAAAATAACAAAAATCATATGAGATATACAACCTAAAATCACTGGGCCACGCTAGACGCCACCAATCCGCCTACAATTTTTAAAAATCAGCTAAAAAAATCGTCGGGCGCTCCAGGCGCTGCCTAGGCGCCCTCGGCGCCCAAGTTGGCGCCTAGGCGCCAGGCCAACTTTTTTTTAAAAAGATTTTATGGCCTGAAACGACGTTTTTTAGCCTACTTTTGATTATTTTGATTTTGTAATATATGTTATGGTATTTTTATTTTACTAGTGAACTTATGGATATATGTTGTTTTGAACTTTGAATCGAACAACAGCTTTAAACTTGTGAATTGTAATTTGTGATTATTATTTTTAGTTTTGAATTGTCATAGATTTGATTGTGTAGCAGGTAGTATGTTGAACTATTAAATAGTTGGATGTAATGTTGTAAATCAGGGTATTTATTCTCAAATTTTAGGCCCCGCCTAGGCCCTGCTTAGTCCCCGCCTAGGCGTCCCAGGCGCTAGGCGCTGGCCTGACGCCTAGCGGCCGCCTAGCGATTTTTAGAACACTGCCTAAAATTAAAAGAAATAAGAAGGAAAAAAAAAAGCGCATAACAATTTTTAAAAAATAAAGAAGAAGAAGAAATTAAGATATACCTGAAACAACTAATCAATCCATGTACCTAAAAAAAAAAGAAAAAACACGATTGTCAGAGAATAAAATAACACGAAGATAATTCAAAAATTATTAAAAAAAAAAAAAGGAAGAGAAAACGGACGGAGAAGAAATTAAAACACCAAACGAAATATAGGTTTGTGTTCTTTTTTTTTTTCATTTGGAAAATAGTTTTTTTCATTATTGACGATAAGTACGATTTGGTAGGCTAAGCACAAATTAACATCATCAACTCATTTACGTAGAAAAAAAATGAGTTTAACAAAATTTTATTTCTTTTATTGTTCTCACCAACGCAAACCATAGTCATTTCTCTCTAGAACGCCTAGACTTCAACTCATCCTCAAGCATGTTAACTCTCTTGTGTAATCCAAGAATAATTTGTCGAGCACGTGGGCACAACGGACCGTTAATCCACTCACAATAGTTGCACCCACTTATTTTCTGTGTAAGAAATACATTGCAATAACTCAGTTCAAATTAACAAGCAAGGCAAAAATCAAAACCCAAACAAAAGAAAAGGGAATTATTATAAGGGAAAAATATTTTTTTGCAACTTGTACTATAGGCGTTTTTACGCTTTGCAACCCAATGTTATTTTTGTTGCCGATTGCAACCCGTACTACACGGGATTTGTTAAATACAACCTTCGGCTCCTTTTCCATCCAAAAAGTCACCAGGCTCGGGCGCGTGTAACGCACGCCCCATTTTGGTTGCTTTTTAACGGAATATTAGACGGAGGTTACAAATAAAAAATCATGTATAGTACGGGTTGTTATTTGTAACAAAAAATACTTTAGGTTACAAAGTGTAAAACTCGTATAATGCAGTTTGCATATAATTATTTTCCAAATTAAGAGAATAAATTGATGATATCCTTATTCTTATTTTAAACAATCTTTATAAATTTTAGTTGTCTATTTTATTATTTGATAATAATATATTATATTATTCATATTTTATAAATATCACATCCACATGTTTAATAAAAAAATATAAATTATTTTTAATAAAATTTATAATATTAGTTAAAATAAAAAAAGTCTAAAGTAAGTTCTAATTCATCATTTAAAATCTAAAATATCAAATAAACAAAAATTAATAAATAAGTATTTTAAAATAATATTAAAAAACATAATATATATAAATAAAATATAATAATTTATAATTAGATTATGAATACTTGATTAATAAATTCAGAAATTAAAATAATGATTAAATATTTACTTCTTCTCCCATTTATATAATATAGTGTCTACTCTCACAAAGATTAAGAAAATATATTTGAATTAACAAATATGCAAATATTTCTTAATCTGTCATTATTTAATGAAGTCTAATAGTTACAAAATTCATATTAATTAGGTTGTAATGGTAAGGTAATGGGTAAAATAATATTATATGTAGAAAGTGAACTATATATTTGAGACATACTTAGTGGTGGACTATATGTTTGGGATGGAGGGAGTAAATAATATGAGAATTATGTAAAATATATAGAAATTATGGTAATATTCCAAATAATTATTTATAATACGGGAAACAAAAATAAGAACAATTATTATAAAATAATAAGAAATAATGTTTAAAAGATGAAAAACGCATAAATATTATATAATAACTTAAGTAAATTATAAATACTTATTAAATAAATTGAAAAACTAATAAATCAAAAAATATATAAATTTGGTAAAATAATTTTTGTAACATGTATTATACGGGTTTTACACTTTGCAACCTAAACTATTTGTTGTTGCAAATAACAACCCGTACAATACATGATTTGTTATTTGCAACCTCCGTCTAATATTCTGTCAAAAAGACACCAAAATGGAGCGTGCATTACACGCCTTTGAGCTCATTGACTTTTTGGCAAAAAATGAATCGGATGTTGTATTTATCAAATCCTGTGTAGTACAGGTTGCAATCGACAACAAAAAAAAAATGAGGTTGCAAAGCGAGAAAACGCTTATAGTACAGGTTGCAAAAAATAAGTCCATAATTATAATAACCATACAATTTTATAGTTGTCAGAAATCAAAATACAGAACCCAAAATAATATTATAATATTCACAAGAATCATTTTTAGCATTATTTTTCAACCTTCCCAAACATCAATTTTAAAAATAATTGTCACACCCATAAATTTTTTTTTTAAAAAAATATGGTTTTGATCCAAACTTTACTCGAAAATTATCACATATGGAGTACCTCCGTCCGGGGTTCAAGTCGCTCCAGCAAGTCCTTTTCACCGCATTCCTTCCATAGTAGCATAATTCATCCACGAGCACCTTGGGGTTTGTTACCACATTTATCAGAGATGAGCTGATGAGCTGCTGCAAATTTATAGGAATAATGGTGTTGCCATTTTTTTGGTTTTATAGCCTAGCAGCAACAGTCATCTTATCAATTGAAAGGACGAATTTATCCACTTAATTATGGTCGTAATTGACAGAAAACCCTCGAAAAAATAGCGTGCCTTGCACGTGATAAACATTTGGCCAGAAAGATCCACCGTCGGCACTCATATATGGTAATGTGAAAAAAAAACGTAAAGCAGGGTGTTAAGTATTATAAAATATTGTTCATATGGTAAAGTGCAAAAAATGAAAAAGTCAAGGGGGTTTACTGTTTTGTTTCCGTTTATTTTTTGTGAAGATTTGTAACGCCTCCCCAAAAAAATACTACCTTAATAGTAAATAAAATAAATAAATAAATAAAACTCTCACCTAGAATTTGTTTTCATATACATAAAATACAATAAAAGGAAGTCGACAAAAGAAAGCTCTAGATGAGTCAGTCTTCACCTTGAAAATCGAAGTCAGTTTCATTCGCATTATCGTCGATATCTGGAGAGTTTGTTTTAAAACAAACAAGAGCGTAAGCTAAAAGAGCTCAGTGAGGGCAAGCAAATAAAATGCAAATTTCTTATAAAATATAAAACTGACAAGAGTTTAGAAAATAATTTTCATAAAACAATCAAAGCACTTGGTGTACAAAACTGTTTTCATGCGTGTAACAAAGCTTTAGTTAGCAGCTTCAAAATTAAAATATTTTAGAAAGATTAAACAATAAATTTTCCCAAAATCTAACCAATTATCGTATTTAAAATACACAAGTAATACAAACTTATTTTTAATAATTAATTGAAACGGTTAACAGTTGAACAGACAGGAAAATCTGTCTCGTTCTAGAACAGTCAGTCCGATTAATGAGTGTCTGTGAAGCCCGTCTATTTACTTCCATAATTTATTTAAATAAATTTGATTATTTTTTTATATCACTATTTTTATTTCATTTTAATTGAAATGTTTTATTACAATAATATTTTTGTTGAAATGTATATTAGATATTATGAAATTTTTATTTGTATTTATTTAATTTTGTAGCGGAAATAAATATACACATTATATTTTTATTTTAACTCATTGTGTTAAATTGGGTTCAAAATCCTTTAAACCTACTCAATTAATTAGGCCCAAATCATTGAGCCCAACCCAAAGATCTGGGCCCAAATATTAAGCCCATAAACTGAGGTAAGCCCAAATTCCAAACCGCCTCATTCTTTTATATAAGCTACGAATTGAGAAATACGGTCAGTTTCCTTTTCAATCCCTCCTCTTCCAGCTCATTTCGACCGACACTCTTGCAGCAGAAATTTCGTCGGAAATCTGGCAAAAATTCGACTGTTCGATCTTTACGAAAATTTTACAGTTAGAAGTAAACTAAATAAATTTTCCAACGCCAGCTCCGAATTAACGATCGGAGTTCTGGATCATCGGCAAAACGCCGGTGAAGCTTCTGCTGTCACGTTTCGGGCCAGCGTCGTCGAACTTCGACGGACGATTTCCGGCGAACGGCAGGTCCAAATTTAACGTATAATATATCAATTTGTTCGTCTTTACTTCAACTTCAAAAGTCCTTAATTAATTTCATGTTTCGGATCCTATTCAGTCAGGATATTTAAGATTGAATGGTTGTGCGTATATGTAAGTATATGTGTTTGTGTGTGTTTGGGATGGTGGTTGATGTCGCGGTGGTTGCCGGAGAGGGTCTGGGCTGACGAAGGAGAAAAATGAGCATGGCAGGAGGTTTTTTAGAAATTTGGGGCTGAATTGAAATGGGTCAAAAGTATAGGGGTGGTTATTTGAGAATTAGAGATAGTTTTGGACCCAATTGAAGATTTTTAAAACTTCAATTTGAACCCTCTAATTTTCAATTTAGTCCCCTAAAATTAAGTTTTGATTTATCCCGAATTGACCCCAAATCAGGTCCTTTGAAACTGCAGATTGACCCCACAAACTTTTAAATGTGCTTAAAATTATATTTTGACCCCTATTTACTTTATTAAATTTTCAAAATCGTACAACTTTCTTATTTTTGAGCCGAAATGGGTCAAACGACTTTCAAATGATTTCAAATTCAAAGTATAGCTTCTTTATGGCATCTGCATACGTAAGACATATCCAAAATTACAAATTTACCCTTTGAACTTCAGATTTCAAGATTTGAGACCCGAACATCCTTATTATCTTATTGTGCGATGTAGACTATTAGTTACCCTTCTAAGTGTCTTAAAATCTTAGATATTACTTTATTATATATTATATTTATAATTTTTATAATTATAATATATTTTAGGACTCAACATGGACTTTTAATCGGAAGTGACGAGGCCTTTCGTATACTAATCGGAAATCTCATAAAGCCATCGTAGTTATATACCTGATTCTGGAAAGAACTTCAAAGAAGGTGAGTAAAGCTTTCTTAAACTGGGGAGTTTGAAAATTCTCAAATTATAATACGTTGTTTGTGTTTATCTGCGAGTAAAATATTTTTAACTGGAAAGTTTGAGATTTTCCAAATCAAGAAGCACTTGTTGCTTAAACATATTTTCCTGTTTGTATAGTCTTTTGAAAAATAGTATTTTGAGGGAAAATATGCAAGTGTGCATTGCCTTTGTGCCTAATCATAAATTCAATTATATGATTTTATATCAAAGATATCATTTGAACTCGACTGTTGTTGTTGACGGTCTGTTATCGATTGTTACTGTCTGTCAGTCACTGTTACTGTCTGCCTGACTGTCGTTGTCACGGTCTGTCAGGCACGAGTAGTTTGGGCAATCATTCGAGCAGGTTGCCTGTGGTTCTTGCTTGACTACTCGTGGTACTTATTCTCATTTTTCCTGGTCGGGTCGGAGACGACGGCAGGATTTAGGTCGTAGATTGGGTATATTCCGGAATATGACGTACCCTGAGTTTGAATCCCATAGCTAAAGGGACGTTGAGCCTACTGGGAGGGATAAGGAGATTAAGGCTGCGGCTGGGAGTGTCACCGTTCATGGTGAGCGGAAACGTATGGGTCATGTTTGATCGACATTAATTCTATGTTTATGTGAGTTAGTCTGGCTCGGAAGCTAAGTGCTACACGTGGGATCCACCTCTAGAGTCCTCCGGGAGCTAAGTGCTACGCGCGGGAGCCACCTCTAGAGTTTCGTACCCAAACACTCACTAATTGGACTAACTGTTTTAGAACGAGACAGCTTTTCCTGTCTGTTCAACTGTTAACTGTTCCAATTGATTTCTTAAAAATAAGAATGAGACAGCTTTTCCTGTCTGTTCAACTGTTAACTGTTTCAATTGATTTCTTAAAAACAAATTAACATTATATGTTTGTTCTAAATGTGATAATTGGTTAGTTTTGAGAAAATCTATTGTTTATTTAAATTTAAAATATTTTAATTTTGAAGCTGCTGGCTAGAATTTTATAAAACATATGAGAATAGTTTTGCACACCAAATGCTTTGATTATATTATGAAAATTATTTTCTAAACTCTTTTCAATTTTATATTTTTTAAGAAAACTTGCATTTCATTTGCTTGCCCTCACTGAGCTCTTTTAGCTCACGCTCTCATTTGTTTTAAAATCAAACTCTCCAGATATCGACGATAATGCGAATGAAGTTGACTTCGGTTTTCAAGGTGAAGACTGACTCGTCTAGAGCTTTCTTTTGTCGAATTCCTTTTATTGTATTTTATGTATATGAAAGCGAATTTAAGGTGATAGTTTGTTTTACTTATTTATTTGATTATTATTAAGGTAGTATTTCAGTTGGGGCGTTACAGTGTCCGGATACGGAACTCTAGAGGTAGCTCCCACGCGTAGCACTTTGCTCCCGAATGACTCTAGAGGTAGCTCCCACGTGTAGCACTTAGCTTCTGAACCAGATTAACTCACATAAACGTAGAATCGATGTCGATCAAACATCAACTCACACGTTTCCACTCACCATGAAAGATGGCACTCCCGGCCGAAGCCTCAATCGCCTTATCCCTCCCAGAAGGCTCGACATCCCTTTAGCAATGGGATTCAAACCCAGGGTATGCCATATTTCGGAATATACCCAATCTACGACTCAAATCCTGTCGTCGTCTCCGACCCGACCAGGAAAAATGGGAATAAGTACCACAAGTATTCAAGCAAGAATCACAAGTAAACTGTTCGATTTATTGCCCAAACTACTCGTTCTTAACAGACTATAACAATGACAGACAGACAGTAACAGTAACAGTAAAAAATAGTAACAATCGATAACAGATCGTCAACAACAACAGTCGAGTTCAAATGATACCTTTGATATAAAATCATATAATTGAACTTATGATCAAGCACAAAGGTAATTGCACACTTGCATATTTTCCCTCAAAACACAATTTTTCAAAAAACTTATACAAACGGAAAAACATGTTTAAGCAACAGGTGCTTCTTGATTTGGAAACTCTCAAACTTTTCAGTTAAAAATATTTTACTCGCAAATAAGCACAAACAACGCATTATAATTTGATAATTTTCAAACTCCCCAGTTTAAGAAAGTTTTACTCACCTTCATTGAGGTTCTTTCCAGAATCAAGCATATAACTACGATGGCTTTACGAGGTTCCCGATTTAGCACATGAAATACCTCATCACTTCCAAATAAAAGCCCATGTATAGTCCTAAAAATAATATAACTATATTAAAGTAATATATATAAGGTTCTAAGACACTTGGACATGAAACTAATATAATAGGACACGTAATAGTACAATAAAGATGTTTGGTCACGATTCTTGAATTTAGAAGTTCAAAGGGTAAAGTTGTAATTTTGGATACGTCTTACGTAGGAGGATGTTATAACGAAACTATGGTTCGAATTTGAAATTATTTGGAAGTCCTTTGACCCATTTCGGCTCAAAAATAAGAAAGTTGTACGGTTTTAAAAAATTAATAAAGTAATTGGGGTAAAAATATAGAACTTTTAAAAGTTTGTGGGGTCAATCTGCAATTTCAAAGAATCTTAATTGGGGTCAATTCGAAATAAATCAAAACTTAATTTCAGGGGACTAAATTGAAAATTAGAGGGTTCAAATTGAGGTTTTAAAAATCTTCAATTGGGTTCAAAACTATATCTAATTCTCAAAAATCCACCCCTATACTTTTGGCCCATTTCAATTCAGTCCCAAATTTCTTAAAACCTCCTGCCATGCTCATTTTTTTCCCTTCGTCGGTCAGACCCTCTTCGGCAACCACCGCGACATCAACCACCATCCCAAACACACGCAAAACACGCGGCCACACACACAAACACATCACGACACACTCACGCACACCCAAAACAAACACACAGTCCCAAATTTTACTGAAATCACAAACCGATTTCAAAATCATGTTTCTGGTGAAGAGGGCTTTCATTTAATATAAAGTTTATTAAATTCTGATATTCCAAAAGGCCAAAATGGGATTGCCGCCATCTGGCAGTTCGAGGCTTCGTCACTTCTTATCCGACATCAATTGTCAGAATTAAATATATAATCGAATACTACTCATCAATATGAACAAATCGATATATAAAACAATAATTTTGGACCTGCCGTTCGCCGGGAATCGGCCGTCGAAGTTCAACGGCGGCGGCCCGAATTATGGCAGCGCACAGGAAGTTCGCCGGCATTTTTCCGATGATCCAGAGCTCCGATCATCGATACGAAGGTGGAGTTGGAAACCTTATTTAATGGAATATCTACAGTATAAATTTGGTTATGATCCGGCAGTTGGATTTTCATCACGAGTCTGACGAAACCAGCGGGCACAAGAAGGCTGTGATGTACGAAAATGAAAGGGAAACAAAAGAAACCTTCTGTTGTTCTTTTGTTCCAACTGATCAAGCAATTCCAGCAATTTATAGAGGAAAGAGGCGGTTCATACTTGGGCTTGGGCTTGGGCTCAGTTTATGGGCTCAATATTTGGGCCCAAATCTTTGGGTTGGGCTCAATGATTTGGGCTTAATTAATTGAATAGGTTTAAAGGATTTTGAGCCCGATTAAACACATTGAGTCAAAATAAAAATATACTATGTATTTTCGTTACAAAATAAATAAAAATAAAAATTTCATAATATCCAATATACATTTCAACAAAATATTGTTGTAATAAAACATTTCAATTAAAATGAAATAAAAAATAGTAATGTAAAGAATAATCAAGTTTATTTAAATAAATTATAAGAGTAAATAGACGGGGCTTCACATTCTCCCCTCCTTAAAAGAATTTGATCCCCAAATTCCCTTCTTAGATAGTCCAGACAATTCTAGTACTACAGCACAAAACTTAAATCCAATAGCCACTCTATCAAGATGCTAGATACGAATGATTGAAATGTGTACAACCGAGTACTATTTCAATCAAAGATGAGGTTAAAAGGATTGTGTGATTCGATCGAGAATAAATATGCTTCACATATGAGAAGAAAATAATAAATTGAATAGTAACAAATTAAATAATATATAAGCAAAAATATTGGTACGTATAAAGTATAAGGAATAAGTACTTGGTCATTGAAACCATAGGCTTAAATAAAATCTCAAAATCTGGAATATTAAATGGTGAGAGTACCAAAATCATGTCAGTATAAAAAAACAAGTCAATGATACCAATCTTTCAAAGGTAACCGATTGAGAAAATTCTCATTGGAAGATAAATGAAAGAATTAATTCGAACGTTCAATCATGAATGAAAACAAAGTAAAAGTAAGATGAGGAATTTGATAGCTGATGCAATAAAAGATACAAAATAGTAAGTAACTCAAGGTAAAAGAAATTGCTAACTTGGATCTCGGTTCGAGATGAAATTCACGAACAAAATGATAATAAGACAAACAATGTGAAATAAAAGGAGTAGATGTGTGATATATAAGAAATACTCGCATAGAAATGAAATAATGAATAAGTCAGAATCATTATAAAAATATCAATATCTAATGAGAGCTTATACTGTCACATCCCGACGGCGCCAAGGTGTGACTATTCGATAATAACATAACTCGTTCAATAGCATAGATAATGTCGGCTATGCCGATAACCAACCGTCTTAACGGGTGTTCAACCCGATTAAATATCTTACATATTCTTGAATAATTAGGAGTACTTAAAGTCTGCAGTGGAAATAAATCTCAAATGAGTATCTTATTTATTACAATTTATAATTCCCCAACACGGGGTCTTCAACTATTTACTCCTCGTGGTCCTCCACCTCGGTGCAAGCGTTATCGACGTCTGGTTTTGGTTTAAAAATAAAAGTAGGTGGAGTGAAACAAAAATCTCAGTGAGCGGGTGATGGTGTGCAAGTGTGGCTTCATTTAGAGTTGAGTACAAACATTTTTAATTGGAAAATATTCTTATAAAGTTCTTGATGCATGTTTTGTTCAAAGTAAATAAATGTAAAAGAATATAAATTCGATGCAATCATTTAATAATGACCGATCTATGAGTGTAATTCCACAGGACTACACTCTATGCATTCACTCGTCGAGCGTACGTCCTCGAAGGACTAGCTCTCAAACAAAATCAGTTTCACATTAAACGTCCAAATCGCATCTAGATGACTTGATTCTTCTGTTCTCCTTATGACGCCTATTCATTATCTTCATTTGGCCGTAGCCCACTATCTTAGCCAAAGCCCACGCCAACCTTATAACGATCGGGCACGACAACTCTTTAGCTCATGTGTTTACCCAGAGATTGTCATAATCGCGATTATATCCTATCTACGACCCACTTTCCTTTGGACACTCCGTTCGCCAGTTGAGGGATTAGGTCATGGGGAAACGGTTCAAGACCACAACCACGTTGTTCGATCATTGACTCGCTCGATCCATACCACACTGGGCCCGATATACCACATTGACTCAATCATATAAGACTCGAAGGTCCATCACAATGTCAACATGGATGTGATGCTCAATCAATTTTAATAATAATTGGAGTTAGGTGATATGTGTGAGAAGGATAAGATTTGAGATAAACAATGTGTATAGAGGATAGTTTTATTCAATAGATCTCGTAAGTGTCGAGATAAAATTATCGAGAATTATGGACCAAGCGACATGGAATTGGAAGTTACAAGTTTAGAATTAAGTAAATAAGTCCTACAAAATGTAACCTTTTTATATTTTAAATTTTTATTAGTCAATCTTTATTAAAATAATTTCAATGAAATTTAAACTAAATTTATGATCCAAAAGTCATTATTTGGAGTTTTGTAAAATTGTTAAGGTAATTAAACTTTAACTCCTTTATTTAAAAATAATAGTCACTATTTTAAAATACTCATTTTTTTTTTTAGAAAATTAATATTCCATGGACTAGGTATTGGATTATAACGATTAGAACTTCAGAACCAAAAATATGATAGTATGTAATAATTATTTTAAGGGTGTGGGATCATTTTTAATAATTTTCATTTAGCTCCCTTTATTTTGGTTAGACCACAAAAGTCGACTTGTTTCTTTAAAAATTCATAACTCGTAAATCAAAGGTCGCCTTGATGTAAAAATAAATTTTAAACTTTTCAAATAAAATACAGAATGTATGGTCATAATTTTTATTATTTATTTATTTTTAAAATTATAGTTTGACCCCAAAATTTCTACAAATTAGTTTTAGCGAATAATTTAGATTTGACATTTTCACAAGTTAAAAAAATTATTAGGGATGGACATAAGTCTATACTAGACCTAAAAGAGTTGAAATTTAGTATACTTTAAGGAAATATTAGCAGATTTTCTAAACCTTTCCTTTTGACCCTCAACTCTCTCAAATTGATTTTACCCTGTAGGCGATAACTCTCGATTTTGAACTTCAATATTTATGAAATTTTAAACATGAGTCCAGTAGGTTCATAAGAGTTTAAAACAGTCCTTAAACTGAATTTTTTAGATTTGTTCCAATGAGTTTTAGGATTTGAAAATTGGCCCCTAAACTTTATAAGATTTACGACTTTGGCCCTAAAGATCCAAAATTTGTCAATATTCACCCAAAATGTAAGAATATCCTAAGAAAATAATAATTTTCATTTTTATTTAGTCCTTGTATAATATTTCTCAATATTTTTACAAGCAAATCCTCTAATTTTTATTTAATTATCAAATATAATTTTTAATCCATTTATTCTTGCATTTTCTTCTCATATCCAAAATCTCAACACATAAATATCAATAAATATTTTTGTATGATATGCGCAATATATGAATAAAATATCATGGTCATTTAATAACAACACACAACAACAATAATACATAATTTAAGCAATTGTCACTTCTAATTAAAAAAAAATACTTATAAAATATATTGATAAATATATCATCAATATATTTCACATGCAACACAAATTTTCAAATATATAATTAGATCATGCATCATTTTTTTTTTTTGTAAAATAATAAAAATATTTTAGTTTGTACCCACCTCAAGTTAGTCTTGAAGATATCCTAAGGATTTTCCTTGCTCCTTCTTTACAGTTCTTGGCAGATAGATACTATGGAATGAATAGAAGGATTTGGTAGTTTTATGGTTCAAAATATGGATTTTCTTAAAAGAAATACTAATGATGCGTAGATATAATTAATCTGCTTACCTTAAGATGGACTCGGCTGTCTGGATTATTGTTTCTCTTAGCGTGAAGACATAACGCATCTGTGATGGACTCGGCTGTCTGGATTATTATTTCTCTTAGCGTGAAGACATAACGCAGCTGTGATATATCTGGTGAGTTTTTTGATTGTATGGATATGGGTGAAGGATTTGCGTGTGTGGGGAACTGTTGCGTCTGTTCAAAGATTGAGAGTGGAAGTGGGTTGGCGCTCATTGGTTGGATTTGCGGATGCGTACCTGATAAAATATTTTGGCTGATATATCTTTCGTTATATATGTGTCAGACGCGTGGACGGTATAAATGAGAAGAGTCGGATTCCTTCTATAATGTTGCCTCACAGGAATGACGCCCAGCTTGGAGGTAAAAATGAGAAGAGCCGGATTCCTTCTATAATGTTGCCTCAAATGACGCCCATTGGTTTAAAAGTTATGCGCTGATATATTTCCATCATAATATCTTCCTGTTAGAAGATAAAGAGAATGCGGTCACTCATTGGCAGCTATATTTTTTCATGATACACGAATGCGGTCACTCATTGGCAGCTATATTTTTTCATGATACACGGGCCTCCAACATAACATAATTAGAAGGTACCTCAATATTGACTAATCCTATTGGACAAATATTCATTATACCAGTACTGATTTCTTGTCATAAGTAAAAGGTTATTAAAAGAAGTGATAATATATCCTTGTAATATTAGCATTATTGATGCGGACCAAAATGTCCATATGTGATATTATTTGTTGTGTGAGGTTATTTGTGGTAGGCGACCTCATTTTTAGGGGAGGGTGTTCCCCCTGGAAGATGGATGAGCTGTATTGTGTCCTTGAGAAGTGAGCGAGCTGGTTTTTGTAGATTAGCGACCTGTAGTATGGGGATGAGTTCTCATATAGGGTCGCGACCTCTTATGTTTTGAGTTGTATACTTGAGCTCGATTATGGGTTGTATGAATGTTAAGCCCGTGGGCTTGAGGTGATTGTGTTATATGGCTTTCGATGGGCCGTATAAAAGTCCCAGGCCTGTTGAGTTAAAGAGATTTGTTATGTATGGGAACTGAACTTGCGGAGAGAGTCCTAATTGAGAGTCGGTTGTGGAGTTGTATTGTGAATGGAATTATGGTTATAGAAGGTAACCCTAGATTGAGGGAGATCTCCCATATCTTTATATAAAGGGGCGAGTGCCTCTCATTATCTTTTTAAGTCGATATTACTCTATCGCATTACTGTTTTATCTTTGAAGAGAAGTGATGAGTGTTTGGTTTTCGCTTATTAACTTAAGCGTCGGAGGGCCTTAACGGGCTCAAAATCTGGCCCGTTCGAGGCGCTGTTTTGCAGGACCACCAAGGTCGCCAGGAGATTCGCGGAAGACTTTGCAGGTCGCTGTGATGTATTTGGAAGCAGTTTCAGGTCGCTGATCTCTATTTTGAGGTTAGTACCCCCTTTATTTGGTGGTTCAACTTTTTGGACTTTTCGAACCTTTATTTTCCTTGCTCCTTCTTTACAGTTCTTGGCAGATAGATCCTATGAAATGAATAGAAGGATTTGGTGGTTTTATGGTTCAAAATATGGATTTTCTTAAAAGAAATACTAATGATGCGTAGATATAATTAATCTGCTTACCTTAAGATGGACTCGGCTGTCTGGATTATTGTTTCTCTTAGCGTGAAGACATAACGCAGCTGTGATGGACTCGGCTATCTGGATTATTGTTTCTCTTAGCGTGAAGACATAACGTAGCTGTGATATATCTGGTGAGTTTGTTGATTGTATGGATATGGGTGAAGGATTTGCGTGTGTGGGGAACTGTTGCGTCTGTTCAAAGATTGAGAGTGGAAGTGGGTTGGCGCTCATTGGTTAGATTTGCGGATGCGTACCTGATAAAATATTTTGGCTGATATATCTTTCGTGATATATGTGTCAGATGCGTGGACGGTAAAAATGAGAAGAGTCGGGTTCCTTCTATAATGTTGCCTCACAGAAATGACGCCCAGCTTGGAGGTAAAAATGAGAAGAGCCGGATTCCTTCTATAATGTTGCCTCAAATGACGCCCATTGGTTTAAAATTTATGCGCTGATATATTTCCATCATAATATCTTCCTGTTAGATGATAAAGAGAATGCGGTCACTCATTGGAAGCTATATTTTTTCATGATACACGAATGCGGTCACTCATTGGCAGCTATATTTTTTCATGATACACGGGCCACCAACGTAACATAATTAGAAGGTACCTCTATATTGACTAATCCTATTGGACAAATATTCATTATGCCGGTACTGATTTCTTGTCATAAGTAAAAGGTTATTAAAAGAAGTGGTAATATATCCTTGTAATATTAGCATTATGTATACGAACATATGTAATATTTATCGTCTAGCAATGTGATATATATTACTCTATCAATTAAGAAAAGTCTTTTTATATATACAAAATATCTTGGTGATCAATCCTCGTAATTTACTTGGTCTTGGCTATCGTTAATTTTCTTTTAGAACATTTAATATATTATAGGATATTACTTAAACTATATATCTTTAAAACTTAACATTGGTGTTTAATTTTTTGAATATTTAAACTTAGTAAAATTTATAAATTTCTAAGGTTTTATAACTCTTCTTAAAAAGAAATTAATGTGGAGGTAATATAATATTAATAGCAAGGCGTTTATTGAATTTAATTAATATATAGATAAAAGCATAATTTATCAAATTTACAGGGTCTCACATATACAGTTTGACCACTTGTCCGAACGTAAATTTACCAGTGAGAGAAAGTGATAGAAAGAGAAGTGATAGAAGCTTTAAGATAAGGTGTATAATTCTCGGAATATACAAATAGAAATGTTACAAATAATGAGATAAGTTTTCAAATGGTAGAATAATCCAAAGCTTTAGGAATGGGGTAACAAAATTATAGAGCGAATAACAATAAAAATGCAACACCACTGGTGTAGCAAACAAAATAAGTGAGCACTAACAACGGTAGAAGGGTCCATTCCCTATAAAAAGTATAGATAAATTCTTAGTATAAAAGAGGAATGAAATAGAAGGGTGATTGAATAACGAGGTGAGGTAAACAAAGTAAAATTGATTCCACTTAAAAAAAGTGATTAAAACTTAAGTTCATTTCAACAGTGCAAATGTGAACTATTATATTAGAGGAAGTCAACAAAAGACTTGGGTGCAATGTGCATTTCAAAAGTAGTTGTGTTAAAGAGCTCCACAATCAGGAAAAATCTATCAAGTAGAGCAAAAGGATTTCTAAGATCAGAATATTAGAGGATGGCTACTAAAATAAGTATACTCATCTTTCACTGATAAAGAAAACAAGAAGAATTTGGAAATGAAATATCAAATTTCTTGAATAATCAAGTACACTGGGTAATAAGTTTTTAAGATACGTTAGGGTATCAAGTGGAGCTATTTGACATCAATCTCTTGAAGGTTCAGTAGGTGATAATTATCATTCAAAATAATCAGGAGTTCAGATGAATTAAAGGTACGGAACAAACATTGACACTGAGTGTAAAATAGTGAATCACTAAGAACGAGAGACAAAGTGCAAGGTAGAACTTGTTCTATACAAGTGAAAGTTTGAAAGTATAAATGTGAATGAAGACATCCAAAGAATTCAACAAGCTTAACAATCAAAGAGAAAATATTGGCGACAAATGGCCTAATATTTTTCAACCATAGCTTTAAGGCCAAAACAATGAAATAAATAATTAACGACCTTTAAAATGTTTACATCCCAAGTCAGAACTCAATAATAAAAGGTAGACAAACGAGAAAACTCCTATGAGCAGTTAATTAAAAAGAAAACACAAGAGTGTAAGAAATGAAAGTAAGATGTCCACCTTGAATATGCATCAGTCATAGAAGGCAAAAAGAAACAAAGCAAGAACTCCAATGAATAAGAAAAACAAGATATGAAACTTGTTAGATTTTAGGTACAAAGAGAGACAAAAACATGATCAATTCCGATTGTTTCTTTTTCTCTTGATTCTTTTCCGATCGAGATGTATAGATCCTGTTCATGGATTAACAAAAATGTGATAAAGATTTTTCAAACTCAACATGAATCTCTATTCAATAAATCCAAGAGGAGGTATCAAAAATAACTTAACGTTTAGAAGATAGTGTCATAGGAGATGAGAATCTTTAGAAACAAAAGTTGATAGTCAGCGTAATAAATATGCAAGACTCACCATTCAATCGAGGTCCCAGAAAATAATGGTTATAGAGTAGAACGAGTGATTACGTCATAAAACGAAATCGATAACAGAATCTCTAAGTTTACAATGAGGTATTTATCCAGCAGAAATAATCACAATATGGTTGATAAATAAAGTTTTAGGAAGAGAGGTCAAACTCTCATTGGTTTACAAAAAGTATCACTATTGTACATTGAATAGGAGGTATAAATCCAACTCTCACAAAGAGAAATCAGTTAAGGGTCATCCATAACAAAATAGAATCATTTGTACGGAAAGTTATAAAATTGTGATTCCTCACAGGATAATTATTCTAATATTTAGAAGAACACAATAACGACTTGGATAATTTTCAGGTTTAGAATTCGCAAGGAAAATAGATAAACTGGTGATAGTGTACCATGCGAAATAAGAGTTTTTAAGAAAAAATGTTTCACTTTCAAGTACATGATCCTCTATGAATGAATAAGTTGTTTGATCCAAACTTTTGTACACCCCTTTTAAGATATTTAATTTAAAATCACATAAGTTTGCTCGCAAGAGTACGAGGAACTTATAGGGTGGTGAGTTTGACTCAAGTCGATTCTCTCGAGGAAATAACTGTTCGGTCTCTAGATGTTTTTCTCAATTCATGAATTATCATAAAATACATGTGCATTGGGGGGTTTTAGAAGATTTTGAATTGATCATCATAAACTAAAGTAATATTAAAACTAAGACTAATTAAACTAATTAAAACTAGATTATCAACTACGAGCAATAATTAAACTACCAATAAAATGCAACGAAAATTTAAACTTAATTAACGAATCTAAGAACATGAATATAATAAACTATCACGAAGCAATCGTATCATAAGAATCTAAAACAGGAATATAAAGCATGAACTAATTCGCATAAATAAAACTAGGTTAATCCGATATCCAATATCCAATATCCAAGCATGAAATAATTAAACTAATTAAACTAGTTCTAGAATTAACTAAGAATTTAACTACGAAATTAACTAAGAGTTAGAAAGCTAATTGTACTACTGAAATCGATAAAATTCTCCAGCTATTCCGGAGTTGAGGCGATAATCTCGAATTGAAGTGAATCTTAAGTTGTACGGACTTGAATCTTCAATCTCGATCTCCAGCTTCGTAACGGAGTGTGTAAATGCGTTGTTTCTGTGCTGGATAACCCTAGGAAGTCATCTTTGCTCTTAGGTAGTCGTGTATCATTTAAAAATCCGAAATATGAAGGGTATTTATAGATATAGCATGTCTTGGCGCATAAGAAACCCTAAAAATGCATTTCTGGGCAGCCTATTTGAAGAGTTTTAGTGGTGTTGAAATATATCAACGGGTTCATGGCTCGGTATTATCGGAAATCGATTCGTTTGTAGAATTCAATGTGTTTCAAGCTTGGAAAATAAAAGAAAAATGAAAATAAAGCAATTAAAGTAACTAAACTAAACTAGGAATTGAAATGCAAGTGGGTAGGATGCCTCGTCGAATGCCTCAATATGTAAATGCAAGCAAGTAATGAAAATAAGCAATAAAATGCAATGTTTCACCAAGTACAAGCATGCAAGCACAAGGTACAACTATGCATAAAATCCTAAATAATGCAAATTACCGAAAGTTTAAAGCATGGATGTAAAGAGAAATGGAAATTAACAAGAAAGTTCAAAACTTTAAGGAAAATAACAAGCAACAAAGAGTAGATCTAAGATTTTAACCTAAAAACTATGCATAAAAATAAAATTACAAATAAAGCATAGCAAAATCTCAAAATCAAGATGATCCAAGAGCCGATCTATAATCTAGATGTGTCACTCATCTAGATTCCATAGCCAATTCATAAGTTTCATCATGAATTCAAGGTGCTAAGGCAAAAGGCATAACATGAAGATCAAGCATGGAAATGAAGAACAAGCATAGAAATAAAGCATAAAACATGATATTGAAAGGGAGCTTACTTGAATTAAAGGAAAGAGTAGCAAGCTTGAATTAAATTGCATCAAAAGTAACAATCCAAAGGAGTATTTGGATCCTTCTTAGGCTTACAAACCCAAGGCCAAGCATGAAAGTAAATCTAAATCTAGAAAAGAGATTACATCAAAACTTGAAATTGAATCTAAAACCTAAGAGAAAGAAATTAGATCTTAAAAAAACTAGAGAGATGATTTTTAATCCCCAAACCCATGCTTGGGTTGGGAGAAAATGAGAGGTGTTTTTACAAAATGAGAGAAGTCTACTATTTATATTACATTTAATTGGGTTTAAATGGGCCAAAATAGCCTTAGAGTCTTGAAATTCCCGGGTTTGACCAAGTTTGACCCGGAGGCACCTTCCTAGACACTTGGCTAGCTTTTTGGCACATTTTGGATCGAGTTGGCTCGACCATGGCTCGAGGTGGCTCGGCCATGGTCAAGCCTGGGCGCAGCTGGGCGGACGCGTTGGGCGCTGGGCGGCAGGGCTTGCGGGCGGGCGCCTAGGCTTAGGCGATGATGGGCGGGCGTCAGCTAGGCAGGCATTTAGGCGCGAAAATAGGCGGGAGCATGCGGGAGTTGGACGGGCGCTGTCGGTAGGGGCGTGCGGTAGTTGCGCGCGCTACGCGCAGGCGTGCACTGGGCGCTCGGCAGGACGCGCGCGCGCTGCTCGGCAGGCGCGCGCGTTGGCTCGGCAGGCGTGCTGCCAGGCGCGAGTTTAGGCCCTTTTTCTTGCGCCTAGGGTGTTGGCGTGAGGATAGGCCATCCTAGGCGAGGCTAGGCCACCATTCCAGAAAGTTTGATGATTTTGGAGCATCCTTGCACCTATTTGGGCATGCAATTAGGCAAGACTAGGCTAAAACATTGGCCTCCATGCCTAAGGAGGATTCAACCCCATAGTCCACCTATTAAATGAGAATTTTAAATATCAAAACCTAAGAATTAGACCAAACCTCCAATTAATTGAAGCCATTTAACCTAATTAAACATAAAATTGGCAAGAAATAAGAAAATCAACAAGATTAGAAAAACAACTTAAAAACCTAAATAACCGACATAAAAACCGTTAAAACCACAATAAAAACCTAATTAAAAATACGAGAAAAACACAACAATTACATGCAAAACAACTACCCCACACTTATCGGTTTGTTCGTCCTCGAACAACGAAAAGAATCGAGAATGTACATGCAATGAACATTGTGTAAAAACGAGAAATCCTTGTGCTTATCCTTATAATGTGATGATAGTATCAACATAGACTCGCTATCTTTATGCATTGCTCGTATTACTCTTTCTTAAATGCAAGCCAAATCGATGACTTCCTCTCCAAGGGATTTTCGAGGGTGTACGCTCAATTCGCTCAAGTGTATATAGGACGTGTTTACGCTCAAGTCGGTCAATACATGCACCTTGTCAAGATTTCACAAATAGAACGCTCGAAATTGCTCAAGTACATGACCAAGTAAGAATCGAAAGAGGTCTTTATTATGGGTTGTAATGTTGGCTCTTTGGTAAGGTATGTAATACTTGGATAGAATGGCTAACACACGGTCAAACGTGATCAATAACACACAAAAATCCTATCTTCTAAACCCCGAAGCTTATGATCGCTTAACCTTTCCCAATTCACCAAATTCTCATTCGAAACCCTTTTTTCATACACACTCTTTCTGACTTTTATTTCACAACACTTAGAAGCTTTATGAATTTGCTTCTTTTTGCTAAAATTAGCCCTTTTTGAATTAGGCTTTCATTTGAACGCACGCTTTATCACTTTTCGTGATTTGTGTTGGAGTTTCTTTTTTCGTTTTTTTTTTATTTTTATTGTATAAGCAACTCAAAACCCGAAACCCACTATATATTTCCCACACATCTCTCGTCAACTAACAATAAACTCTCCCACTTCACAAATTACGAAGATACAAGAACTAACATTGAGCTCGGCTAACAAGAAATGGGGCATAGGCTCAAGGGAGCTCATTTGGGATTTTTAAAGTAGCTTAAATATATGGAAATGGCCGGAACAAGGGTGATATATGTGCCTCGAGGTCATTTTCGAAATTCAATCATGTACGAGCAAAATCAAACCTCCTCAATGCAATTTCAATAAAAACACAAGTAAGCCGATAAATCACACAAGGCTACTCACTAGTTTGCACCGAGTTTGGGAGCGAAATCAAAAGAGCTTTTAGAGCGTTGCAATCTTTTCACGAGAAAATGTTGATTATATATATATATATAGGCGGTTTTTGGACGAAGCACAAAAAATTCAACCCTTCACACAAGAGGCCATAAACATGCAAAAACCCGATAAGTAAACTATTCAAACTTCCAAGCACGTGGAGTTGCTTAAACATGTAATAAACACACAAAAGACACAAAAATCGACTCAATCATATAAATGCGCAAATAGTAAGCGTCACTTCGCCAAGGCTCGAGTTAAGAACAACAAAACATGCTTTGTAATACCCGGACCCTAATCACCTATCCACCCCACACCTAAACCATGCATTACCCGCATTTTAATGAAAAACAAGTAAAAGGAGGGTGAATAGAAACTTCCTCAACCGAGGGAGTTTAGGTCGAGCTCGGTGGGGTCCACCTAGGCATCTAAGCAATCCAATCAAAAATGAGCATGGCTAGCTTCTCCCGGTTCCACGAACGCTATCAATCTTATCAAATAGCCCAATGGTTGGAGTCGGAAAACAATTCCTAGAAAAGAGAATCACACGAAATTAAAAACACAAGGAAATATGTACATGAACTCAAAACAAATTTTTTTTTTTTTTTGTTTTTCAAATTTTCAAATGTTTTTGGATTTTTAAATTTTTGAATGTTTTTGGATTTTTCAATAAAAGAAAGAAAGAAATGTAAAGAACTTGGGTTGCCTCCCAAGAAGCACTTGTTTTACATCACTAGCTTGACGTGCTCCCTTTTGGTCAAGGTGGAAAGATTACGGGAGGGTCCACCAACACAATCTCCTCCTTGTCGGGAGGCTCCACTCTTTGAAATGTTCTTGGCGCATTGCATAGCTCATATAAGATTCGCCAAAAAGCAAAAGTTCCAAATGGGCAATTGAAGTTCGTCTCGGCTAGGTCCTCGGGTGGGATGGTGATTTTAAAATGACCCGAAGACTCATCAAAGAAACGATAGGAGTAATGGCCGGCTAGCTTCTTCAACCTTTAATCGACAAACGAGGGAGGGAAATGATCTCTCTTGGCAGCCGCATTAAACTTCTTAGAATCAATCAACATCCTCTATCTCGTCGTAGCCCTCATGGCCAACAATTCTCCTTCTCCATCCTCGAGAACTAATGAGCCGCTCGTCTTGGGCACCATGTGAATGGGAATCACCCACTCACTCCCGGCGAGTACGAACATCAAGCCCTCCAAAAACAACCTCCACATCCCGGCTCTCATCATATCATCAAGAATCAAAATCGAAGGGTTAACTCTCTAGACCACTCCCGGTTACCAATCAATAGCATCCTTAAGAATTGTAAACTCTTCAACCATCCTCTCCTCCTTTTCCTCTCGATGCGAATTTGCAAGGATAATAATCGACTTGCTCTCCTCATCCTCCTCAAGATAATCGTCAATTCTTCTAAGATCATCATCAATAACCCCCACCTCCCCCTCTAAAAAGTCGTTGTTGCCCTCAACGACACATAGAGAATCATCTCCACAAAAAATGGGGTCAAATAGAGGCACAACGGGCTCATCAAGTAGAACAAGGGGCTCATCCTCACAACATCCCTCTATATCAACAACCGGGCCAACCTCCTCCTCATTGCTCCTCCCTTCCAAACAAACTCGTTCGATCGGGGCCTTGATGAAGTCCATATACACACATTCTTCGCAAGACTCTTTTGAAGTGAAAGGTAGAGGGTCAAAAGAGGTAAAAACATCCGAAAATGAACCCACGTCCTCTTCCGACGGCGAGACAACCGTATTAGCAACCACCCCACACTTATCGAAGATAGTATCGGGCGAGTCCGACGCTATGGGGAAAGATTGCATGAGGGTCGGATTGGAGAGGGGGGTAGGATCATTCACCGAGACAAGTGGGCCGACGTGAGGAGTAACAAGAGGATTATGAGGCGGCGGTGGGCTCGGGCTAGACAACGTAGCAAGTCGAGCCTTTATATCCTCTATCTTCTTTATCAACTCAAGCTCCTTAGAGGATAAAGCCATGTTCACGTCATTAGTATAAGAATACATTGCTTGAGAAGTCTTTGGCTCGGTGGGTAGGGTAGGAGTAATCACCGGGATAGTCGGATGACAAGGGCCCACAAGAGGAGGAACAACCGGATTA
The DNA here is from genome assembly GCA_014905375.1 of Phtheirospermum japonicum. NCBI lineage: Eukaryota > Viridiplantae > Streptophyta > Magnoliopsida > Lamiales > Orobanchaceae > Phtheirospermum > Phtheirospermum japonicum. The sequence goes on from BMAC01000369.1 coordinate 333,521, forward strand.
TGAGTCGGCGATGGAGCGAAAGATGGCATAGCACAATCGGATCCCACATGATGTCCATGACCTTCATACACATCCTCAAAAAGGAAAGAGTCGGTAACATGACCACGCGATCCACACCATCCACATCCCAAAAAAGGTTGGTTAACATCCCTCATAGTACATTTTCTCGATTTTTCTGCTACTTGTTCACCGGAAAGCTCGTTCTCCACTTTTGAACATCGAACTTCATCTATTTACGCGCTGAACTCTTCCGGTTACTTAGTTGTAAGGTAAAAAATAACGAATAATCACCTATTCTCATCAATTATGATCAAAATACGGTAAAATAAGCTGGGAATATAAAGATACGGAATTAAGCTTAAATCATCCAACTTATACCAAAAACAAATAGAAAAAGAACTAAAAAGCTAATAAAAATAAGGACAAATCTATGTTAACCAACTACCCCACGCTTAATTGGTTTGTTCGTCCTCGAACAAATGATAAATTCAAAGACTAACAAGAATGAAAATCAAGTCATGCAAAGAGTCGTGCAATTGATAATTACATAATTTTGAAAATATAGGTACAAATCACACAACGTCAAACACTTCACCTTATTACATCGTCGCTTCAAAATCAAAATCATACATCCTCTCAAAAGGGAAATAAATATATGTGTGTACGCTCAAAAGCACTCAAGCCTTGTTGCATGGGACGTGTATACACTCAAATAATACAAATACATGCACAATAAACAAGCACGGAAAATCAGTCTCTTTTCAATCGCAAATTAAGTGTGTTGTCAAAACTAAGAATCGGAAAAGGTCTTTCCAGGTTGTAGTGTAAGGCTCTTTGGACGGGTGTGGAATATATAAGTCGTGTGGCTAACTCACGATCTAACATGATCAATAACTCACCAAACCTAATCTAATCGCGAAGCAATGTATTTCACCTCGTTCAAAAATAAAAACCTCACTTGACACTCATAACGTAGCCTTTATACTTAGGCTATTTCTCAACTCGCAACTCTAAACCTACTTGAAGCTCAAACTATTTAATCAAAATTGAAGCTTATAATGTGCTTCTTCTACAAACACAACTCTTTGCCTTTTAAACATTTGGCTTCATAAGAAAATAAACAATAAAAAACAAGCTTTTTTTAGCGCGTAGGCAATGACTAACAAAACTCAACCTAGACCCACCATCCTTCTTTTTCTTTATTTTACCCCTTTTTATTCTTTTTTATTTTTTTTTATGGTGGTCTTTTATTACAAAAATTCATAAAATCATAAATTCCTAATAAAAATTCCAAAACTCTAATAACCAATAAAAATACGAACTCCTACCCCACTCTTTTAATGGGTTGTAGGGGTTGACTCAATAAAATCACTCATGGCTAAAGGCATGGATATTTGGCTATGATTGGCTCATTCGGGATTTATAGTGGCTAAAATATATGGATATGGCCGGAATAGGATTTTATTCTGTGCCTTAACCTCATTTTCAAAGTCAACTACACATAGTGGTTTCAAAGAGATATCAAATCAAAACTCATTCAAGTACATGCAATGATGATAAACACTCAAGCTACTCACAGGCTTTTTGCATGAAAATGTTTGAATTGACGCTGCTTTTTAGGTTTTGTGAAATCAATTGCGTCCAAGTACCATTTTATAATATATAAATAATAATAAAAATTGGAAATCTTATGCACTTATACACGCTCAAAAGATAAGAACCTCAAATCATACATAGTCAACTTTGATAAGCAAGCCATACAAACACAATTAAGCGCATAAATAGCAATTAATCACATTAAAGAATTTAATTATTACAGGCCAAATAAAAATTACACAAATAAGCAATAAAAATCACACTCGACCATCCTCCTCTCTAAAAATCCCGGCAATCTCCTGATTGCCACAAATACATCAAAAATCACAAAGAAGAAGGCAAGGAAAACATCCCTGAGAAGGTCGAGCCACTGCTCGTTGATTTGTGCAATTTGCCGGTGCTCTGTCATACGTGATATGAGATGTCCTAAAAAACGAAACAAACAAAAACAAAGAAAATAACAATATTTTTGGATTTTTTTTTGTTTTTTTTTTTTCGTTTGTTTTTTTTTAAAGCATAAAAATAAAGATACAACGATGTCAAAACTCGCGGGATCCATCATCCTCGGGAGCATCATCGACATCCATGCTGGGCTGGGGAAATGATGCCTCAAAATGCTTCTCGAGCCTCGAAATACGAGCTCGCATCTTCCTCAAGCTCCGCCGGTTTTGCTCGTGGTTCATGTCGATCTTGTTGTCGATGATTTGGAGCTTCTCAAAAATCTTCAATTGAAATGCTCAGTTATCCTCGAAAAATTGGCCCCAATCGGGGCTTGGGCCCGAATTAGTACATGGGGTCGGCTCCATTGTCGTGTCGCCATCCTCGTCGTTTAGCCGAGAAGAGGAGCCTCTTTGAGTCAAAAACCTCACTCGGGGTGCAGGGGCACGTGTCAAGGAAAGTGAAGTCGTCCCGAGTGGATGCAAGCCTTTTCCGACCAGATCGAACCCGAAGTGACGGGCGAGGCCGGTAATGTACGGTGCGAAGGAGAGAAGTGGCGTCTTGCTACCCGGCGTACCCTTGGTAACATTGTAGAGTCCGCTTAAAATCAACGGGTATAGCCGGACTTGACGACCATCAATAAGACACTGTAGAACGTAGAGCTCGGACTTGGTCGCGTAGGTGGCCTCGTTCTTGCATAAAATGACGTGGTCGAGGATCTTGTAGGCAACATAGAGGGATTCGTCTTGAATCTTCGAGCAAGGAAATCGCTTGCAATTGCCCGTGTTTCCCCCGGTGATCATCCCCCAAAAAGAGGCTAAATCGAAGCCTTGAACGCCCACCGGGTGGTCCCCTTCGGTCGGGAAACCAAAAATGTTGCCAAAAATTTCCTCATCCACATGAACGTCGTTACCACCTAGCCTACATGTGAACGTCTCGTCGTTCCGGATTGCCAAGGTAGTGAAAAACTCGAGCATAAGCTCGCTAAATCCGGGTAGATGCATGCGGGCGAAATACCCACAATCGAGGCCGTCGACATAACGAGAGAGGTCGGTGTGGTGCTCCGATCCATTTGAGGCCTCCTCCTCAATTACGTCGATATTCAAAGTCCGATGGGTTGCGAACCCCCATTGTCGAATATTTTTAAAAACGTCCCCTTCCTTCTTGTCAAAAATTGGGAACGATGCTCCATATTTCCCCGAAATATCCTTACGTTTTCCCGCTCGATACATTTTCAATTAAATAGAAGTTGAACGGGAATGAAAAACCTTGAAAATAAAAATTTTGGTTCTTTGGGGAATTTCATCGAACACTTGGCGTGCGTGTTCAACCAACTAAGAGCTTGAGTAATTCTTGCACCAAAAGCTTCCCAAACACAAACAATCACAAATATAATAGTCCCAAGAGAGTTTTAAGCGAAGTACCTCGACGATTGAAGATCGAATTAGCTTGTTACCGGAAATTGCCCCAAACCCCACGTAGCCCATTTTGGATATATTGCTCGAAAGGAAGTTGGGGGTGGAAATTTCTGGGTATGTGGTATATGTCGGTCGAATTGTTGTGAATTGGTGGTGAAGTTTGGTGAGTGTTTGCTAGAATTTTGAAGAAATAAAATTTTTGGAAAAAGAAGGAAGAATTTGAAGTTGGGGATTGAAAAGTGAAGGAAAAGGGGGGTTAGGACGATTTTTAAGTTGTTTTTCTGGGTTTGGCCGCGGGTCAAGACGTATATGGGTCGGGTTGGCGGGTTAAAATCTGGTTTTAAATGCTTCTAAGCCGGGTACGGGTTCGCGTCGACGCTGCGTCGACCGACGCGAGCCCAATCGACGCTACAGAGACCAAATCCTCGGCAGTTGCATCGACGCCGCGTCGACCGACGCGAGCAGTCTCGGCATCGACGCGGGCGGAATTCTGGGTCGATTTTTCTTCGCTTGATATATCAGTTTCCCTCGTTCGAGTTCTTCCATCTGTATTAAAAAGATAAAAACCAAAATAAAACATTAAATAAACTGAAAAGAAAATACAAAAGGATACAAAAAGCTCGGGTTGCCTCCCGAGAAGCGCAAAGTTTAACGTCGCTTGCTTGACGCTATATTGTTCGTTTAATTCCAACCATACGGTGGGTCTCCAAACTCCACCAACTTGCGATCTCGATTCTTCTTTTCTCCGTCATGATAAGGTTTCAGTCTATGTTTGTGAACTTGAAAGGATAATTTTCTGACCTCATCATACAATGTGGCTACTCCATATTCGTCCATCTCTTTTATCAAGAACGGTCCTCTCCAAGCAGCCTCGAAATCAGACGGGTCAAACTTACGTTCGTTATTAAACAGTACTGATTGCCCAATGTCATACTGCAAGTTTTTAACTTCCTTGGTGCGAACCTCTTCCGTTTTCTTCCTATTTGGCATCCAGGTGCTGTTGAACGCCTCGCCTTTGTTCCTTGTATAGTTAAAATTTTTGTTGGGGTCGAGGGAATCATACATCGAATGATTTGTCGGTGGCTTCATATCCACCTTTTGCTTGAATTTAGGTGCCTTGCTATCCATATAAAATTCATCTCGAAATTCTTCAATAATATCATTTATGTCAATCCCTAGTAACTCGATCAGATCTTCTCCACTCAAATGCTTCTCGTCGTCAAACTCGTCAAACTCCTCACCGAAGTCAACTTCTTGAGTATCCCCCTCCTTCCTTGGAAATTCGGCATCGTCCCCGTCGCCTAATTCGTCCATGATTAACATGAATTTTTCTTGATTTTAGTTAGTATTTTAGTTCATTTTTGTTATTATTTTCGGTGAAAGTTGGATAGATTGGGCATATTTTCACATTTTCTTATCTCCAACTTGTTTTACCGTATTTTAATTATAATTAATTAATTTTATGTTTATTTTAGGTATTTTTAGGTATTTAAGTTTGGACGTAGTCAAGAATGGGCAAACGAGTAGAGTTTCAGCGAAAACGGGCCGCGATTTGAAGAAATGACAGTTTTGGGCCTTCTAGAAGGGATGTCTCTGGGCCCAACCGGTATAGAAAGCTGGGCTGGCAGCACCTCCTGATTCTGGGCCTTCTAGAAGGGTCGTTTCTGGGCTCAACCGGTATGGAAAGTGCTGAACGTCCTTGAAGGGGCGGAAACCCTAATTTTGACCCCCTTTCTAAGCCACCTACACCTATAAATACCCCCCACCCCTCTCATTCAAAAATACACATTATTCCTAGAGTTTTTAAGGCCTCTTAGGGGCTGACAACCCCAACGAGTGCCCTTCGATTTCGTAGTTACTTTTCATAATTCTTAGTTTTAAATTCTTAGATTTAGAATAAAGTAGATTAGTTATTAGATAGTTTAGATAATTTAGATTCAAGACTTCGCTTGGAATGCTGCAACTATTCTCGTTTAATTAGTAAGTCTTTAATTCCTTCGCTTAATTTAGTTTTATTTAGTTTAATTAAATATATGCTTTCAATTCATGCTTGTTAGTTTAATAATTGGTCTTCAACAACAAAACCCCCCATGTATGATGATAAATTGTATATTATTGAGATTGTTGATGATGATGTTAGGACTATTGATGATGATATGATGAGATTGCTTKGTTARATCAAACGRGYSKARAGTCTAGAATCGTCGTGAACCATCAATTGGGATTTATCCCAAGAGATCGTGGAAACGATTCGAAACTCTAGAACCCAAGTTTCTTAATTATTTTCAAAACCTTTAATTTYTATTGTTCTTCGTTTAAGTCGATTTATTGCTTTTATGTGTTTAGATTAGAATTTTATTTTATTCTCTTATTCGTGAACAACAAACACAAAACGAACTTTCGAGCCTAGTTTTCCTTGAGAGACGATTCGGTTCAACTTACCAACCTACATGCGATCCCGTTCTCTTGCGAGCGAACTTTTAAATTTTTGACAAATCTTTATAAAGTAGGTACACAAAAGTTCGAATCAGTCCACAACCACGACTCCCTTTAGCTCTTGAATGCATGATGCAACGGGATCAACGAACAAACAATCATCTAGCATGGAGAGGGTAGGTGTATTTTGAATATCCTTTAGAGAAAACATCACTTTTTCGCCAAAAACGGTCATCGTCATCCTCCCCTTGTGAACATCAATCAGAGTATGGGAGGTAGACATAAATGGGCACCCCAGTAAAATAGTATGCTCCATGCTCTCAGCCGATACTTCGCCAATGTCCATAACCACAAAATCAACCGGAATTATTAACTCTCCAACTTGTACTAAAACATCCTCAACTATCCCCAAAGGTAGCCGAATTGAGCGATCGGCCAACTGCAGTCGCATGGTGGTCGGTTTCAGTGGTCCAAGATCAAATTCTTGATAAATCGAATAAGGCATTAATTAACTCCTGCTCCAAGATCTAACATTCCTATTGCCTTTTGTCCATTAGCCAATGAAATAGTGATGCAGAAACTTCCAGGATCGCGTTCCTTTGGTGGTAATGGCTTCTTGAAAACCGCGCTAACTTCCTTTGGCAGTGTTACAAATTGGTTTGACGCCAAGCGTCTCTCCCTTGAAGCAAGTTCTTTGAAAAATTCTACATATGCGGGCATTATTTTGATTACCTCCAAAAGTGGCAAGTTGATATTGACGTTCTTCAATAAGTTATATAGTTCCATGAACCTTTTGTTCTCTTTCGCTGGACTCAAACGGCTTGGAGAACGAACAGCATCCTTGATCGGCGTCGTTAATTGTTTCGGTGGTGGTGGTTTATGAACATCGTCTTTGCCAAGGGCGTTGTTCGGAATCGTCCCTTGAATGGATTCGGGAACATATCGATTAGAGGATTTATGCAGCTGATCTACTGTTTTAGAATCATCGCCCTTGCTAGGAGTTGGTGTTGTATTCTCCACTTCGACCTCATCATCTCGGTCAACTACTCCGTTATCGATCTTCTTTCCACTGCGAAGGACATGAACTGCTGACACTTGTTCTGCTTGACTTGGAAGTTTTCCTTTCTCGTCTAAGAGCTTGGCTAGGTGAGTCGATAATTGACCTATTGCTGTTTCAAGTTTCCTCTGCCCAGTCGTATTCTCAAGAATAGCCTTTTCATGTCGGTGATTTCGTTTCTAACGCCCGCAAGTCCATCTCATTTTTTAATAGTTTCGGCCACTTGATTCTGCTGCCAAACCAAAAGCTGATCAGTCGATTGAACTATTGTAGGCACCTGCCCTTGCGTATGGAAATTACTTTGTGGTGGTGGCAATGGTGCTTATGCATGTGGTGGTGGGTGTTGCGGATCGGGTGGAATATAATTTAGACTTCCTGGGCCCCACTTAAAAAGAGGATTATCACGTTGCGCGGTAAAATTCCTGGGCCCTTGATTTAAATAATTCTGGATTGCGTTAACGTCTTCATGTTGTTCAGCATTGTTGGGCACATATCTGCTTAAATGTTCGGAGGATCCGCATTGGTGACACGTCGCAGAAACCTTCCTTGAAGAGGCCTTGCTTGCCCGCTCGGCCTTCCAGGCTGCCAATTTCTCATCAAATATCTCCTCGCATTTTGCCTTGACTAATTGTCGTCGTCTAAATCAAGATCGGGGATGGATATCTCATTAACTTTTAATTTACGGGGCCGAGAGTTGGTTTGTCTAGATTTCTCGCTTTGCTTCTCCAACACTCGTCTTGCCCCGGGGGCTATCAAATCTCTGAAATCTCCTCCTGCCGCTATCTCTACTTCTCTTTTCCCATGGTCCAACAATCCATCAAAGAAAAATAGGTTAGTCATCTCCGGAGAATAGTTGTGGTGGGGGCAAGCTTTCAAAAGCGTCTTGTAACGCTCTCGCGTTTCATGAAATAGCTCTCCATCCAATTGTTCAAAGGTATCAATTTGTCTCCTAAGATGTCCCATTGTTTGTGCTGAATAGTACTGGTTTAAAAACTTCTTTATCATCTCCCAATCAGTCAACGAACCAGGCTCTAGGGATAGTAGCCATGACTTCGCTTTGTCCTTCATGCTATACGGGAAATAAATCATTCTCACCTCTTCTTGGTTAAGGCCATGAACCACAAATCTTCCAACTTCATTAACAAAATAGTTCAAAGAAAAATAGGTTAGTCATCTCCGGAGAATAGTTGTGGTGGGGGCAAGCTTTCAAAAGCGTCTTGTAACGCTCTCGCGTTTCATGAAATAGCTCTCCATCCAATTGTTCAAAGGTATCAATTTGTCTCCTAAGATGTCCCATTGTTTGTGCTGAATAGTACTGGTTTAAAAACTTCTTTATCATCTCCCAATCAGTCAACGAACCAGGCTCTAGGGATAGTAGCCATGACTTCGCTTTGTCCTTCATGCTATACGGGAAATAAATCATTCTCACCTCTTCTTGGTTAAGGCCATGAACCACAAATCTTCCAACTTCATTAACAAAATAGTTCAAAAATGCCAAAGGGTCTTCATGGGCTCCTCCGTGGAAAGTCGGGAGTAAATTAAGTTGATGTGGTTTAATCTCCACTTCCCTTGCGGTTGGTCCAAGAACAATAGCGGACCTAAAAGGTACAACCTTTGGACGCGCCAAATCGCGCTGTCTTGGTGCTCTATCTCCCCTTGGTTCTCTCACTTGGTGCTGAGCTCTTTCATAGCGGTTGTCATATGCATTTCTTTCATAATCATTGACGCGCTCGTATCTCCTTTCAAAATGGTCTTGTTCGTAGCCATGGTTTTGATTTGACAACCAATCATTCACGTGCCTATGATTGTTAGCATGCTCGTTATGCTGAAGAAATATTTTGCTCCTGAATGGCATGTTCTCGATGTTGTGTTGACGATTGAGATCGTCGTTCCTTTCTTCGTTGTGCCTCATATTTGCCATGTTGGGTTCGTGATTCGCTACGTTATGTTGTTGGTTGACTCCTTCGTTTCTCCCCGCGTCTTGTCTCAAATTCTCTATGTTTTGATGATAATTAGCCCAATAAGCTCGGGGTTGTGGTTGCCCTTGAATAACGATTGGTTCACTACCATACCCGTTTCGCATTGGGCGTGGAGATGATCTTGGTGGGGAATCACCGTTTCGAATCGATTGTGCTCCTAACATCGTGTTGGGAACTCGGTTGCAAGCAAAATCAGTCGTTGTTGAAGAATTGTTCTCAGGAATAAGAAGGGGCCTTGGTCTCGGTGGGTTTGAACGATGGATGTTGTCAATGAATGGTGCAAGGTTGCGTTGGAGTGATCGCCTACCTTGCATAAACTCAACAACAAATCAACGTACCAAGGGGCAAAAACCCAAACCAAGTGCAAAAAGTAAAAAGAAAATAATTACTCAAAAAGAAAATAAAATAAAAAACATCTTTAATTCCTACTCGTTGCTTCTCCGGCAACGGCGCCAAAATTTTTGATCCAAATTTTTTTGCACCCATTTTAAGATATTTAACTTAAAATCACATAAGTTTGCTCGCAAGAGTACGAGGAACTTGTAGGGTGGTGAGTTTGACTCAAGTTGATTCTCTCGAGGAAACAACTGTTCGGTCTCAAGATGTTTTTCTCCATTCACGAATTATCATAAAATACATGTACATTGGGGGGTTTTGGAAGATTTTGAATTGATCATTATAAACTAAAGCAATATTAAAACTAAGACTAATTAAAACTAGATTATCAACTACGAGCAATAATTAAACTATCAATAAAATGCAACGAAGATTTAAACTTAATTAATGAATCTAAGAACATGTTGAATATAATAAACTATCACGAAGCAATCGTATCATAAGAATCTAAAACAGGAATATAAAGCATGAACTAATTTGCATAAATAAACTAGATTAATCCGATATCCAATATCCAATATCTAATATCCAAGCATGAAATAATTAAACTAATTAAATTAGTTCTAGAATTAACTAAGAATTTAACTACGAAATTAACTAGGAAATTAACTACGAAATTAACTAAGAGTTAGAAAACTTATTGTACTACTGAAAGCGATAAAAATCTCCAGCTATTCCGGAGTTGAGGCGATAATCTCGAATTGAAGTGAATCTTGAGTCGCACGGACTTGAATCTTCAATCTCGATCTCCAACTTCGTAACGGAGTGTGTAAACGCGTTGTTTCTGTGCTGGATAACCCTAGGAAGTCGTCTCTGCTCTTAGGTAGTCATGTCTCATTTAAAAATCCGAAATATGAAGGGTATTTATAGATATAGCATGTCTTGGCGCACAAGAAACCCTAAAAATGCATTTCTGGGCAGCCACGTCGACGTCGCATCGACCGATGCGTGCTGGAGCTCGGCGTCGATGCTGCCTGTGTGCTTGCGTCGACTGGGCGGGGGCATCGACTGACAGGGTCTTGGATCAACGCAACAGCAAGTTGTGTCGACTTGGCATCGACAGACGCACTCTTAGATCGACACTTCAGAGAGTTGCGTCGGCTTGGCGTCGACAGAGTGTCGACCATCGCGTGCAGGATCCGCGTCGACGTAGCGACCGACGCGACTGAGAGTACGTCTCGTTTTCTCTATTTTCTCTACTTATTCACTGGAAAGCTCGTTCTCCACTTTTGAACATCGAACTTCATCTATTTACGCGCTGAACTCTTCCGGTTACTTAGCTGTAAGGTGAAAAACAATGAATAATCACCTATTCTCATCAATTATGATCAAAATACGGTAAAATACGCTGGGAATATAAAGATACGGAATTAAGCTTAAATCATCCAACTTATACCAAAAATAAATAGAAAAAGAACTAAAAAGCTAATAAAAATAAAGACAAATCTATGCTAATCATTATTCACGAGGTAAAGAAGTGAGGTACTTGCTGAGAAAGCAAAGAGGTAACTAGATTGAGGTGAACTAATTCTCATAAAAAGCTAATTGAAAAGCGAAAATTCGAACAAGAAACAAATGACATATCGAGGAGATAAGTAGAAAAGATAGTGGTTCATGTCTACTCAAAGAAATGGAACAAAGTTGAAAAGATAAATTAGTAATTATCCAATATAAGTAAGAGAAATGGATGGTTGAGATTATTTCAAAGATAAAGAATGAATTCAATCAAATGATTGCTTATCAAGTAGGATAATAAAACAAGTAAAAGGATGAAACAACAAGGTATTATGTGAAATGATTCTATTTAGAGTGAAAGTTGAACATGACGAAAAACGTCACAAAGTAGATAAAAGGTCAAATACAAGGCACATAAACTCTAAACGAAAGTGTAAATGAAATGACAATTTGAATGAAACTAGATTCATATTTTATTGGACAGAATTACCCCCGACAGTGGAATGTCATCATTTTCCTAAAGTTGATTAACCTAAGTAAGTAGATCAGAATTTATTAAATAACTAATGATAACCAAAACTTAAATAGTGACTTACGCACCAGAGGTCTCCTCGTACAGCTCGAGGATTATTTTCTTCTTTGATGTTGATTGATGTCGTATCTAGAGTATCCTCTAGCTTGCATCAGCCTTATGAAAACTTATATCTAACTTTTCTATCTTAATCTTCCTTGATGCTCCTTGTAGTATTTCTTTCGACCGTCGTGCCACATGGCGTTGTCTTATAAACTTTCATCCTATATTCGTTATTTTCTTGAACAATGATGTCTTGAGCTTATTAATAATCGTGCATCATCCAATGGTTCATCTACTCTACCAAAAAGTCCCACATCATTCTTTGGTTAGATGAAAATGAGCTCACATGAATTCCTTCCATGTCAAAGTAGTGTTCGTAGTTTTGATCTGTACATGCATCATCTATTTCTTATTCAACTCTTTCATTAATTCAACCCTTTGTGATGTTGAAGATCTCCACTCGTTGACTTATCTCTTCAGTTTCTCAAATGTTTCATCTTAATAGTCAGCATTGGTGACAGATGCAAGTTCACCTGCTACACTTTCTTGATGAAGCTTTCTAGATTAGATAGGTCTCTAACTCCTTTGAAATTGGTAGTTGAGTCTAAACTCTCATTAGAACATCAAGGTTCAGAAATTGCTTAGTTAATCAAGCTTCCCCTTGAGATTTGCGAGAAGAGAAAAGTAATGCTAAAATCTAAATTTCAAGAAAGTTGATGACTTATAAGTAATGAAAAGTCTAGCCTCTTGAACTAAGAACAACTCTTCAAGATAAACAAGAACTCAAACAAGTATTGAAATTAGAAGGAGGCTGAGGTTACGTAGTGAAAGAATTGATGTTCAAGTTTGACAATTTGAAGATGAAATATTCTCACGTCAACCTACTATTTAATCGACATAAGTCCATAGTTACTCCTTACTCTGCCAAAGTCACTACTAATATTCTAATTCTCAAGTCTAAAATGGTAGTGACACTCCAATCACAGGCCAAAGACCCTATCCTGGGTACGCTTAAGTACAACTCCTTTGGACTTAAGGTCTGATACCACATCTGTAACGCCCCCAGAAAAAAATACTACCTTAATAGTAAATAAAATAAATAAATAAATAAAACTCTCACCTGAAATTTATTTTCATATACATAAAACACAATAAAAGGAAGTCGACAAAAGAAAGCTCTAGACGAGTCAGTCTTCACCTTGAAAATCGAAGTCAACTTCATTCGCATTATCGTCGATATCTGGAGAGTTTGTTTTAAAACAAACGAGAGTGTGAGCTAAAAGAGCTCAGTGAGGGAAAGCAAATGAAATGCAAATTTTCTTTTAAAATATAAAACTGGCAAGATTTTAGAAAATAATTTTCATAAAACAATCAAAGCACTTGGTGTGCAAAACTATTTTCATGCGTGTAACAAAACTTTAGTTAGCAGCTTCAAAATTAAGATATTTTAGAAAGATTAAACAATAGATTTTTCCAATATCTAAACCAATTATTGTATTTAAAATACACAAGTAATACAGACTTATTTTTGAAAAATTAATTGAAACGGTTAACAGTTGAACAGACAGGAAAATTTGTCTCGTTCTAAAACAGTCAATCCGATTAGTGAGCCCCAATACTTTTGGCCCATTTCAATTCAGCCCCAAATTTCTTAAAACATCCTGCCATGCTCGTTGTTTTCCCTTCGTCGATCAGACCCTCTCCGGCAACCACCGTGACATCAACCACCATCCAAAACACACAAAATATGCGGCCACACACACAAACACATCACGACACACTCACGCACACCCAAAACAAACACACAGTCCCAAATTTTACCGGAATCACAAACCGAGTTCAAAGTCATGTTTCTGGTGAAGAAGGCTTTCATTAATATAAAGTTTATTAAATTCTGATATTCCAAAAGGCCAAAATAGGATTGCCGACATTCGGCGGTTCGAGGCTCCGTCACTACTTGTCCGACATCGATTCTCAAAATTAAATATATAATCGAATACTACTCATCGATACGAAACAAATCGATATATAAAACAATAATTTCGGACCTGCCGTTCACCGGGAATCGGCCGTCGAAGTTTAACGGCGGCGGCCCGAATTATGGTAGCGCACAGGAAGTTCGTCGGCGTTTTTCCGATGATCCAGAGCTCCGATCGTCGATACGGAGGTGGAGTTGAAAACCTTATTTAATGGACTATCTACAGTATAAATTTGGTTATGATCCAACAGTTGGATTTTCGTCACGAGTCTGACGAAACCAGCGGGCACAAGAAGGTTGTGATGTACGAAAATGAAAGGGAAACAAAAGAAACCTTCTGTTGTGCTTTTGTTCCAACTGAATTCCAGCAATTTATAGAGGAAAGAGGCGGTTCATACTTGGGCTTGGGCCCGGTTTATGGGCTCAATATTTGAGTCCAAATCTTTAGGTTGGGCTCAATGGTTTGGGCCTAATTAATTGAATAGGTTTAAAGGATTTTAAACCCGATTAAACACATTGAGTCAAAATAAAAATATACTATGTATTTTTATTTTAGTTACAAAATAAATAAAAATAAAAATCTCATAATATCAAATATATATTTCAACAAAATATTATTGTAATAAAACATTTCAATTAAAATAAAATAAAAAAATAGTAATATAAAGAATAATCAAATTTATTTAAATAAATTATAAGAGTAAATAGACGGGGCTTCACAATCTTCTCCACAAAATTCCTCCACTGACATTGCGCTTCTCCTTCTTCTTCTCTTCTGTGTTTCTTTCATTGTTTTTCTTCACACCCTCTTATTCTCTTTTCTTTATCAAAAGAACGTGGTAGATCTGATTTAGGATGAAGAGGGTTTTTTTGGTACGGTGGTGGTTGATGGTTAAGCCGCTGCTCTCTTCCCTTGTAACACTCTACATTCATCAAGTTTCTCAGGAATGACATTTTTTAAAAAAAAAAAATTGTTCGAGTTTTATCGGTTTTACACTCAATATAAATTTGAGCTAAATTAATCTATGCTGGTTTACATTTTTGGTTTAAATTTTTCCTTTCAGGTTCCTTTTACTTGCAAGAGTTGTAACGATGACTATTTATGCGACTTTAGCACCTTCAATGGCTGCAAGGCTCGACCCAAATCCAATGTCCGCATTTTAGATCTGCAGGTTTGGACAAAGGTGTTCGCCGCATCTCTCTCTTTCTTTTTTTGCTTTTATTAATCTTTATTGTCTTCCTATTTTTTGCTTCTTCATTTTATATTTTACGTCTGCTTGATTTGAATTTTATTAAAAAAATAAATAAAACGGAGAGAGCTGGACACAAAAAGTCAGAGTGCTTGACATTGAAGGTAAGCTTTTCTTAATATTTTTTGTTCATGTAGAGGTCTTTAGGTCCTTTACAAACAAATTTTGAAGATGAATTTCGTTGACATGTACTAAAGCCTTCACTTACACTTGCTTGAATTAGTGTGCGCACATGTTTCCCCCCGAACAATTACGAGGTGATCTTAATTATTTTGTATGTTATTTTTTACTTGTGCATTTGATGAGAAGACTATTGTGTAGCACGTATTTTTGTCTACATGCTTATCTTTCGTAAGTAGACAGAGTGCAAGTATCAAATAGTTAATGGAAGATAAAAATGACATGTATTTTTGTCTACATGCTTATCTTTCGTAAGTAGACAGAGTGCAAGTATCAAATAGTTTATGGAAGATAAAAATGACATTTGGGGATTATCTTTCGTAAGTAGAGAGAGTGCAAGTATCAAATAGTTAATGGAAGGTCAAAATGACATTCGGGAGGCCCAACGCCGATCCAAAATTGGGTTGGGCCACAGTCCAGGCCAATTTTGCCAGCTCTATTTCTAGGACCGGACCGGTGTATTATAGTCCGGTTAGAATTTGTACCCTGCTACTCGGATCGAATACCGATAAGGAAATGGGTCCAGCCGCACAAGATCCAATGTTGACGTTAAAGATTGTTTTATTACTATTACATAACAAAATGAAGGTAACTACATGGCTCAGATATATTTACGAATTGAGTTTTAGCATGACAAGAAACATCACGGATTATCAAGAACAAGATCTCATCGCACTTTGGGACATAATCAAATGAATGAGTGTGTGTGTGTGTTCTCATGGTTGACATGTAACCTCAGCTGTGTAGAATGGAATGAACATAGATAGGGTGTACACCTTATTAAAATGTGCAATAGATGCTTTAATAATAACTCGTTTATTTTGCCATTTGCCTTTGCAATTTTTATTTTTTTTTTTTTTTTTTTTTTTTTTTTGATGGTCTTTCACTAATAACAAAGAAAATATCTGTTCTAAACAAGAAAATTAACACACTCACGCACCCAATGGGATTTGAACCTGGGTCTGCTTGGCCAGAAAAAAGTGCAAAATTTTAAAACATTCCTGTACATTACGAATGTGTCAAGGGTGATCAGAGTCCCACATCTCTTTGA
>BMAC01000369.1:349353-374573 GCA_014905375.1 Phtheirospermum japonicum
ACGAAGGGAGTATTAGTTTATTATTATTATCATTATTTTTATAAGAACACGAGGCTCATTAGCATTTCCTTTTTATCTTCTTTAATCATTTATATCAATCTGGATTGGTTAGTCACAACCTTCAGTCCGTTAGAAGGTTTCCTTGATAGTTTCTTTTGGTGGCGAAATATTTCTGCAGATTGGACAGTACATAGCTCTACATGGTGGTGGTTGTCGCGGCCGAAGAACTTGCTCCATATCTTGATCCAGAAACCACTGTGAAGATGGTACTATGGTGTTTCACTTAGACAATTAAGACGAAAACTAGTGTTTTATATGCCCCCTTATTTTAAAAACATGGTAGTTTGACTAGTTTCTACCTTTCCACTTTCGAGTTGTTTGGTTTCAAGTTGAAGTCGGTTCAATGCCATATAATATTGAATATCATTGGTTTTGAGCTTAGATACTAGGAGAATTTGTTGTCTTTTTATTTTTATTTTTACATTTAGTTTTTGATTGTTTCTGTTGAACACTTCAATTGTTTCCATTTTCTAATTCCACAACCCTAGGTTGCAGTTTTATTTTTTGTGTTTTTCCCACAACCCTGTGTTTCCATTTTCTAATTCCTCATCAAGCTCTCTGATTATCTTGTTATTTTCGACTGCTCTAGGATGATGACTCTTATATGCTACCAGTTGCTACTACGGTTTGATGGTCAGCCAAAAGTGGATGAGCAGGTCAGCTCTAGTTTTGGTTATGTAGAATTATATTTTTTGTTTTGTCTTACTTATTTTTATATATATATATATATATATAATATATATATATATATATATATATATTGCTTACATCCTTTTTCAATAAGTTTTATTGTGCAAAAAATATATCAAAAAACTTTCAGGCTACGCCATTGCATGAGTATCACATGGATTTTTTTTTATCTGTTATGTATCTGTAGGGATATATCCTGTACCATTTTCCATCAATACAATACGCTGCCCCACAGAGGAGTGATCGGAATTTTTTGAAGGAAAATAAATGGAAATTTAGGTACTCGTTTTTTATTCTTAACAATCATGAACATCAAGCATTCTGATATTAATGCCACTGTAATCTCGCAGCAAAGTTGATGATGAAGAGTTTGAATTTGTTAAATTTCTTTCTTTTTCATAACCTTCTTTGGATTTACGATGTTTGGTGGCCGTATTGAGGTATGGTCCTGCTTCTGTTGCATTTATTTCAGATATTTTAAGTTTTCCTTTATTTCAGTTTAGTTTTTTTTTTTCCTGACTTCTTTGATTGGAGTTTAACCTGAAGGGTGTCCGGTAGTTCGATTGTAAACTTATCATTTATGTCCTTACATATTTCTTCCACTGCTTCGGGTATGCTTTCTGGTCCTCCAACGGTTGATTTGCTCTTTTTGAATGAACTCCAATTAAAATGATAAAAAATTCGAACTTATTGCAACATTACCAAAATCTTGCCATGTTTATCACTTTATTCGGTATGGAAAATCATTTTTTTTCCTTATAATTATCTCTTGAAAATGCATTTAGTCTTTAATCTTGCACAATTAAAAAAAAAAAAAAATCTCTTATCTGCGAATCAGATTGTAATATTCGGATATTAATTTTGCTATATTTATCTAAAAGTTTACATTTACCTAGCAGATGTATGCCATCTATGTTGTCTCTTTCTATGTAATTGCAACTTTTCGATCGTTTTGCCTATCGGAAAAGAAATGATGAAGTTGTTAAAAGGAATGAAGCCAGAGAACAGCTTGCCAAGGCACTTGAATTACCGGACCTTTCTCTCAAGCAGAAGGTACTTACCACAATCACTCAATCCCCTCTTTTTTTCTCTTCAATTTTCATTTTTTCAACAAATCATAGTGAATGATTTCACAGTGATGATTCTTAAATATAATGTCTTATATATATATATAATATTTTCCAGATTTTAAGTGCCCGGAGTATGGCTGGGGTATGGGATACTAATGAGAGACAGGAATGGGATCAAAGATTCAAAGAGATGTGGGACTCTGATCACCCTTGACACATTCGTATGTACAGGAATGTTTTAAAATTTTGCACTTTTTTCTGGCCAAGCAGACCCAGGTTCAAATCCCATTGGGTGCGTGAGTGTGTTAATTTTCTTGTTTAGAACAGATATTTTCTTTTGTTATTAGTGAAAGACCATCAAAAAAAAAAAAAAAAAAAAAAAAATATAAAATTTTAAAACAAAAATTTAATATTTATATTATTTTAATTTTCCCCCCAAATTATAAGATTTTTTGCACTTTACCCCCAAACTATAAGATTCTTTTACTTTGCCCCCAACTGCCCGCCGATGGAATTTAGAAGGAATATTCCGCCGGAAATAAAGTTTGGGGGGCAACGTCGAAAATTATTGTACATCAGGGGGCAAAGTGGAACAAAAAATATTTTAGGGGGTAAAGTGAAAAAAACTGCATATATTGGAGGACAAAAAAAAAATTAGCCCTAACTTGAGTATACATGTATACAAGTACTCATTTAAATATTTTAATACATTTAAAATAATATACTTTTTAGATAAAATAAATAATTATCGTGTGGAACGTATGTGTACAATACTAAAGTACACGTGAATTCCTATAAACATCTATTGTTGTTATTTATGTAAAAGCACTACCATTTTTGAATTTCCAAATCATTGCAACCGACAGTTAGCCAAACAGAGGAGAAGTCGATAAAGCGTCACGTTTCCGCTTTGGTACGAAAAATTGACCCCCTTTTATTTATCGAAGTAAATTAAAATAATAATAATAAAAAAAGAAGGAAAAAGAAGGGAGCTTTCCTGAATGATTCAACCGCAAACGCCCGCCTGAGTCACGTTCCTCTATTAGTCAATCGTTCTGAATTTTCATAGCACATCAAATTTGCCTTTTGTTTCTCCCTCTTTCTTCATCTCTTTTGAAAAGAATTATAATTTTGCTGATTGATTGCTCAATCTTCTCCTCCACCGGCCGTCGCGGTATGGTTTTTGCTGCAACTTTTTACTAATTTAATTGATTATTCTTTAGATTGTTTTGCTTTTTGGTACCTTCACCGATTAATTCGATCTGATCATTTCACAATGCTCATAATGCGCCGGTTTCAAGCATTTATTGCGTAAATGTGCATATGCATCAAATTTAAATCGTCATTGAGTTGGATCTGAAGATGAAAATCCAAAACGATGATAATCATTTAGAGATAAAGTCGCCTCCGTTTTTTTTTTTAATAAACCGAGCTAGGGTTTTGTTTTAATGTATCATGTAATTGTACCCGATTTCCTGAATTTTTCTTGTTTCTATTCTTTAATGCAGTTTACATTTATCACCAACCACCTGTGCAGTTCAGTTCACATTCCTCTAGTCATCCACACAGCTTATGAGGCTTTGATGAACGAGTTCTAGCCTGGAAGCTGCTCAGAAACAATTTATCTCATAAATGGATGTAAATTATCAGTTGCATTTGCCATTGGAATGTCAATGATGATGGATGGTGTTAAATAGCATTCACTATTTCCTACAATACTTAAATAATTGTCTTCAGCACCGTTTTTATCTATGGGAGAGTGGGTTATTGGAGCTTTCATCAACCTTTTTGGCAGTGTTGCCATCAACTTTGGGACTAACCTTCTTAAATTGGGTCTTGACGAGGTACATTATTTTCTCCAGTTTTTGATGCATATATTTAATGCCGTATACCTTAACGTGCATGCATAGATGGCCCATAACGGTAGCTGCAATGTAAAAAATTGAGTTATATCAATTAGGGTTACAGATAACACAATCCAGTTAAATATAGTTTTTGGCATCTGACTACGAGCACTTGAGTGATTAGTAGATTATGAGGTCATGGGCGAATAGAAGAATTTTTTTGAGATCATCAATATTGGAATATGGCAGTAAAAGGGTGTTGAATAGATTTGCGTGTGAGTGTGACTGCAGATTTTTGCCATTTAAAAGGGTGATTTGAATTAAATGCGAGAATTGTAATTTATAAAGAGGATGTACCAAATGTTAATCTGTTAATTACTAGTAGAAGTAAATGAGAATTGCATGGAGCCAAGTGTAGGAGAGAAGAATAATTCTTTAATCTCGTCATGGTGTTTATTAATATCTAGTGTTTTGTTTTTTAGTGACTCTATTTCACCCTTTTCTATGAAATTGAAAATAAAAATGAAAATTTGAATTCATTACCTACGACTCATGAGCTAAAAAAAATAAATAAATTACAAATTGTAGAAATCCTGCATTGTGCTTCCATTTTTAAGTTGGGTACCTGCTAGTCCTTTCCTCTTTCATTAAACAAATGCACAAAATATGCAGAACAAGAGAAGACCAGATGACTTTTTTGTGACGCTTATAATCTCTTTTAACCGACTATTGTAAGCGTTTAATTTGCAGAGAGAGAAACAATATATAGCTGTCAGCGATGGAACAAATGGAAAAGCTCTATTGAAGCCTATTATATACTTCCAGACCTGGAGAATTGGTATATTAATTCGATTTTTCTTGTTTTGAATAAATCATCACCACTACCTTTCCTTAAAATTACAATCACAAGTAATTCGTTGTATTGTTAAAATATGCAGGTGTTCTTTTTTTCGTTCTTGGAAATTGTCTTAATTTTATTTCCTTCGGCTATGCTGCTCAGGTGAGGAATGGAGAAATCTGGCTTTTGAAATGAACCATTTGAAGAGATCATATATGTTTATTAAATGTTTTTATCTTTATGGCTACTGGATGCATGCTGGACTATTTGGTTATTATTTTCGGAAACTTCTTTGTCATCTTTGGTTTTTAATCTTGTCTTTCATTAATGTTTCTGTTTTTTGTACTTCTGCTTTTTGTGTTTTTCTGCAGTCCCTGCTTGCAGCTCTAGGATCCGTCCAGTTTGTGTCAAACATTGCATTTGCCTACTTTGTGTTAAACAAAACTGTGACTGTCAAGTATGTTAAATTCTAAATTCTTAAGCTTGAGTATCTCAGACCATAACCAAATTGCTCTCTTTTTTTTCTTTTTTTTCTTTCTTTTTTTTTTCAATCCTGTTTAATCTATTTTTATTTTTTAAGACGAGTGATATCATTACGCATAGTTATTGTTTGCAGAGTACTTGTTGCCACCGCCTTTATTGTTCTTGGAAACATCTTCCTCGTCGCTTTTGGTAATCACCAATCGCCAGGTATGCCATCTTAGAGCTCTGATTTCTTAAATATATTTGCCATTGAGGTCCGATATGCTGAGCAATGGGATTTCTTTGCTTGGTAAATCTCACCAAGGAAATAAATTGCGATCTGGGAGCTTACTCCATATTTAAAGTATAAACAACCTTTCAAATGTTATAGAAAGCTCTCTTTACTTTCTCTTTTAATATATGTTACTTTATTAATGACAACTATTACAAATGTTATGTTGTGATGTTTATTCCAGGCGATATAAAATTCTGTTTAACAAATCTCTACATAGAAGGCATTTGTAATGTTATCCACAAAAGCTTACTTTCTCTATTAATATATATTACTTTGTCCTTCATGATTAAAAGGGTCTATACATTTTTTTTTGATGGTCTTTCACTAATAACAAAGAAAATATCTGTTCTAAACAAGAAAATTAACACACTCACGCACCCAATGGGATTTGAACCTGGGTCTGCTTGGCCAGAAAAAGTGCAAATTTTAAACATTCCTGTACATACGAATGTGTCAAGGGTGATCAGAGTCCCACATCTCTTTGAATCTTTGATCCCATTCCTGTCTCTCATTAGTATCCCATACCCCAGCCATACTCCGGGCACTTAAAATCTGGAAATATTATATATATATATAAGACATTATATTTAAGAATCATCACTGTGAAATCATTCACTATGATTTGTTGAAAAAATGAAAATTGAAGAGAAAAAAAGAGGGGATTGAGTGATTGTGGTAAGTACCTTCTGCTTGAGAGAAAGGTCCGGTAATTCAAGTGCCTTGGCAAGCTGTTCTCTGGCTTCATTCCTTTTAACAACTTCATCATTTCTTTTCCGATAGGCAAACGATCGAAAAGTTGCAATTACATAGAAAGAGACAACATAGATGGCATACATCTGCTAGGTAAATGTAAACTTTTAGATAAATATAGCAAATTAATATCCGAATATTACAATCTGATTCGCAGATAAGAGATTTTTTTTTTTTTTAATTGTGCAAGATTAAAGACTAAATGCATTTTCAAGAGATAATTATAAGGAAAAAAAATGATTTTCCATACCGAATAAAGTGATAACATGGCAAGATTTTGGTAATGTTGCAATAAGTTCGAATTTTTATCATTTTAATTGGAGTTCATTCAAAAAGAGCAAATCAACCGTTGGAGGACCAGAAAGCATACCCGAAGCAGTGGAAGAAATATGTAAGACATAAATGATAAGTTTACAATCGAACTACCGGACACCCTTCAGGTTAAACTCCAATCAAAGAAGTCAGGAAAAAAAAAACTAAACTGAAATAAAGGAAAACTTAAAATATCTGAAATAAATGCAACAGAAGCAGGACCATACCTCAATACGGCACCAAACATCGTAATCCAAAGAAGGTTATGAAAAAGAAAGAAATTAACAAATTCAAACTCTTCATCATCAACTTTGCTGCAGATTACAGTGGCATTAATATCAGAATGCTTGATGTTCATGATTGTTAAGAATAAAAAACGAGTACCTAAATTTCCATTTATTTTCCTTCAAAAAATTCCGATCACTCCTCTGTGGGGCAGCGTATTGTATTGATGGAAAATGGTACAGGATATATCCCTACAGATACATAACAGATAAAAAAAATCCATGTGATACTCATGCAATGGCGTAGCCTGAAAGTTTTTTGATATATTTTTGCACAATAAAACTTATTGAAAAAGGATGTAAGCAATATATATATATATATATATATATATATATATATATATATATATAAAAATAAGTAAGACAAAACAAAAAATATAATTCTACATAACCAAAACTAGAGCTGACCTGCTCATCCACTTTTGGCTGACCATCAAACCGTAGTAGCACTGGTAGCATATAAGAGTCATCATCCTAGAGCAGTCGAAAATAACAAGATAATCAGAGAGCTTGATGAGGAATTAGAAAATGGAAACACAGGGTTGTGGAAAAACACAAAAAATAAAACTGCAACCTAGGGTTGTGGAATTAGAAAATGGAAACAATTGAAGTGTTCAACAGAAACAATCAAAAACTAAATGTAAAAATAAAAATAAAAAGACAACAAATTCTCCTAGTATCTAAGCTCAAAACCAATGATATTCAATATTATATGGCATTGACCGACTTCAACTTGAAACCAAACAACTCGAAAGTGGAAAGGTAGAAACTAGTCAAACTACCATGTTTTTAAAATAAGGGGGCATATAAAACACTAGTTTTCGTCTTAATTGTCTAAGTGAAACACCATAGTACCATCTTCACAGTGGTTTCTGGATCAAGATATGGAGCAAGTTCTTCGGCCGCGACAACACCACCATGTAGAGCTATGTACTGTCCAATCTGCAGAAATATTTCGCCACCAAAAGAAACTATCAAGGAAACCTTCTAACGGACTGAAGGTTGTGACTAACCAATCCAGATTGATATAAATGATTAAAGAAGATAAAAAGGAAATGCTAATGAGCCTCGTGTTCTTATAAAAATAATGATAATAATAATAACTAATACTCCCTTCGTCCCAAAAACATAGCACACTTTCCCTTTTTTTTGTCCCAAATTATAGCACACTTTCAATTCTTGTTTTATGCAATTACTTATGTGCCCCTATTTAAAGCACATCGGTATCCATCCATAGTGTGAAAGGAGGGTATAATTGGAAAATGTAAGTAAAATTTAGTACTTCAACAATACTAACTACTTTTTCTTAATCTCCGTTAAAGTGAAAATGTGCTATCTTTGTGGGACGGCGGGAGTAATAAATAAATAAAAAGACGCTTCATGTTCTTTTGGTAAGCATACCAAACATTTTTAAAATCTTATAAAAGCTAGTAAATATACCAATAAGAACCATATAGCCATTTTGGCCACACATTTGGGCCACATTAGTAGATACTTTTTACAAGAGTAAATTAAACACACACGTAAAGATCCCATTCTTTACCCAAACTAATTTTACAGGTCCAGTTAAGGGTGCATTATTCATCAAATATGTAGTCTCCATCAACTTTTTTTACCACAACTAAAAAAAAAAAATCGCCGTTAAATACTTTCATAGCTTAGAATATCCATTCTAGCTGTTCCATTGTTCAAGGGAGATTTTGTATGATGAGTTCCATGTGACATGAAATACAACGAAGAAGTGTGGCAATCGGCATTCATATCCATATCGTATGAATAGAAATTTAAAAGGCAATGGAAAGGGTAAAACAATTATAAAGAACATGATGCTGATGCAATGATAGAAGTAAAATAAATCAGATCACTAAAACCATTGCTCATCATTACCATCTTCCACCTCTTTTCTTCAATCCCTTGGTTGGGGTCACCATCCCCGAATACAAGAGAAAACACCTGAAAAGCAAAAGTTACCAAGACTTTTGTCTTTAAAACCTACGAATTCCTAACCATAATTACAAAATCAACCATCAGAAATTATCTTACATATTCAATGAATCTTCCACCACATAAGGTGCCTAATCCATCGCGAATAATACCCACCGCTGGATATACTTCGTATAGACAAAAGCATCTGGATGGAGAAATTTAGACACGTGAATTGGGAAAATTTAGCCCTAAATTTCTCTGTAGCAGCGAGAAATCTACAAAACATATAGTGACATTATTATTGTATAACCAAGTCAGTTAAGTCATTCTGGACAAAAGCTAATCTGTTGGCCAGTGAAAGGATGAGATTGATTAATGTCTTGCTAAAGTTTCTGATATTCAGAGTGGCTTGAAACGGCCTAATCCACTTTGCAGTGTTGAGTAGCATAGTAGAAGCAAAAAAAAAAACGAAGTAACTTAAACGATTATACTCTTATCACTCACACTAACAGAAATATGTAACAGTTTTTTGAGTTTGCTAAAGATTTGGGATTATTTATTATGCATAAGAAACGGCAATTTCATTCGCCTAAACCAGTCCTTCCTACTAAATGAAACCTTAGTGTGACTCATATCCCAACTGCTGTCTTCTCATGATCTAATGTGGAGATTGGAAGGGTGTAAATTATTCCTTTCAACACATAATTCACGAATGACCTTTCATCTACCATAGATATATCAATCTGTAAATAAAGAAAGTTATTGTTATGCAACTAAACTAAACACCTGTAAAACCTAAACTGGATCAGGATGAAGAACGAAAAGTGTGCACTAAAATCTTCTTAATTAGCTGCCATTAGTGTCTAAATCACTGTTCTGAAGTCATAAATACCAAGGATTGAAATTTGAAAATAAGCCACAAAAATTGAAAGAAAAAAAAAGGGCAGTTAAGTTAAATCCAGGACTCAAAGATTGACATCAAGGGATAAGACTAGTACGACATAACGGCCGGTAAGATCAATGCAGAGAGTCCAACAACACTGGACGCAACCAATGACATCCCAAACGAGACCCTCAACAAGGAGGCTGCTACCATCTGTTATACCAAATGCACTCCAATCATATATAAATATGATAACATCAATCAAATAAACAAGCAAAACAAAATGCCCATACATACCTTCCCCTTCTCCAAAAAGGAATCAATTTTCATCCTTAACGACTTGACACTGAGCTTCAATCGATAATCCTTGAGAAAAACATAAACAACGTCCCCTTCATCTGACACCTGTTACGGAAAGAGAAAAAAAGCATTAATTATTGAGCAGGATTTCGTTATTAAGCATGGGAAACGACCTCTAAAAAGCCATTGGTGTCAGCGGCGAGAGCCTGAAGAGCCTTTTGAGCTTCATACGTGTTGAGGGATTTGCTGACAACGCCGCCAATGGTGACTCTCCTCCTGCTTGAGTCAATGGCGTCCATCGCTCGCCTTCGCACGTAGGAGGGCAATTTATCGCTTTCGGCGCTGCAAGCCCTAACAACAGAGGTGGTTCTGCAGCACCGAGATCTAACAGATGTGAGAGCCCTAATTTTGGTGGACTGGGGAGGAACTAGGAGTCGGGGGTTAGAAAAATAGTGCAATTGAGAAGGCTTAAATGGCTTAGGAGATTGGAGCTTTGGCCTTGGTGTACCGGCCAAATAATAATCGGAGGATATGCACGCCGCCATGTATACCTGGCTTTATTTTGCATAATCCTTTTCAGGTCTCTTTCATATCGTAGTAGAGGCTTTTCGAATCAGGTGTTTTTTGTTGAATAGTTTTTGGGCCGGATATTGTCGCCCACAAAATTTGATAAGTCGATTGTATTATTTTTCTTGTAAATATAGACATATTTGAAAATTTTTAATTAAATAAATAAAATATTTTTAAATAAGAATTACAAAATTATCATAGTTTCAAAAAAAGCTAATTTTTTGTCGCGGGAAGCCACTGGAAAAAAATATCATAGTTTCAAAAAAGCTAATTTTTTGTTGCGGGACGCCACTGGAATGGCGTTTCGCTCACATTCTATGAGATACAAATAATAACCGTTCTAGACGCCATTCCCAGGCGGCCTAAAGTGACATTCTAAAAAATATATATAAAAACCCGTTCTAAAATGTGAGCGGGACGCCATTCCAAGAGCGTCCCGAATTTAAAGTGACTTTCTACTCTTTTTGGGGGATGAAATGAAAAAAAAAAAATATATATATATATATTAACAAAATTAATAATTTTCTCATTTACAAATAAAATTAATTTTATTAAATAATTAACAACTAAACAAGAAATGAATAGATTCGAGTTTTCACATAATTAATGATACAAATAAATAAATTAAGATTTTTTTCATATAATTTAATTTCTCACATAATTAAGAATTTTACACAAAATAAATCAATTGACATATTAACAAATTTAATTATTCACATAATTAATAATTTATATATTTGTGAAATTTGTGAAATTTAAATTTATTGTGATGAAATTATTAATTACGTGAATAATTAAATTTATTAATATGTCAATTGATTTATTTTGTGTAAAATTCTTAATTATGTGAAAAATTAAATTATATGAAATTATTAATTATGTGAAAAAAGTCTTTATTTATTTATTTTGTGAGAAACCATTAATTATGTGAAAACTCGAATTTATTCGTTTCTTGTTTAGTTGTTAATTATTTAATAAAATTAATTTTATTTATAAATGAGAAAATTATTAATTTTGTGAAAATGTTAATTTTTATTTTTTTTTCATTTCAGCCCCAAAAAAGAATATAAAGTTACTTTAGGTTCGGGACGCCCTTGGAATGGCGTCTCACTCACATTCTAGTACGGTTTTTTATATCTATTTTCTAGAATGTCACTTTAGATTCGGGACGCACCTGAAATGGCGTCCCGCTCACATTTTAGAACGGTTATTATTTGTACCTTTTAGAATGTGATCGGGGCGCCATTCTCGGGCGCGTCCCGCAACAAAAAATTAACTTTTTTTGAAACTACGATATTTTTTAAATTCTTATTTAAAAATATATTATTTATTTAATTAAACCGTTTGAAAAGACAAAAATAACTCTCTTGTAAAATTGATTTAACCATTTAAAATTATACACTTTTTTCCTCTCAAAACCTTCAAGAGCCACCTCCAAACAAAACTCAATAATAAAGAATTTTAGTATGAACAAAATGAATGATACAAGTTTTATCTATAGTTTTCAGTGTTACAATAATCAATTTGCTATTTTTGTACGTTTTTTCATCACTTTTTCGTCATACATTGGTTTACTAGGGTTCATTGTCGGGGTTGTGTCGAACTGGTAATGATGAACATAAACAGGTTGTTCGAAAAAAAATTCGAATATAACATAATTTCTGTCAAAAAACTGATTGTTCGGGCCAAATTTTCGAATATGGATTTACATAGATATTAAAATAATCTACATACTTTAATATTTATAAGATTATGTAGATTGTGTGAAATAATATAATAAAATATAATATAATAATATATTTGGTAAAATAATTAATTATGTTAATATTTTTTTCATTTGTATTTTAATGTCAACAAATTTATTAATAATAATATTTTTTTAGCATAATATATTGTCATGAATATGTTTTTTCCTTTATAACTCAATTACCAAATGTGTATTAATTTTGAGGCAGCAATTTTGTAAATATGTATAAGGAAAAATTAAGAAATAAATTTGTTCGAATTATATTCTTATTAATTATATATTTCGTAACATAATTAATTGTGTTTAATATGTTTCTATTTATAGATATTCAAAGTAATTTCATCCAAAACGTCAATTAATTATGAATGGAGAGAGTATAAATTTGCTTAGTTAAAAAACTGCAACCTGTTGGCATTTGATTTAATTAAAGCAATATTGTCAAATTAAGAAAATAGAGAAATTAATTCAATTTGGGGAGTCCCACCACTTTAAGCATAATATTCTCCTAACTACCCAAAAAAGATTGTGCTAGATGCTTTTAATTTGCAAATCCAATTAGTGGCGATGAAGATTGTGAGATTAATGCCTTGGCAAATGGGTTGAATAATTCAAAGGTGTTTTCCTTAATCTCAACCAAAATTAAAGAATAAAAGAAATCAGGATGGATTGATGTATGCTTACGATATGTATATAGTAAATTTGACGTTTTCAAAATCTTGAAATTTGATTTCAAATAAATTTCCTAAAGTATATGTATTCTAATCTATTTTACATTGACAATCATTCATAATTACTAATATTTATAAATTATTGATTGACAATATTAATAATTTGATGTCGACTCTTTCCGAAATCAAATTAAAAAAGAAAGTATGAAATCAGGGCAATAGAATCGAGAAAAAGTAAAATTAAAATAAATCACGTGAAGCAATTCTCAATTACGATTTTCTTAATACATATAACTTCCAAATTCTTAAACACATTGTAAAAATAGTAATTATCAATTACTATTAAGCTTTGGAGTGCTTTAATCAAGCAATTCAATCGTCAAAGCAATTATCGATTACGATTTTCTTAATGATCACACAAAAACCCACATGTATGTATGTATGTACGCATGCATGCATGTAATTATTAATGTTTTTTTTTGACATATTCGCACGACTATTATATTTGGCGGTAATTTTTTAAGCGTGTTTTTCTCGCGTAAACTTGCGTGCAGCATACTCACAATGAAAAGGTTTTCTTCGTGTTTCCAGAATCCTTCTTCCATGAAGGAAAAAAAATGAAAATCACTCAATTTTCACAATAACAAACATGAAAGCTTTTTCTAACATCCTTGTTCACATCATAACATTAGACATAATCACATAACCACACTATACACATCAAACCGTTGCTCATTTGATCAATAACTACTCAGTACCAAAATTGCCATGCATATTCACATCCACGCACAAGAGGCGACAAAATTAGAAAATGAAATGAAACAATTCCATGCATCACCTTTGTTTTTGTAACTCATACGTATTTCACAATCTTTGTTTTTGGAACTATTTTCACAACCAAAATGTTTTCCAAATTAATGTTAATTTAATTGCTCGATTTTATTTACCGTTCAACATTTTTGAAATCTTGAAAACTGTCTTCACACTTGTTTATATCCTATATGTAGCCGCGTATATTGTTAAATAGTATATAATTTAAAGAAAATTACTATACCCATTTGTATGAGATGAAGAGGAAAATTAAAATATAATAGTATTCAGAGAATTACAAAGACGTGATTAACATTGCTCTTCCGCAAAATAATTTGTTTTGCTCATTTCCTTTTCTTATTTCACTATGATGATTTCCATATTTGACCATAAAATGAGGGCCTAGTTCAAATATGATGTTTGGGCCCAAGAGTCCCAATACGTACCTCGGTTGACGTATTTTCTCCTCTGGGTGCCACTTAGCTGTCCCAAAATATTTGAAGCACTTTTAAAATAAGGCTAGCAACTATTTAAATAAATCCATTACAGAGAGAAAAGAAAAAGGCAAGAACCAAGAAATGAATAAACTATAAATAATGAAGAACCATGACATTGTAGTCAACAACCACATTTCCCGATCTCAGATTGTACTTCCCCGATACAGACACCCATCCCTCTCCTTGAGCGTATACTTCTTACAGTAACTCTCCAGCAGCCTCTTTATCGTCCCGTTCACAAATGAGCTAAACGGTAACGGGGCGAACCTAGCCATACCGAACCGTACCCTCCACCTCCCAAGTACCTCGTGTCGTTCGACTCTCCCCACCCCTTCAGAAGCTATTATGTTAACAATATCCCGAGCCAAACAATGCTGCTCCACATTAACCCGTTCCTTATGATCCCTCGACAAAGCCGAAATTGAAATGGTTTTCACTTGCCTTGTCATCTAATCCTTGAGCAGCAGCAAGTTCTTGTGCTCTCTTTGCTTGGACAGGGCTCAGTGTGATGCCTTTGAATTGGGCCTCGTATTTTCGGGCCAGGTACCTTGAACTGCCTCCTATACCACAGCCCACATCAACTATATTTCTAGGCTTCTGCTTTGAATCGTCTGCAATTTTTAATTCCCGAAATATGAGGAAATAAAATTCAGCTAAAAAATGACCATGAATGAAGTGTTTGCAAATTCTTGAAATAAAACAAAATAAAAATAAATAATCTGAGAAATATTTGTTTTTCTAGATAGACAAATTGGTTGGTTTTATGAACATAATTTAAAAAATACATAAATTTTTTCTCTGTGTTCCTACTTGCAGACATACTGTTTCATTGTCTACATCACTATTCCAAATTGCAACTATTTGATGGACAGACTTAACCCACAAAGTGCACTCGATGTGGTTGTCATTTGTGCCAGACTACAACTACACTGTGTTTATGGAAATTCTTATTTGTGTACTCCGTAATTTATGTATTTCGTTTTTGATAACTTTCATGCTACAATTGTAAAATTTATCAAAGGACCTCATGTCAATTAAAATTCATGCAGATATAGTTTTAGTAGTCAAAACCTCAAAAAAAAAAAAAATGAAGTACAGTTTTGATTCACATTGCTGAGCAAACTTGGATTTAGTTCGATTCCCAAAACCACATTTAACTATACACATCCATCTCCAAAATGTCGAAACAGTTTTGCAAAAAAATCTTATCATGTCCATTTTGACTCTTTCAAGTTTAAATACCATTTAATTGAGTCAAAATGAAGAACTCCATTCAACTCATAACTTCTAGCTCTCAAATCAAAACATTATACTTTTACATTTTGAACATAGAAGATTAAGGGGGATGCGGGAAACTAATATTAGTTCTAATTTCTAATATAGCTATAGAGTTTCTAAACAAAATGATTTTTATTTTGTACCTTAGCTACATTGCAGTTCATATCCCTGGCTCTTTACGGATATACAGTCTCGATCGCTAGTACACATTCTCCAAGAGTTCTCAATTGCAACCATCGTATCTTTATCGCAACCAACCAATTTTATATTTTCCATAAGGAAATTAGGTATTTCATACTCAACAAATATATTTTCTCTTTAGGAATTTTTTTTACTCCGAATGACATTTGCTGGGCATAAAAAGCTCAAAACTATTGAGACGATTATCATCAAGTTGAACTGGACATTCATCAAGCCAAGTTGATTGTTATCGGGTTGGTTCCTACTTGAAAATAAAAGCTTAACAACACTATTAATAATATAAATTATAATAATAAAATAATATTAAATGTAAAAAAAGAATCACATATTTAAGACATTTCTGCACAGACTTGTCCCGAAAAATATGAAAAAGCCCTTTAGAATAATCACACAAAACCCACGTAAAATAACAATCGCAATCATAATTACCAAAACTTGCACACCCGAGTAAGGAATTCAAATATTATTTCCCACCAATTCTGAATAATTGTAATTCGAAGAAACATGTTTCGAAACAATTTAGACATGAAGATAGAATCACAGTAATTTTGTAAAGCATTCCAGCCCGAAGCTCCAGCGTACAAACATAGTTGGTAAATTTGCAAACATATTCGTGTCCAATTTCAGAAGATTAAGCAGTTAAACGAAGTTAAAAAAATAAAACAGCTTATATAGATAGAGAATTCAT
The DNA here is from genome assembly GCA_014905375.1 of Phtheirospermum japonicum. Classification (NCBI taxonomy): domain Eukaryota; kingdom Viridiplantae; phylum Streptophyta; class Magnoliopsida; order Lamiales; family Orobanchaceae; genus Phtheirospermum; species Phtheirospermum japonicum. The sequence continues at coordinate 365,527 of BMAC01000369.1, forward strand.
ATTACCTGAAAATAATCCAGAAGAGACTGATTATTGTTCGTACAATACACAGTCCAAGAACATGCCAAAATGGTCCTGGCGACCCACAAGCCCAAGAATAACAATCCCGGCGGCTCTGCTCAGTCAGCGTCTCGCCCATCGGCCTTAGGCTGCCAAATCTCGCAATCAAAATTGCAACATATCAAAATAAATAAATACAAAGTGATAAAACTAAGGAAAAATGAATTTTCGACTCCTTTCGTGACAAAATTACAGAATTTTTGATATGTACCATAAACCAATGTTCTTCATATTAAAAGCAGAAATAATAGCGTGGGTAATCCGAATGAAAATTTAACCATCAGATCTGAAAATTTTGTGAATAATCATCATCATTTGGATCCCTTCACCAGATTTGAAAATTTGTGAAAAACTACGAATTGTAAATTAGAATAGCGGAAGGAGACATCTGCTAAGAAAAGGATAAAATTATAAGGCCACAACTTTTAATTGATATCCGAGAAGTGATACAGATTTTTGAAGAAAATTCTTACAAATATATTATACAGTAATAATCGTTGTTTCTTACAAATATTTTGCGAAGAAAAATCTGGATCAAAAATTAGAATATAAATTGTTTTATACAAAAATTAGAATATAAATTGTTTTATAAAACAATTTATATTCTAATTTTAACAATTTAAGTTATAAAACAATTTATATTCTAATTTTTGATCCAGATTTTTCTTCGAAATTTTCCATCGATTATAAGAAAAATCTGTACAAACAACGATTATAAGAATTAGAAGGATAAAGAAGAAAAATTCTATCGTTACAATCGTAATCCTAATAATAAGAAAATCTGACTGGATAAAAAATTAGAAGAATGCAGAAGAAATAAGAATAACAAGAACCCTCTCACGGAGAGAGAAGAAAGCAAAAAAAAAGACATAATAAGAAATAAAGGGATGTTCGAGAGAAAAAGAACAACCGTTAACCGTAAAAAATGGTGGGCTGCAGGTCTAACCAAAAATAAAAAATAAAAAATTCTTATTTATAGGGAATCAAAATTTTGCCTTCATCCCAAAATAGACCTCATTTCAACCACAAGACGATACGTCATTTTTTGGAATTTTTGATTGGTCCACATCATCCTTAAAACACTATAACGTCGACAACTCATACTTTATAGTTAACAGCATTAACAAAATGGAGGATTATTAGGGTGTTCTTATTCATGTGTCAACTCATTAAAATTTGGGGTGCAAATATTCGCTCTTATGAAGCACGGATACTTGTACGAGGATGTCGTACCCGCACCGGATACTTACCGGATACGATACGTCTGCGGACACGTATCAATACGTACCCATAAAGTGTCAGTGTTTTAAAGAAAACTTTGACCGCCTTAACTTCTGAATTTAATAAATAAAGCGTAATAAAATTTTTAATTCATCCAAATATGGAATCACAAATTGAGAGAGACAGTACATAGGTGTCAAGCAAGAAATAAAATGTTTTTTTATTGTATAAATATATTACTTGTGTTATGTGTTTTTGAAACTTATCACATTTGAAATTTAAATATTTATAGAATTTTAGTTTTTTTAGTTAATACAACTATATTTCAATGCTATATATGTATGTATATGTATATATCTACCGTACCCGCATTCTTAAAATTTCAACACATAACGTACTTCCATACCCGTATCTTATCGTACCAGTGTCCCGTACCCGTATTAGTGAATATTTCAACACATGACGTACTTTCATACCCGTATCTTATCGTACCAGTGTCCCGTACCCGTATTAGTGCTTCATAGATTCGCTCCCATAGTTTTTTCCCGTATCTTTGGTTCATATCACGTGAGAAATCATTACAATAGTGTCGCACCAAGCCTCTCACCTTTATCTGTATTTACATTAATTGATTTGTACAACTAAATCTTCTTTGAAATAATCAAATAATTATAATTAAATAATAATAATATAATTATAATATTATAAAATCTATTTATTACAATAACTGATTACGGTACCGTAAAATGTAAAACTTGATCATTACACGGTTCGAAGAAAATTATATACATCGCACGCACTATAAGAAAATCATTATTTTAATAAATTTAATATCCATACAAATAATGTAAAATAATGTCATTCGTTTAAAATTTTGGAAAAAGTTGTACATTGAAATAAGTATTCTATTTACGATTATAACATTCTCGTTCCAAAAAGTTGTACATTAAAATAAATATTGTTATGTAAAGTCGACCATGAATAAAGACATATTATGCCAAATACAATTCAATAGGGGAGAATACTGGCCATGAATCTTATTTATAGTTATAGTGAGTGTGAAAATTGATATATAAACTTAAATAATAGTTTATTATATAATTTTACTGATATCAAGTTTTGATATTTTTTGAATTATATCATAGAATTTTATATTTTGTTTACAAAAGTTCGCAATTAATTTTGTGACCTAACACCTAATTCCTTGGAATAATTCTTTTTTGTTTATTTGGTAATTTATTTTATTGTATATTATTTTATCATATTTAATGTTTTTTTTTTCTTTTTTAGATTTAGGAAATAACTATTTAAAAGTTGGTAACACTTTATTATATACAATAATAATATTAAAGAATAATTATTAATTATTTATTGATGTTTATTTAACTACTTTATAAATTTTTAACGACTTATATTATTATTTTATAATATTTAAGTTTTTTATTTTAAATTTTGATTAAACAATTATATGAATTTATACAGTAGATTATTATATATTATCTGATTTTAAGTTTTGAAATTTATTTAATATTATATTATAATATTTTTTTAGCATGCATAACTTCCATACCAACTCCTGTGATTGAAGCAAGATGTTGTCTAATTAGATCACGAATTATGAATGGGGAAAGAGTGAGGCAAATATTGGATATTAGAAGTTCTCAATTAATTTTGTGACCCAAAAACTTATTTTTTAAAATACTTTTTATTGCTGTTTATTTGGTATATTATTATTATTTCTTTAAATTTATAAAATAATTATTTAGATGTTACGACACCCTTTATTATATTTTTACCTAATTTTAAATTATTTTGAATTTTATTTTAGAATATTTTATATCATTTCTATAAGATTTTTTATTTTTTAATATATTGAATAATTAAAAATGATTAAATATTTATTTTTATATTTATTGAATTTATTTTATAATCTTTAACAACTAAATTATTAATATATTATATCATTAGGTTTTATTTCTAAAATTTATTAATTAATTATATAAATTTAAAATATAGTTTATTATTTATTTTTTTATGATTTCAAGTTTTGAGATTTATTTAGCATTGTATTATACATTTTTATGTTTATTTACAAAAGATCATAATTAATTTCGTGAACTCTTCTTTTTTCTTTTTTTAACACCTTTAAAAATTGGTAGTTTTTTAATATTATTTTATAATATTTCTTTTTTTCTTATTAAGATTTTTTAAATAATTATTATAATTTAATCACATTTTATATTAATACTATATAATTTAAAAATATTTTGAAATTTATTTTATAAAATTTATATATATATTTTTTAATATATCAAGTAATTATTCATGATTAAATATTTATTTAACTTGATTTATAATTTTTGAATGACTTGTATTATTACTATATAATATTCTCAAGTTTTTTATTTTTATAATCTATAAAATAATTATATAAATTTAAACAACAATTTATTATATATTTTTTACGATTTCAAGTATTGAGGTTTATTTAGTATTATATTATAATATTTTTTATTTTTTGTATTTTTCAATTTATTAAATATTTATGTTAAATTAATTTTTATATTTATGGGGAGTATTGACTTTTGCATTAAGGTAAAAAAATGAATTAATTGTAGATTATGTAGGGTTGAAAGAAATATGAAACTTGTTTTTGAATGTAGATATTTTTTGTTTGTTTATAAACTATAATATGAAAACCACACTAGGTGAGTGGTTGTGGACTAGGTACTAAAAGTAAGAACGACATGTTTGGAATGCCTCAGGAGCCGACACATCATAAACGGTTGGGCGATTGACTTTAACATTTGTGCAAGGGAAATTTATCAAAATAATCCAAATTATTCGGTGTAAACACCACTGAAATAAGAATTTTAATTGCCTTAGTTATACTTGAAAGATTTTGGCAAATTGGCTAATTAAAATAGTTTATTAAAGGTCAAGTTACTAATATAAATATTATTGAGTGATGTAATAATAATAATATAAATGAAAGGTAAGAAACATATAAAATAATAATAAATAAATTTCTAATAATAAATAAGACCTCCTTGAATATAAAGAAATTAAGAAAAGAAATATAAAGAATGATTATAAAATAATTATAATAATAAATAAATATTCTATGTCTAATTATAATATTCATGTAAATGTATAAAATAATACAAAATAATTTTTTACACAAGAAGTATCTCTTTCAATAAGTTACTAGCTGATTAAATTATGATATGGTTTTTACATTTTTCCCTATCGCATTTTTTAGGCATAATAATCAGTTATATTATAAATAGTTACAAGTCGTCTAAGTGAGTTGGTTAGAGACGAGTAAATTACCAATTTCTTCAACTCAACCAAGTCACCGAAGATTATAAAAAAAATTGACTAAAGTTTATCGCATGAACCTACTAAATTCTTGTATGATGCTTGATGGACTCGATTCTCATTTGATTGATTCTCATTTGATTATTTAATCATAGATTTGATTATTTAATTGAAATTGGATTTAGCTCGTGACATCTTTTTCGGCCAAGCATATTCGTATGTGATAATTTTTTTTCTTGTTTAGAACATATACTTTTTTTTATTAATGTTGTAAATTTTTTTTATTAATTGTTTAATCTCGATTTGACCCAATTTCCCGAAGTTGTTAAGAAAAATGATTCAATTTAATTTCCTCTTCTTGAATTCGTGCTCAAATGTTGTTTTTAATTATTTGTTTAGTATCCGAATTACGTTTTGTATTCTCGAATCGTTGCTCATAATATGTCGAGTATGTATACCATGGACCCCGAACCACCTAATAGGGTGCACCCAATTCAAATTTTTTGGGGTCCAATCCAATTTCACTTGTTCAGTCTCCACGCGCCTCTCAAATTTCTCCCTCCAAAAATCTGCCTCTTCGACTTACATTCAGCACACAAAACAAAGCAAAAAACCTAACGATTTTCTCCATTTAGCTCAACACTCATTTCATCTTCTCGTCTTCCAGTACGATTTTGTGCGGCGAATTTGTACGGCGATTTTTCCAGCACGGGTAGCAAATTTTCTTCACCAAATCTCGTCTTTTCCAGCCCGATTTTCGTCTTTTCCAACTGTAAGTTTTTGATTTTTTTTCTCATAAATCTTTAGTTCACAACTTCGCCCGTTTCTTTTCCCGTCTCCTCCGTCTGTGACCTAATTTTCAAATTTCCGGTGATTTCCTTCCGATTCTGCTGAATCTAGGGTTTAGCAAATTAATGATGTTGTTTCATCTGTATTTTAATTATATGCTTTCGATTTTATGATTTTCTAAAAACTTCTCAGTTTAATTTCAGATTCTGTAGTTTTTGATAATATATATATGTTTTGTGATGAGATTTTCATGTTTAGTGTGATGATATGTGAGTGTTCTGTGTGATAATCTTTCCATATTCTGTGTGATGATATGTATATGATATGTTCAGTGTGATGATAACTATATGGTTTGTGTGATGGTATTCCCATACTCTGTGTGATATATGTATAAGATGTTTGTGATAATATTTCCATGTTCAGTGTGATGATAACTATATGATGTGTGTGATGATATGTGCATACTCTGTGTGATGATGTGTATATGATATGTGCATATTATGTGTGATATGTATAATATGTCTGTGATGATATTTCCATGTTCAGTGTGATGATAACTATATGGTTTGTGTGATGGTATTCCCATACTCTGTGTGATATATGTATAAGATGTTTGTGATGATATTTCCATGTTCAGTGTGATGATAACTATATGATGTGTGTGATGATATGTGCATACTCTGTGTGATGATGTGTATATGATATGTGCATATTATGTGTGATATATATATAAGATGTCTGTGATGATATTTCCATGTCTTGAGTGATATACTATATGATATGTGTGATGATATGTGCATATTGTGTGTGATATTTGCATATTATGTGTGATATATGTATAATGATCTTTGATTTTGTTTTTATCTTTTTATTTTTTATGTTTAATTACAGAAATGAAGAAGAAAGCAACCAGTTTACAGTTGGAGAAACTAAATACTCCAATTGTAGTTGGTAATCAATATGGTGTAGGTCTCACTCTGCAAGAGGAAGACTCACAGAGAAAGGTTTATGAGAAAAAGGGAAGGAAAAAGAAAAATCCGATTGAGGCACCTGATGCAACAGCAAATATTGATAAAACCAGTTCTGAATTTGATATGGTGAAAAAGCCATAGAGAAACAGTTAGAAACAGAGAAAAAGACATTGATTGTCCAAGCAGCGCAAAACAAAGTTGCCAAAAAAGGATAAGTTAAAAAAGGTTAGTAGTTTTTGTTATTTTGCTATTTTGGCAGCTAATATTCATAATCAAATTCAAATTAAATAGAAAATCCCGTATATTCGCAGGTTGAGGCGAAGATAGACAAACAAAAAGACAATGCAGAACAAAAAATTAAACCAGCTGAGGTTTACCTTTTTTATACCTGATTATAAAACACTATTATCATTTTAGGTTATACACATTGTCTAAGAATTAATAATAATTCTCATTAATTTTATTTCATTTTCAGGTTGTGTTGAATCAGCTGCGTAAAAGAAAAGAACCAGTGAATGATGAAAGCATTCTTCAAGTTGCAAAGAAGAAGAGGATTTATGTTCGAGATGAGAAAAATTTGAGAATAAGAACATCTCCCCAGCCACTCTTCAAGTTGATTTCTGCCCTCAATGCAGAACAAAAAGCAGCTGTAAGAGAAATAGGATTTGGCCGAATGCTAGAGCTCAAAGTGAAGGAGAACCACACGAAGTTGCTGAAGTTCTTAGTTAGTAATTTTGATTGCTGCCGGTGTTCAATTAAACTTGCAAATGAGGAATTGAAAATCGAAGAAGAGGATGTGGTGTCTGTGTTTGACCTTCCGAGGGGAAAAAAACCAGTCAATGATGATGCTGAAACAAAAAGTAATTCATATATATTATACAAATATTATTTCTTTATTTCTATTATTTTTTCTATATTTTACACCCTGTTAAATTGTAAAATTAATATTAAATTTTAATGCAGATGATGATGTATACAAGGCTTTTCTTTCAGAATGGAGAAGCAGATGGAAAATTGAAGAAGGTGTTTTTCTTACAAGTGCAATGGGGCAAGAGCTGCAGATGAGAGATGACTATGGTGACAACTTTAAATGCGACTTTGTCGTGTTTGTTGTCACCACTATGTTCAAATCGCACCGGCATAGATATGTCAATTACAAGATTCTAAAATCTCTTCAAGATGTTGATGAGATTAAGAATCGTAATTGGTGTAATTATATGATTCAAAAGCTTGTTTCAGCAACGGATGATTGGAAGAAAAGCAACTCTGAAAGCAAATATTTTACAGGACCTGCAACTTTTCTGATGGTAAGAATAATTAAATTCATAATGTATAATGATATGTATATCATATGTGCATACTCTGTGTGATATATGTATAAATTATTTGAGATGATCTTTTCATGTTCAATGTGATGATAACTATATGATGTGTGTGATGATATATCTATGATATTTTCATATTATGTGAGATATATGTATAAGATGTCTGTGATGATATTTCCATGTTCATTAGCACACACATCATATAATTATCATCACAATGAACATGGCAATATCATCACAGACATCTTATACATATATCTCACATAATATGCAAATATCATAGATATATCTCACATATGATATACATATCACAGAAAATATGCACATATCACCACACACATCATATAGTTATCATCACACTGAATATGAAAATATTATCACAGACATCTTATACATATATCACACATAATATGCACATATGATATACATATCACAGAAAATATGCACATATCAGCACACACATCATATAATTATCATCTCACAATGAACATGGCAATATCATCACAAGCATCTTATACATATATCTCACATAATATGCAAATATCATAGATATATCATCACACACATCATATAGTTATCATCACATTGAACATGAAAATATCATCTCAAATAATTTATACATATATCACACAGAGTATGCACATATGATATACATATCATTATACATTATGAATTTAATTATTCTTACCATCAGAAAAGTTGCAGGTCCCGTAAAATATTTGCTTTCAGATTTGCTTCTCTTCCAATCATCCGTAGCTGAAACAAGCTTTTGAATCATATAATTACACCAATTACGATTCTTAATCTCATCAACATCTTGAAGAGATTTTAGAATCTTGTAATTGACATATCTATGCTGGTGCGATTTGAAACATAGTGGTGACAACAAACACGACAAAGTCGCGTTTAAAGTTGTCACCATAGTCATCCCTCATCTGCAGCTCTTGCCCCATTTCACTTGTAAGAAGAACACCATCTTCAACTTTCCATCTGCTTCTCCATTCTGAAAGGAAAGCCTTGTACACATCATCATCTGCATTAAAATTTAATATTAATTTTACAATTTAACAGGTGTAAAATATAGAAAAAATAATAGAAATAAAGAAATAATATTTGTATAATATATATGAATTACTTTTTGTTTCAACATCATCATTGATTGGTTTTTTTCCCCTCGGAAGGTCAAACACAGACACCACATCCTCTTCTTCGATTTTCAATTCCTCATTTGCAAGTTTTAATTGAACACCGGCGGCAATCAAAATTGCTCACTAAGAACTTCAGCAACTCCGTCTGGTTCTCCTTCACTTTGAGCTCTAGCATTCGGCCAAACCCAATTTCTCTTACAGCTGCTTTTTTG
>BMAC01000369.1:381776-438025 GCA_014905375.1 Phtheirospermum japonicum
CTCTCAGCTGACTGACAATCATCATTCACTACATAATACAAAAAAATAAAACAAACCAAAAATATGTGAATAATACAAATATTAATCACATATTAATACCATATAGCATCACATAAAACTGAGACAACTCATCATATATTACATTCAGATGGCATCAAATGCATACTGATATATCATCACATTCTACATTCAGTTATAATCACATTCTACATTCAGGTATAATCACATTGTACATTCAGATATCATCACATTATACTCTCAGATATCATCACCTATAGACTAACATATCATCACATTCTACATTCAGATATCATCAAGTTCTAATTGTCGATATCATCACACTCTAATTTCAGATATCATCACATACAGAATCACAGATCATCACACATTCCCTTCCATGAATCGTAAAATGAGAAATCATATACCTGCTCCTGTAATAGAACTACTTTCATCAATGTTCGAACTCGGACCATTCCCAGAAACTGGATTATTTGCAGTAGAAACACAAATCGGAAGAGCTGCAGCAACAAAAATAGAAATAGGTTAAAACCTAATTCAATACGAAAATAAATCAACTTCAATAAATAACTTACCCTCGATCCGATTCGCGTCCATTGGAACTTGTAACAGATTCAAGTCCATTCGCAGCAGTAATTAATTCGACGTTAAATGATGAAAATCGTAGAAAATTGTGGACTTTGATTGATGAAAATCGTAGAAAATCCAATTGATTCGGCGGAAATTGCGAAAGGATAATCTTCTCGGTGATGATAAACYTCTCGCCGCTGATCGATTGTTATTCAGATTGAAAACCTCTCCGCAGTGATCGATTTTTGTTCAGATTGCGATGGAGTTTTTTGATTGATTTTTTTCAGATCGGCCATGAGAATTTTTTAGAGGAGCGCCTGTGGTTGAAAGGCAATCAAAAAAAAAAAGAAATAAAAAAGGCGCGTGTAATTCTTAGAATGGCCTTTTATATGAAAGAATTGGTGCACCTTATAAGGTGCACCCGGGTCCAACTAATAATTTGCCTAATATGTCCATCTGAGACAATAATATAGAAAATTGAGCCCATAATTGAGAACGGCAGCTAAGTGGCCATTGGCTACCAATTTTTTATTTTATTTTTTTAGAAAAAGTGAAATAACAAACGAGTGATTATTTATAATTATAAATTTCTTCACACCAATAAAAAAATACAATTTTATTATTTCTACAAAATACTTTCTCTCATTTCTCTCTTTTTTATTTTTCGTATGTTCATTATCTCCACTACTATTAACTCCTCACTGTTGAATAAAAAACACAATTAGTGTGCCTTTTTCAACAACTAACTAATGAAGGACAATTTATCTTTATATATTATAAAAACATGTATTTAATACCCTATATATAAAGGGAGTCTTTGATGAATAAGATAATCTTAATTTCTACAGTCTCCATCGACTCCTTTGTATCTTCTTAAACTCTAACCTATTGAGAGTGATCGACAAATAAGCCTGCATAACCAAAACAATAATTACATAATTTTTGTAGGTCGAAAATCTAATTGCGCTGTAAGTTTAAAAAATCATTTATTTAACGTTTCAACCGTTGGATCGCATTCCAATTTTTACAGCATCTTCAAACCAGTTGAATTACATTTGAATGGCGGATATTAGATTCTGAGATACGAGAATATATATATAAATTTCCGAACAAAGCAGATTTTGTTTTTGGAATTTTATGTGCATCGTTTTTAAAAATAAGATTTTGCAAGATCGAACCGTTGGATCAAGACGAAAATTATATATATTATTCCATACACATGGAAGTTTATTCTGAACGGTGAAGATCCGAATTTGAGGTTCGTAGGGTCTGATTATGAATTCTGAATAGAGCTGATCTTGTTTTTCGAAACTGTTCGCCTAGCTTTTTTAAAATTAAATTACGCATAATCTAACCGTTGGATGAAGATGGGTTTTGGATATAATATTCAAAATATATATTGGCTAAAAATATACGGTAAAGATCGGATTTTAAGGTTTATGTCATCGTAAACATATCGCGCATAAACCTATTGCAAAAACAAAATTCGATGAATGACTGAAAGAATCGTATCTTTCCTCCAAGGTAATTCGAATTACCCTATTATTTATTAAACGCAACTAATAAATATTTTTTTATATGGATATATGGCATGGTATGTATTATTGTGCATTCTTATACAAAGCATGTATATGTATATATGTTACCTAGGATTATATGCATGTGATGTTATGTACAATATTGACAAACATAAAATTTTGCAATACTTAATGATATTCGTAGAGTACACAATATATTAATACTTATGCTTTTAGATGATTTCTTATTTAAAAATCATAATTAAAGTTATTTACATGATTAGACGAGAGATTGATCATGATTTTGTCAATTTGTTTAGTTAATCATGAATTTCGATGAATTGATAAATTTGTGTATATTGTTAATTCTCGATGAATTAATAGATTCATGTATGTTGGTAATTCTCTTCAAATTGAATTTATAAGTTACTTTCATTGTATGTATTATTGATTGTAAATTTGCATATTTTCATGATAATGAGAGTTCATGATAGTTTTGTGATAAAATATATTCACATAATATCAAATAAGGATTATGACATATATTCTTCAAATTCATTATCTAAAGAAATTGATTGAACTAACTTAATCTAAATACAATTTAATATACTCAAAAGAAACTGAGTATTACCATCATTGGTTTCATGTGTAAACTAGAAGAACTACAATTCCACTATAATATCATCCATCAACCCAACTAACAAAGAATTGTCAAACTAAACCAAAGTCAAATCTCTAATGAATTTGAGAATTCATATTGACCACAACCTTATGTTGGATGTATATTTAGTTACAAACTTTCAATGAACTTTGGGATATGCTCTAAATGAGTATTTTGGGAATTTTATGAAACACTATTTCCAAGCCTAATAATTTACTGAAAAGAAATTTGTTTGCTTGCTAAAAAGGGTCAATGACTTTGATATGTTGCGACTAAAAAAACTGTCTTACCATATGTGAAAAAGAAAGTCATTTTAAATGATAATAAGTAATTTAGAGATACGATCTCACGCTATATTTTTCTTTTCATTTGAGCAAACATACTGATGCACTTGTATAATATTAATTATGATAGTAAGTCATTGAGAGTCATGATATTATTTTTCATAATACCAATGTTAGACCTCCGGATAAAGAAATTTCTTGAGGCTAACCAAGATCGATATGAATAGTGGAAATAACCTCAAAGCAAAGGGGAAGAGACATGTTGGTCTTAAAACTTATTTTGAGTTAGATTTATGTGATGTGTCCTGATTTAAGTTAATTATTATTTTGGAGCTTATTGGTAAATTTTGCATTTCATTCTGAAGCATTGAATATAATTGAGTTTATTTACCACACATTCACATAAAAGGTTCATGAGTAAACTATTAGATATAATATAACATATCTAGCAAATATTGTAAAATACCAGAATGAAAAGTATTTCGTTCAAATATCTCCTAAGATTGTTAGAATTTGTCGAGGAATAGACAATTATTCAGTGAATTGATGTTTGTATGTGAAAAAGTCTTGATGCCTAGTGGCACATTGATTAAACGAATCTTGTTAAGTTTTATGATATTTATGTTGATGATTATCATTAAGAAATACATTATGAGAATGGAATATACATTTAATTTATGTGGAAGAAAGCACGTTTCAGAGTCAATCTAGTAATTTTACTTTACTACTTTTTGATTATTGAATCATAAGATATGACCAACAAAGAACTTTTGGATAATGACTCATTCAAGTTTTGATACGACTGACATGGGTTCTTTGGTCGTCGTGATATGATGGTCCATATTATAAGAAATTAACATGGACGTCTTTTATTTTGAGTGAAACACAAAGTGAGATAGAAATTTGATGCATAGTATAGTGTCGAACTAATGATGTTCAATTACATCTAATGCATTCTAAAGTATTAGGAGCACTACATATATTCATATCTCGAAGATACATCACTCATTTTTTCAAATCTTGTTTATTAGCAAAATCTTATAACTGAGACCTGCATATGCTAAAGATACAAAGTACAATATTCCATTCTTATGATTGATAATTGGTGACACATGTAAACATAACCATTCAAAATGAGGATCTTTCAAGTATTTTATAGTTTTGATATGCTTCGCCACGTATTGTCCTTAAAAATATTGCATTTGGAAAACTTCTAGCACATTTAGTATGACTGAGGACTCACCACCCTTATAAAGCACCCAAACTCATAATGCTAAAGAGTTTACATCAAAAGTATTTGATGTCTATTGCATTTCAATCAAGATCGATGTAATGCATCTTGTACCCTAATGTGAAAATTCAATAAGGTCTCAAAGTAGACACCATCGAAAACAATATAGATTTGACTAAGATTATATTTATGCGCACTCATATATTTATCTTTGCATAGGGTTATGCAATATTGCATGCAACTCTTACTTATTCATTTATGAACCTCTGCTAACCAAATATTTTGCGTACCAGTTGGTAACTGGATATAAGCCTGATAGTCATATTTGATTACGCAGTATATGTGCCTATTGCGCCCCCATAGCGCACATGGGTTTCTAAAAACGATTAAGTATTTATGTTGGATATGAATCCCCAACAGTCATCCGATGTTTGAAATCTTTGATAGACGATCATTGTACCGCTAAATCTTTGGATTTGTCACTTCAATGAGACAGTCCTCCCGTCGTTAGGGGGGATAAGAAAAAGTATTTTCTAATGGAACGACAGGAATAGTTTCATACTATGTCTCATTATGATCCCCGCATTTCATAATGTAACGTGAAAGTAAAGTAAAGCGAACAATTGATCTTCAAAGTATAAGAGACTCAATTTATAAAGTGATGAGATCATATATATATCGGCTGCAAATGTGTTTGCAAGGCTAAAAGTCCCCATAAAGGGCACAATGTCAAAGATTAGGACATTGACGATTAAGTATCTATGTTGGATTTGAATCCCCAACAATCATCCGCTGTTTGAAACCTTTGACAGACGATCACTTTACCGCTAAATCTTTGGATTTTTCACTCTAATGAGACAGTCTTCCCGTCGTTAGGGGGAGATAAGAAAAAGTATTTTCTATTGGAATGACCGGAATAGTTTCATATTATGTCTCATTATGATCCCCGCATTTCATAATGTAACGTGAAAGTAAAGTAAAGTGAACAACTGATCTTCAAAGTATAGGAGACTCAATTTATAAAGTGACGAGATCATATATATACCAACTGCAAATGTGTCTGCAAGGTTAAAAGCCCCCATAAAGGGCACAGTGTCACAAATTAGGACATTGCCGATTAAGTATTTATGTTGGATATGAATCTCCAACAGTCATCCGCTGTTTGAAACCTTTGACAGACGATCACTTTACCGCTAAATCTTTGGATTTGTCACTCTAATGAGACAGTCTCCCCGTCGTTAGGGGGAGATAATAAAAAGTATTTTCTAATGTAACGACAAGAATAGCTTCATGCTATGTCCCATTATGATCCCCGCATAATATAACGTGAAAGTAGAGTATTTTGAACAATTGATCTTCAAAGTATAGGAGACTCAATTTATAAAGTGACGAGATCATATATATTCCAGCTGCAAATGTGTCTGTATGGTTAAAAGTCCCCATAATGGGCACAATCACAGATTAGGACATTACAACTATACTTAGTGGAGGTATGACTCCCGAAAGGAACATGGGGAGGTCACTTAGTTCGATCAATACTCGCCCAAGGAATAAGAGGGCATGTATGTCACAACTTCAATTGATCATCAATGAACATAATTTCTCTCATGAGCTCATCTCTGGTTATACTTATGTCCATGAATCATTACTGGAGGAAGCTCTGATGTTTAATATGATTCCAGAGAATAAAGAAATCTCAATGTACTATTAGAGTTTATAGAAATATTTTCCACACACATTGATGATATATATACATTGTTGCTCAAGGAATCATAGAGCACGATGGTATTGAACCACGCTCTATTGAAATGCCAACAAATAGCAAATTGGCCTAATTATAAATAATCAATTCAGGTAGAGCTAAATTCACTGACAACAAGATGAGTATTTGGTCTGGTAGTGCTAACCTCACCAAGTGTAAAGCCTGTAGGACATAAACAAAGTTTTGTCAGAAAGCGCAATGAGAAAAATAAAGACATGAGATGCAAATATAGACTTTAAGCACAAAGTTTCTCACAACGCCCTGGAATTGACTATGGGGATATGTACTCCCCCATAATAGATGTTATAATTCTAAAGAATAAGAATGCACCTTATACCTGTGGTTACATCATATCTCTATGAGAATCATGATTTAGAGATATATAAGAAAGTGCTTGATGGTCTTTCTTTGCCAAGGCAAGTGACTCTAAGTCACAGAGTGCATTTGCAATTAAATTAAAATAATCACTTTATGGACAGACGGATGTGGTATAACCGTCACTACTTGATTGGGAAAAGTTAATCTATGCCCTTACGTATTTATAAAGAAAATAAGTCTCAAATTTGCGATTATAATTATATATGTCGATGAAAGGAACATAATATTCACTCTTAATGAAATAAGAGACATCGCTAGTTATTTGAAATTTTAATTTGAGATAATGAATCATTGGAAAACTCGATCATGTTAAGGTTTTAAACTAAACCCGAGTTTGTGGAATACTAAATTCTACAATTTGCATATATCCAAAAGATCATCAGGCGATTAAATATGGATAAGTGCAATATACTAGCACTCTTACGATTGGTCAAAATGAAGATATAAGGAGAGATCAGTTTTGTCAGCGAAATGACGAAAAACTGGTGTGAGTTGAAATTCCCTTCTTATGTACAACATGCGCATTATTGTACCACTACTAATACACTTGACCAAATATTACTTTCTCAAAATTGTTATCTTGATTTAACTCAAGAAAGCGCAATGTCACTGGAATGGAATCAAAATGTATTATGGTACCTAAAAGAAACCATTGACGCGAGTTTATTTTTCTCATTCATAAATATAATTGGGACTGCAGATGGTCTTGTAACCCTTAAAAAAATATTGAGTTTACTTCCTACTGTGAAACACCAAATAGTATCATTGATGTTGGTTACTCATTCGTTCCATGTAAAGAGATCATTATCATATATGTAGTAGCTCGTGATTGTCAATGGTAAATGTTATGATCATTCGTATATCTGATAATAGTGGCTCGATCTTTATCACTGAAGAAAATGTGATAATACGAGTAATATCACCACAACTCTTCTACAACCAACAACTATGTACTTTCTCAAGAATCAAGTAAACTGAGGAAGTGAAGACTTCCAAAGTTCTCTCGATAGATGTACATATCAAAGAGAGATGTAGACTTGGGAGGAATCTCAACATAGGTGTGTTGTACTCTTTTTTCTTAATCAAAGTTTTATTTTTCCCATTGGGTTTTTTTACTTGGCAAGGTTTTGACGAGGCAACAATGAAACACAATTTCACCCTTTGACTTGGCACAAGGGGGAGTGTTGAAGAAAAAATACAATTAGTGTGTATTCGTCAACTAGTAACTGATGAATGATAATTTAGGTATTTGTTATCTTTATGTATTACATGTATTTGATACCCTATATAAAGGGAGTCTTTGATGAATAAGAGAACCCTAATTTATACCGTCTCCTTTGTATTTCTTCTTTTCTTCTGCTTTTCCTTTTACACTCACTACTATTTTTCCTCTCTCCACACAATTATATTTAATCACTATTTCACTAATAAACACAATTATATTTAATTACTATTTCACTAATAAATTTTCATCAAAGATATTTTTTTTCAAAGCTATCTAATAAAAAATGAAATACGATTAAACATATTCAATCGGCCCCTTCCTAACAAAAAACTTCAATAATTAGCCCAAATGAAGACAAAAGTAAATTCGGGGTCGTAAGAAATTTCCGCTTTAGTCAATAATAATATACATCCGACTATTGATAAGTTGTATCATGAACGCAACTTACATAACTGATCAATAGTTTCTCTCGATGTATCTATTTATTGAGTCATTCGATACATTGCTATTTGTTGTATGTGTATATAATGTGCGTGTTATGTTCTACGTCTAATGTATTTTAATATTTTATGAATAAACCTAGTACTCTTCTAATGTATTGTACATTTATTTGATATATAGTAGTAGTCTAATAGTTATACCATTGTTTGTCATTTTATGTACTTTTATTAATAAATTGTGTTGATAGTCTACTTGACATCGAACACCACGTAGATATATGAGTAACACGTGGTGAACTTTGGTTCACACGTGAACTGTTTGAGCCGTTGACAAAAATACGGGCCAAATTTTATTATATTTGATTTTAAACCATGTATGAAAAATAAATGATATTGTATTATAGTAGATTTTTTTAAAATTTAAAATTATAGTACACTTTTCATATTTGTTTCATACATTTACCTATGTGTATCTGCTTAGTGCACTTTGATATCAACAATTAATGAGTCTTTAGTGTTAAAAGTAAGGGTATAATCGAAAAGGTAGGTAAAATTTAATATTTCACCCATAATAAATATTTTTTCTTAATCTCCAAATTGTCTATACTTGTGGGGCGGTAAGAGTATTATTTAATTATATATTTTAACACAATAGTATGTAATAAATATCAGGTGTAAAAATTTATTGTTTAAGTATTTAATTTTTGAGTTTTAAAATAAACTAGTATTGCGCCCGTGCATTGCACGATAATTTTTCATTTTATTTTATGTAAATAAAAATAATTATTTTAAATGTATTAAAGTATTTAAATAAGTAATTGTATATATGTATACTTAAGTTATGTGTGTGTGTGTATTTTGGTGAGAACCATCACTGGTTCTCAAATCAGAGATGATTTTTACCATAACTGGTCCATATATATAAATCATCTAAATATTATTTAAAGATCGAACAGTATTGAAAATAATATAACCTGGTTCATAAAAGAATTGTTATTAGACGAAATGTAGTTTATAAATTATGAAAAAATTTCTTATACACAACTTTTGTAGTTTTGTTACAATGTTTATTCTCATCATCGTCGATCAATATTTTTAAACTCTTACAATTGGTCACCCTTGATATCAAGGCTGACAAATCAGTCATGTCGGGTTCTTATCGGGCCGGCACAATAAGGCATGACATGATAATCATAGGCACGAACAATACACGATAGCTTATCGGGCCTATAATCTAAACCCGAATCACGACACGCTAAAAATACGAATAGTACGACACAGTACGATAGGCACGATAAACAAAAATACTGAATTTATTTAATCTTACCCGTTAAGCACATTAGGCCTGTTAATTAATAAAATACATAATTTTCTTAATAGATATAATACGTATCTATAAAATTATAAATACAAATTGTCATATACATTTAAAATTATAATATGACAAATATACTAATGGTAAATTAAAGATCACAAATACTAACAATGAGTAAATGAATATAAAAGGGAGAAATTAAAATATTATCGGATCTTATCGTGTTTATCGGGTTAGCGCATTATCAACTCATTACTTAACGTGTCTTATCGTGTCAGCCCGATAAGGCACGAACCCAATAAGCCTCAACCCATAGCCTATTATTTTGTGTTGTGTTCGTATCGGTCAATCATGTCGTGCCTCATTTTCCACCCCTACTTGATATAGCAACGTACAACTGATCATGACTGAAAACTGAATTTTTCAGGAAAAGTCCAACGTGAGAGAGAGATTGTCCTTGAATTTTGTTGATCATCATAGTATATGACACAATCAGAGGAAATTGTCGTTGTTGGAATTTAAAAGGCAAGCTTGAATTAGATGGTATGACAATCATTTTAGGGATGAACAACAATTCACCTGCATTACTTCCTTGAGAAATATTAGCCTATACAATATGATCGTCGAGTTTTGTAACAACCAACATTACACAACACAAGGAAATGAATCAATATTTCTCAACAACATGAGTGAAATTCTAATTTTTAGTTTTAACTCATAGTTCGACAATCCATAACACTTAATGATGTTTAGAAACTTTGGTGAGTGGACGTCCTACAATATGTCAATGTTTGAATCAGAACTTTAATTCTCCATCATTTTATGGCATCCTATATTTATTAATCAAATCGACGACATCAAGTGTTAGGGATTGAATAGCACGACCCTCCAAATAAGCGAAACGTTCAGTAATTTTTTCAAATTGTGGATATGTGCTGGCCACAATTGACGGAACATGGTCACCATCATCTTTCAATAATAGATAACCTGGATTTCGATTTGAGCGATACCATCGTTTGGTCCTCCAACTATTTCATCTCGTATACTATTTATCGAATTGACAATTTTTTTAACTTGACACAATCGGGATCTGAATTGTGATTTTGCAGCACCACATTCTTGGTCAACTTCAAAACCATGTAATGAGTCCATAAATGCGAAGATTTGATCATAATTTGAAATATGTCTGGTCCAACGCCATTTGGAACAACCGGCAAAATTTGATGAAAATCTCCACAAAGAATTATTATTTTGTTACTAAATGAAAGCTGCGTATTATAATTATTTTGCGATCTCATCACGTCTTTCAATGTTTTGTCAAGAGTATCAGAATAATGGCTATGCATCATTGGAGATTCATCCCAAATAATGAGATGCGCATCCACCATTAATTTTGCAAGTGGAGTACCAGGAAACATCGAGATCTTGTTGGATATTAAAAGGAATCCTAAATCCAGAATGCCTAATTCTTCCTTTCGAAATAAGAGAAGTTATGTCATTAGATATTACATTAACAATTCCACTATTAGATTTGTAGAAAGCGTCCTTTGTATCCATAGATGAGAAATACACCACCCTTGGCATCCATGACTTTATCAATTTTGGCAGAAAATGTATTAAAATATTTAAATAAGTAATTGTATATATGTATGCTTAAGTTATATGTATGTATGTATGTATGTATGTATATATATATGTATTTCGGTGAGAACAATCCCTAGTTCTCACACCATATATGGTTTTTACCGAAACCACTCCCTATATATAATACATCTAAATATTATTTAAAAATCGAATAATATTGAAAATAATATAACCTGTTCATAGAATGATTGTTACTAGACGAAATGTACTTTACAAATTATGAAAATTTTCCTTATACACAACATTTATAATATTATTAATACGTTTATTCTAATCATCGCCGATCAATATTTTTAAACCCTTACAATTAGTCACACTTGATATAGCAACGTACAATTAACCATGACTGAAAACTGACTTATTTAGGAAAATATTTGTTTGGTAATTCTAAACTTTTTCAACACCATCATCTCCAAAAACATTTGTTTGATCATTCTAAACGAATTATTTTACTATCCAGCATGGATTGTAGGTATGCTACAAATTTGGTATGAAGAGAATTTTTTACATTGTTACCTCTACATAGTCAGCAAATAATAGTAGAAGTATACGAAACAAAATATGAATATTCAAATGAAGTTAAAGTGATTGATATGTAAAACGTAAATGCATATCTAATAGAATTATCTAGATATTGAATTTCGATATAAATTAAGTATGTTATGAATGCTTTCAAGATTACCGTCATTAGTAACATTTACTTTTAAAGGCGACTTTCCCTTATTGGTTTTGGGATTAGTTGATTTTTATACAAACCTATTATAGTTGATGCCACAGTTTTCATTCCACTCGATGCTAGTTTCGCACTTGTGTTGTTTTGCATGATTACTGAGATAGTAACAAAATACATTATTTTATAAAATCAATTCAAATCAAAAGTATTGAATCGTAATAATATTTTATAAATAACATGTTGATAGCCAATAAAACAAATGTTGCATTGTATTGCACTGCACAATTTTGCATATTTTATTTTAAAAAGTGGCAAATTATTTTTGAGAAAAAATGATAAATTTCATATTATTAAAAATGAAAATAACATATAAGTGATTATATATATATATAATATTAATTCTTATTTTTATAATGTTCATTATATATATATATATAATTAACATTATATATATATATATATAATATTAATTCTTATTATAATGTTAATTAGAGTATCTATCCTAATTATGTTAAGAAGATTCCTACATAATTTAAAAAAAACTAATTCTAGGTGAATCAAATCATCATTAATATTAATTATGGTATCTATCATAATTATATTAATAAAACTCCTACATAACTAAAAAAAAATAATCCTATGTGACATTTTTTCTCTCTCCTACTCATCTTTTTTTCTCTCTCCAGACCTCTCTTTTAATATATATATAATATATATATATATATATATATATAATATATATATATATATATATATATATATATATATAATATATATATACACATATATGATTGGGTTCAAATGAGAATCCCGTCATTATATGTGAACCTAGGGACTAATCCTGACCTTAGATCTAATATTGCACAGTGCAATTATATGTCCAGGTTCATTGTGATTTTTACACAGTACTGTAGTGCTAAAATCAGTCCAATTTTTTTTAATTTTTATATATATATATATATATATATTACGTTTTAAAACATGCAATATGTATCTTAAATTGTAGATCTTGAGAATGTGATTAATTTGATATATATTTCATTCAAAACGAATAAAATTTGAAAAAGTTATGGTTTGTTGAAAATTTGAGTTTCATTTCAAATTTTTGAAAGAACAATGTAGTGCTCTTTGTAAAAGTTGATATATGTCCAAAATACCATTTTTAATTAATTAATGCATTTTTTTACATTACATGTCATGATCTCAACCATCAAGATTATCCAATCTAATGGTCAAGGGTTCTCATTTGAACCCAACCCTATATATATATATATATATATATATATATAGATAGATAGATTAGTATCATTCCCAACCTAGGGCAAATATGCCTTTAGGATTTTTCAGTTTTTGGAGTTTTTATTATTATTATTATTATTATTATTTAATATCACTTTTTCAGTTTAGTTTTCTTAGCGTGTGGCTTTTTTTTTTTTTTTTTTTTTTTTTTTTTTAGATTTAGTTTCAGGGTTCGCCTAATTGACTTGGTGCAATTTGTACAATAGATGACAAGGTGGTATTTGCCATTTTGATAGCTGTGTTATTTTGTAAACAGACTGAATATTAAACAAAAGAATAGTAATAATTAACCTAAAATTGCATTTAGTATTTGACTAAACAGACCAACAAGTGTATGCAGATCAAATTGTGTGCCCAAATGGTTTTAGAGAGACAGAATTTAACCTAATAATGAACTTTAAGAAAATGATGAAAGCAAAATTGAAACATAAAGAAGAAGATAATAGAAACATCTATGTATGAGTTCAAATTCCAAATATTCAAGTGACCACTTTTAAGGTGTCAAAAATAAGAATAGAAAAAACCTAAAATCAAGAAAACACACAAGAGAAAAGAAACAATCCATCCATGATCAAGTAATCTGCCCTTCACAACTAAACTGTCACTGTATTTAGCATTTGACTATCTTGAAGTGCCTAACCGTCTAAAATGCGATAACTCCTATTTTTGGTAATGGGCTGAGTTAACATATTTTCTTAACATAAATAAATTCATCACCAATAAGCTGAAAGATGATCTGGAAAGTTCTCAGAATCTAATATCAGCATTAATAAACACCTGCTTAATTACAAAACAACTCAATCAGAAAAGAAAAAAAATATCTAATTTTCTTGTTGAAAACCATGCCACATACATTTTATAACCAATTGACATATAATGAGTACAAATCTGTTTACATCATTCGTCAGTTTTCTTTGACCGACCAATAAAAATGGTTTAATCCTGTAAGAATTACATAGCTCCATGGTTGTTACCACCTCATGTGACAAAAAATGGCCCATTTAAAAAACTACTCTATTCGCGTTAAGCCTATGTATGCTCTCACTCGCTACGTTCTTGGAACAAATTGCATGAAGTAGCCCAAAGATCCTTAGCCAGCCTGGCGTCGTAAGAAAGCTCAGACGAGCTCAGACATCTACCCTTTCCTCCAAAAAAGTAAACTCCTGACACTTCCTGTAAGAAAACCGTGATTCCAAATAATTTACTGGGCTTTGCTTCAATAAAAAAATGCATAATCTGCTGTTAGCATAAGAAAAATAATACCATATGCAATATCGACTTGCTTGATATTATAATAATAAAGGCTTAACAAACCTTTGTCATTTAGTGTAATCAAGAGAAAACAAAAACAACTATCTTTCGAAATTACAAATAACTTGAAGTTGACGAATGTTTCTTAAGAAAATACAAAACTAAAGGGGTATTTGTAATTGAAAATTAACCGAATACATACTGGAGGGGCGAGTGACGCGTCAACTATAGAGCGTACGCTCGTTTCCGGAGACTGAAGAAGACCCAAAATTTTCAGTCCTACGTAAGCCATCCGTGAGACACATGAAGGGATTTCTCGCATGATATTGGTTTGCACTGCTCCAGGATCCACGGCACTTGAATTTCGAAAATGGCCGGAAAACCAACAAAAGCACACCAGAGGACCGAGTAGGAAAATAAGTGTTCACAGGGTCAAAACAATTAATTAATGCAATCTTTCTGCCGGTAATTTCACAGAAAGAAAAGCGATAATTCCAAAACTACCTCTAAGGTTTTACTTAAAACCCCAAGAAACTTTCAAAATTGCCAAAAAAAAAAAAAAAAACACACAAAAACTTGAGGTTTGAATCTGCCCTAATATTTAAGTGGGGTAATCGTAATATTTTTATGAGTGCAAGACAAAGTCAAACTTTTTCTTTTTTATATAAACTTGAAACTTCTCAGTTTTCTTTTTGTTCCTCTAGGGATGGTTTTTTGCAATTATCCCAAAAAAATAATTATTATAATAATCAAGATAATCAAGAATCACGAGTAAGCAGCAAACAAGAAAATCAAGTCAAACAAATTCTCAATTGTTTTGTTCACAGGGTCAAAACAATTAATTAATGCAATCTTTCTGCCGGTAATTTCACAGAAAGAAAAGCGATAATTCCAAAACTACCTCTAAGGTTTTACTTAAAACCCCAAGAAACTTTCAAAATTGCCAAAAAAAAAAAAAAAAAAAAACACAAAAACTTGAGGTTTGACTCTGCCTAATATTTAAGTGGGGTAATCGTAATATTTTTATGAGTGCAAGACAAAGTCAAACTTTTTCTTTTTTATATAAACTTGAAACTTCTCAGTTTTCTTTTTGTTCCTCTGGGGATGGTTTTTGCAATTATCCCAAAAAAATAATTATTATAATAATCAAGATAATCAAGAATCACGAGTAAGCAGCACACAAGAAAATCAAGTCAAACAAATTCTCAATTCGGCTATTAAATTTAAACTAGACCCCACCCCCCCAAAAAAAAAAAAAAATCTATAAACAACTTTACTGTTCAAACTTGCAAGCAAGAGAGCAAAATAAACACTTACACAACAGAGACATGACGAGATATCTCCATTAGCCCAACTTGTCTGTGAAGCTCATATGAAAATAGTAGCAAGCACACTAAAATAGATGACGTACACATCTCAGTAATGCAATAGGTGAAAATTAACTCTCTGAACTTCTCGTATATAAACATGCTTACATTTAGAACACTCATAAATATGCGCATATGGGTAGCACTTTGATTTCATAAAACGCATCCCAGACACAGTTTCTCTGTCAGCCCGCATGCAGCAAACTGAGAGAGTGAGAGTAAAAAAAAAGGAATTATAATTTATTCATAAATATTTGATTAAATTACATACGTCGTGATATTATTACCGTTCCGATGTGTGAAAGATGTAACGTTGACCACACGAGATGGAACTGGGCTATTTTTAAGAAGTGGAAGTAAAAGTTTGGTAAGACAAAATGGGCCGATATAATTAGTACCCATCATCCTGCAAATTCGAATAATAACTAATCATTCTTGATTTAATAATAATTTAGTTTATCGAAATCAAGCCTTTTACAATGAACATTAATTACTGATCGCATCCTTCGGAAGTGAATCTACGCGACGTTGCCAAGATCCCAGCGTTATTTATCAGGAGCTGAACAGAACAATGCATTTTCGAATCCGATAGCCATTGTTGAAGCGAGTGTTTGAATTCGAGGATTGATTCGAAGGAAGATAAATCAGCCTCAAAAGCTTTAAGACAAGCATCATCGTTTCGACCCTTGATACTGGATATAGTCTGAACCAAAGATTGACCAAAAAAGTCAAAACCTATATAGTAGCCGGTTTTTGGTTGATGGATTAGGACAGGTAACACACCTTCGATAATAGTTTTGATGATCTTCCAACTGCGAATAATAATTTGTGCGAATTATATTTAAATCGACAAAAATCAGCACAAAGAGAAATTTGAATGATTTTTCAATCGGTTAATTATATGCTCATGGTGAATAAATCAACTTAGTTAATTTCAAAATTTGACATAGTAGAAGAGAAGTAATAAAGGTAGAAGCCAAAACATTTATGTTTGAGTGCTCATCGAGCTCAACAAATCTAATTTATATAAATTAATTAAAAAAAAGGTAAAAATCATATTGAATAAAAATCTACACAAACTATGAGTTGTAAACAGTACCAAGAACAACATAAAATCCCTCATTGGAAAGAGCATATGCAGCAGCAGCACCCAAACCAGATGTGGCCTGCCAATCATTAACACCAAATAAATAAATAAATTAAAATAAAACACAAATTAAGTACATATCAAAAGTGCAGGAACACTTCAACAATCAGCAAAACTGTAACTAAAAAACATAATCTGTACCAATAACAATTAATATACCCCCGTAATTACGCAGACCGGCCTCGTCACATACGGATTGGCGAAAGCATAATCTTTTATCGAGCATCGAGGATAGCACTTCAGTTCTGAGGAGAAAAAGCTTTGGAATAACAGCTTCAGATAGGAAAAAATGAGAGAGAGAGTCCAGACCACTGTCATTCTCCAGAACTGAAAATTGCAAATAAAATTAAAAAGCTCCACTACAATTCTCACTGACTCCATATCTGTCTAGATTCTAGATTCTCATATTACTCAAAAATTCCCAAAAAAGGAAAATGCATTAGTATCTAAGAATCGGAAAATAGCTATTTGCAGAATTGTTAGGTCAACGGTGACGAAAATTGAAAACGAATTGTGCATTTTCGATGAGGTGGACCGCCGTGTGATTGGCACGTGAGCAAAGAGTGTCAGCTAACATTGGGCTGGATTAACTGTAACACAGAAGGCCCATCTTGTTGGTGGCTACTATTTGACGGCCCAATACTCTATTAGCCGGTACAGAGCGGGTCACATCTTCGCCCGTGAGTACCCCGCCCGCCAATTATTTATTATTTCATATGGTTATTTCAATTTTTTATATTTAAGTATTATACTAGTTTAACATCCGTATATTACATGAGGTTTATTAAAAGATTAAACATAAAAAAAATTGGTGAGAATTATAAATTTTTAAATTTAAAATAAAAAATTGAAAGGATGTGTTGTCAACCCTTACCCTATTCAATTTATTAATTATTATAATTATTAATTAATATTATATTTTAATGTTTATATTAAATTCATTAATAGTTATATTTACATACTTATAAAAATCCAAATGATGTCACATTTTCAACCCGTCACTAATCTATATTAAATAATTATTATTAACTCATTTTATATTTTATGATTATAGTTACATAATTTGAAAAATTCAAAAAGTTTCATACTCTCAATTCTTCTCCCATTTATCTAATAAATATTAATTAATTATTATTATATAATTTTATTTTTTATATTTAGATTGAATTCATTAAATATTTACTTACATACTCCAATTATTGCAAATATATCATAATTTATCTATACAAATATTTAAAGTTTCAAAAGTAAATTATTTCAAATTTTATTATAAATAAAATTTATTTAATTATTTTCATAAATAAGTTTTTTTTTTTGTAATTAGAATTATTTTATATGTAATTTGTCTTTTATTTAAAATAATTAATTTAGATATTTTCTACTAATTATATATAACTTATTTATATTTTTATATTATGAGTATAAAATAAAGTTATTTAATTAAACAACTAAAATCATTAAGTTAGGCTAAATATAATAAAAATAAAATATCAAATTAGGCAAGATATAATTAAAAATAATAATAAATTATACATATATATTAAGCTCGGATGACACATAAGCAATTAAAACACAATTTTTTTTTTATTATCTAACCGAAGCATACGAAGCAAACACATAGATTATGAGAATTTTGCATTAATATATATTTTTTTAACACCCTTGTATTACACGGGACTTATCAAAATAGAAATATAAAAAGTATTTGTGATAATTACAAAATTTTAAATATAAAATAAAAAGTAAATAATATATTCTCAACCCGTGCCTTGTACATGTCTAGTCTATTTATTAATTATTATAAATATTAAGTAATTTTGTATTTGATGCTTAAATTAGATTCATTAATAATCTTAGTTACATATTTACAAAAATTCAAAAGGTGTCACATTCTAAACCCGTGTCTAATATCTATTTTAATTAATTATTATTACTAAATCATTTTATATAGTAATGTCTAAAATAAGTTCGTTAATAATAATTAGTTACATACTTTCAGATATTCAAAGATATCATGCTCTCAACCAGTGTCGCATTGTACTGGTGTTTAATCAGTGTTTATTAATTATTAGTGTATAATTCAATATTCTTATATTTATATTGAATACATTACTAATATTTAGTTACATATTTCGATTATTGTAAACAACTCATATTTTACCTATATGAAATATTTGAAACTCCAAAAATAAAATTATTTTAAATTCTATTATCTATAAAGGTTATTTAATTATTTTCATAATACAGTTTTTTTTTTGAATTAAAATTATTTCATATGTAAATTGTCTTTTAATTTAAATAACTAATTTAGATCTTATCTACTAATTATATATAACTTGTTTATATTTTCATATTAGGAGAATCAATAACTAATTTAGATCTTATCTACTAATTATATATGACCTATATTTTTATATTAGGAGAATAAAGGAAAGTGTTGAATAAGTAAAATATAATAAAATAATTAAATAAGGTAAGATACAATAAAAAAAAGTATTAAATTAGGTAAATATTAGGTTCGGATGACACATAAGCAAACGAAACACCAATGTTTTTTATTTGCCAAACGAAGCATACGAAACAGACACATAGGTTATGAGAATTTTGCATTAATATATAAGGGATATTTAACATATAGCAGGGGACTTCTACGGTGTCTTCACGACACTATTCCCCAATTAGTGTGGTGCATTTACAACCATTAGATCAATTTTATATTTTTTAGATTAAAAGATCTATGGTTGTAAATGCAGGGGGTGGGGGGCATGGTGCCCTTAAATGCACCGTAGAGTTTTCCTAACATATATATATTTATAATAATTTTTTATGAATAACATATATTAATAAAGCAAAATAAAAAATAAAGAAACTTATAATTAAGCTTATAAATATATAATAATAATAATAATAATAATAATAATAATATTTGTTGATTTATTATTATTATTTTAATTAATTTTTATAGTAATATGTGATTATTATATATTATAATAATTTTATATTTAATAAAAATTTATTACAATGGGGCGATCCTACCCAGCCAGTGACTTGTGGCGATGCAACTTGACCCAACCTACAAAATAGATGGAGCAAGTAGTCCTGTCAAAATGAGTCAAAGCCCGCGGGCTGGGCCGTCAGCTCGCGTAAATGGGCGGGCTTGGACTGCCCATCTCCCAGCCCATTAATCGCGGACTTTTTTGGCCCATTTCGCTAAGCCCGCGGGCCGGAGCGGGTTGGCCTTTTTTTTTAAATTTTTTTTATAATAATTATTATAATTTATATTGGTTAAATTTGAAAGCATATATGTATTCTTTTATTTTATATGAGCCCGTTATAATACTTTAAGTATTATAATAATTTTTTTTTTAAAATTTTTAATATAAAAATAAATTTTTATATAAAAAAAATGGACCAGCCCACGGGCTGATTCGTTGGCCCGCGCGCGGACTACGGATATAAATTTTCTCAGCCCACGAAAAAATGGACTGGCTCGCGCCCTACCATTTTGGACCAGTCCACGGCGGGCCGGAGCGAGTTAGCCCGCTTGACAATACTAGGAGTAGGTTTGGTTTCTTTAATATCCAATATATATTGTCATCCTTAAATAGGTCATCGCCATAAAAGCACAAATCACAAACAGTGTGGATTCATTTTTATTAATTTAAAAATAAATGTTTTAGTCACCAATAGTAAAATTACTAATGGATAAGTATGCATCATATGCCAAAAAAAAAAAAAAAAAAGTATGCATCAAATGGGGTTAACTCACCTTTTTTTTGGGCGGTGTAATTTTGATAGAATTTTTTAAGTATATGGATATGTAATAAATGTAATTAAGTCACTTTGATTTTGCGTGCGTAGATCTTTTTTAAGACATGACTTTCTTATTTATGAACAAAGTTTGGATAAAATTTCATGAATTAATTGACTTGAATATTGGTTATTAGCCTAAGTTATTTTGGTGATTAAGAATGTGTAGGTAGCAACACCAACAAACAACTAGAGATTCTAGGGTGTGTTAAGATTTGGTTGACTAAAGAATTTATAAATCCATGCCTCTAATTCAATTGAGTTTATATAAGTTGTTTCAAAAATAATATAATCAAATATTTACATGCTAACTTGCGGTATTTATTTCATTTTTATTTCATGAGTTATCGAATTGAATAAATATAGTTTCTGCTAAATACACTTTTAGTACTGTAAATAGTAATTTTAAGTTCCATTATTATAATTATAATATTACTTCTTTTACCATATTCTTATAATAATAAATTCGATTCCTAACAGACAACCCAATCCAATGCTGAGTTTGAAACTGGCCAATGATAAAAGCAAAAGCATTTGCTTGCCTACTGTATTTATGAACGGAAGATAAAAAATAATATTAAAAAAAAAAAAAAAAAAAAAAAAGGCAAAGGAAACATAAAACCGCGGAGAGAGACAGAAGAGAGAGACTTCGGAGAGATAAAAGAGAGAAGGGTTTCCGAAACTTCAGATAAATATAAATTCTCCTTCTCCGCTGCCGATTCTATATCAACCGTGATAAACAAGTATAAATTCAAATAACTGCAACTCGCCGAACACACACTGCCTGTGATTTTCTGCGTGTTTCTCCCTCTTTATCTATTATATATTGAATTTGGTTACTTATATAAAAAAAAGTATTTTTTAAAGGGGAAGTGACTGAAGAAGGATAAGGCAAAGTGTTTGGCTTTGCGAGATTAGATCTGTAAGGATGAGTACAACCAGGGGAAGCGGCGCTGGTAATGGGGGCGTGGTACAACCCATTCCAGCGGGGTCGCGGAAGGTGGTGCAGAGCTTGAAGGAGATAGTTAATTGTCCCGAGGCGGAGATCTATGCTACTCTTAAGGAATGTAACATGGACCCCAACGAGGCCGTCAATCGATTGCTCTCTCAAGGTTTCCACTGAAAACCCTAAGAACTTTAATTTATTATTTCTCCCTCGTTTCTTACTTAATTTTGTTCAATTAGTGTTTTTAGGTAGTTGTCAAAGAATAATTTATGGCGTGCATTGGTAATTATACCAATTATGTGCATGCGTTGGTTTTGAAGAGTAAAAACAATTGTGTTTTTGCGTTGTAGTTTATTAAGGAGGCTAAGGACACTGTGAGAATACAAATCAGAATCTGTGATGTAATATTTGTTCATACATTGAAATTATCACGAGAGATAAGCAAAAGAAAAGAACTTTAAAAAACCTTTTTTTTTGGACAAGAAATGTTTTTTTTCCAAACCTTTCTATTAATTTTGTTAATTTTTTGGGAATCGGTTCGATGTTATTATCTTTGGGAAAACTGACAGCATGCCACTGCTCGTTGAACATTTAAATATGTAATTCTTTTTCTAATTTTCATTATATGAACTTATCTCTAACCTTTTTTTTAACAATTGCTTAGATCCTTTCCACGAGGTGAAGAGCAAACGAGAAAAGAAAAAAGAGGTTGGTTTGTTGTGACCAATGCATAATTTCACCATATGTTCTGTTTCTTGGCATACTCTCCTTTCTTATAAAAGCTTTGTATATCATGTGATTTTCTTTTAAGTTACTAACTCTAACAAAATGTTCACTCCGATAAAAATTTTGGTCAGGGTAAAGATAACTCTGAGCCTAGGTCTCGTGGTGCTAATTATAACTCAAATCGAGGCAGTAAGACTGGTGCAGATCGACATCTTGGCCGTGGTGCTTCAGCACCATATTACGCTTCTGGTATGTTTCAGTTTTTAGATCCACCTTCTAAAATTAAACCGCTGCATACATATACCTAACCAGATTGTCTTATTATCAGAACCTCCATCGCATGGGAAGTCGACGTATAAGAAAGAAAATGGATCGGGTCCTTATACGAGTTCTTTTTCTTCAGCACCTGGCGTGTCAGGATATAATAGAAGCAGAGGAACCCCAGGCCTCAGGTTTGTTCTGTTTGAACTCAACTATTATTTTCTATATGTTTTCTCTGTGTTCCATCATAAGATGGTTAATTTAAATGATGGACTTCTTGTTTGTATTTGAGTTAAGTATTTCTTGATTTTTTTTTTCGTGCATTTTATGTTGCAGTGATGATTATGCTTCTGCTGAAAGTAAAGGAACCTTGTCGGGGACAGCTGGCGTTACACCATCTGTCGCACAACCAGCTTCTGGGCCCGCCTGGGTTGGTATCCCTGGTCAGGTATCCATGGCTGACATTGTGAGGATGGGCAGACCGAACAAGAAAGGATCATATGCTCCAAATGCATCTCATCACAATGTTCAGGATCATTTTACAAATGAATCATCACTT
Source organism: Phtheirospermum japonicum (assembly GCA_014905375.1). NCBI lineage: Eukaryota > Viridiplantae > Streptophyta > Magnoliopsida > Lamiales > Orobanchaceae > Phtheirospermum > Phtheirospermum japonicum. The sequence goes on from BMAC01000369.1 coordinate 404,861, forward strand.
CATACGGATCATGCTCCCAAAGTGGATGAATGGCCTTCCATCGAGAAGCCTCCTGCTCCGGATGTGATTTTAGCCCCAGAGCATCCTGTCGAATCTGAGCTGCATCAAGAAGCATCCGGTGTATCGTATGACAATATTGATTACCATTCTGAGGCTGAGGAGGTTCAAGAAGAAGAGGAGGAAGAAGAAGATGATGATAACTTTGAGAGCTCCGGAGGCAACGAAGTGGGATCCGTTTCTATCTCCAGTAGAATGATTCCAGAGGGTGATTCAAGAGGCGCATCTTTATTTGAGAACGAGTTGTATAAGAACATGGGCTCGTACCAGCCCGAGGCTCATGATTACGAGCATCATGAAGGTGATTGTTTTTACAATTCTAGTTCTAATGAAATAAAATATCTCTCTTTTCTTTTTTTGGATTAGTGTTGGTGCCTACTTGAATTTCTAGTTTTTTTATTTTGTAGTTGACGAGGTTGGTGCTTCAGTTGGGTCGGTTACTAGAAACATGCAACAACTAAGTGTGAGCAAAGACGATAGAGGGTTTGCGTCTGAAGGGAATGCACCTTCTGTTGTAATTCCGGATCATTTGCAAGTTCAAACCGCTGACTGCTCACACTTGAGCTTTGGTAGTTTCGGATCTGCTATGGGTGCTCCATATTCTTCTGGAACCAACACATCTGGGCTTGAAAAAACTAACTTGGAAGAGGCGCATAACGAGGCTGATAATTCATCTGCCGGGCATCCGGAAACTAGGTATAGAAGTTAGTAAGATTTCAGAATTTAGGTTTTGTTTTCGTTTGATGGTCCAACGATTCTTTTTTCTACTCTTTTTGCAGACATTCTGAGTATTATGTCGATGAGTCTCTTGGAAATGCTCCTGATGGAAGTTTGTTGCATAGAAATGGTGCTAATGTGGGGAGCTATGAAGCATCTCCTGCTCCACAGCAAGAGGAGTTGAGACCTGAGAGTGCTGATGTGGCGCATGGAAATCAATATGCTTTTCCTTCTTCAAATGCTGGATATACCTTTGACGACGCCCAACGTTTAAATGCTGCCTTGAACCAGACAAGTTCCCAAATGCAAAATCTTGCTCCGTTTTCGAATGTTATGGTAAAATATATCCGAGCCTTGATTTAAGGTTATTTAAAAATATTTTTATCTAAGATTGCAAGTGAAATGGGGATCACTTAGTGTTCTAGGAAAAATTGTTAACTGCCTTTTGTTATTTTTTATTATGGGTTCAAAGCTTAAAAAAATGGTATCTATGAATCGCCCTCCTTTTGCTGGAAAGTAAAATAACTTGGGAATTGTTTTGGAATCTACATATTTATTTATTATTATTTTATTGCATTTCTCACTTTTTGATGATCTTTTAACAGCATCCGTACACAAATTCACTACCGAGCAGTTTGTTGGCGGCAAATGCTCACCCTACTAGAGAATCAGATCTTCAGTACTCACCATTTCCTCAATCCATGTCTGCTAAATATGGAAATTCTGTCTCTTCCATTGGTGCTTCAGCAATCTCTATGTCCGAGGTACCCATGTAAACTGTGTCTGTGAGGTCATTAAATTGTTCTTAAAATGGTCTAAATTTGTTTTCTGCAAAATTTAGTCTTTTCTGATGCTTTTCTGAACTCGTCAAAAAAATAGGATACATACATTATTTTATTAACTGACAAAATAAAAAATCATTAATTGACTTGACCTCAGGATATTCATTATATAAATTTTTTTCTAATTAATTGTAATTATATTTCAGGCTTTGAAGACAGCCGGTTTGTCATCGAGCCAGCCCGGCCCACAGGCTCTTTCTGGAACTAATGTTGCCACTGGACCTCCTCTGCCTCAACACCTCGCCGTACACCCTTACTCGCAGCCCACTCTTCCTCTGGGCCCGTTTGCGAACATGATTGGCTACCCATTCTTGCCCCAGAGCTACACATACATGCCTTCTGCTTTTCAGCAGTCGTTTGCGGGTGGCAGTAATTACCACCAATCACTGGCTGCTGTGCTCCCTCAGTATAAGAGTAGCGTCTCTGTTAGTAGCTTGCCGCCTCAGTCAGCTGGCGTTGCTTCGGGATATGGTGGTGGTTTTGGGAATAGCGCAACGATTCCCGGGAATTACTCGATGAATCCTCCTCCTGCTGCCGCACCGTCTGCAACAAATTTAAGCTATGATGATGTTTTGAGTTCTCAGTACAAAGATAATACTAGTCACTTGCTCTCGCTTCAGCAGCAGCAGGTATGCCTTGGTTAATTAATTAGTTAATTACAAAGAATACCCTTGAAGGTTCTGCCTAATTTGAAAAGAACCCAACTGCCTTCGAAAATTATGAATACGCATGGATGTTTGTTTCTAGGCAGATATTTGTGTCAGTAAGCCTGGCGGAATACATTCCGTCAGATTGAGCCCAAATTTTAGTTTTTCGGTTTTTTGTAGCTTTTTAGATTTTTTTTTTCTATGGTTTAGCTTTGTCGTTGGACTGCCTGAGATGAGTGTGCCTCTTGTTTCTTTACATATTTCTACAAGGGAGGTATTTGTAATTTTAAAAGATGTCTTTTTTTTTTTTTTGGCAATTAGGCTGAATTTTATTCTTTGGAATTTTTATTTGAGTTTTTTGAAAAAAGAAAAACACGTGTCTGGCCGCCTTCCTTCAGAACAGACCTCAAATTTTAGTTTTTCAGTTTGTTTTCATTTTTTTATTTTCTCAAGCTTTTAGCTCTTTTATTTGTCTCTCTTTCTTTCCCTTTTTATTTTAAGATTAACTTTTAGGGGAGATCTGTCAGACCACCTGAGATGAGTGTGCCCTTTTTCTTTGCATATGGACCGAATTTTACCCTAAATATTTATTTGGGTTTTGTGACCTGTAGTACGAGGATGACTTATTATATTTTTATCGTTGCATTTGCTCAGAACGAGAACTCAGCTAGTTGGCTTCATGGCCCAAATTCAAGAACGATGCCAGCTGTCCCCGCCAGCGCGTACTACAACTACCAGACACAAAACCAGCAACCCGGTGGGTTTAGGCAAGTTCAGCAGCAGCAGTCCCAGAATTATGGGAATCCGAGCTACCCGAATTTCTACCACTCTCAGACTGGAATCTCGCTGGACCAGCAGCAAAACCCTAGGGATGGATCGCTCGGAGGCTCTCAAGGACAGCAGCCCAAGCAGTCCCAGATGTGGCCTAACAACTACTAATCAATCGCCTCCTGGTTTTTCAGGGTGGACCCCGTAACGAGGGGAAAGTGACTTTTCAAGCCCTTAGAGCTTAATATGATTTCTATGATATATGGCTGGTCACTGCCCTGTATCTCGAGGTTGTATCACGTGCTTTTATTTATTTATCGCTTGATGTAGTTTTTTAGGAATATGGGGTGCTAATTTTATGTTAGTGGAGACATGTTTGGTTGTTTGCTTTTCTTTTCTTTTTTTCTTTTCCCACTTGCACTTTTCGGAGTTTTTAGATCCACTACACTTGGAGAAAGCTTAGCTTGTTTCACTTAGCTTTAGCTTAAGTGAGGTTGATCATCTAACCCTTTTTTTTCTCTTTTCTTTTTTTTGCTCGTTTTGCTTTTTTTTTTATTAACTTGAAACACCATGTATCACTATTTTGTGTACGATAGGAAATGGTTTTCGTTTATTATGGAGTTCGATATTTTAGATAATTGGAGTTTATCAGTTGGCCATTCTTTTTTGTTTTTTTTTGGGTCCCCTCCGTTTTTAGTTTTTATGCACGTCCGCTGCTGGGCAAGTACGTTAAGTTTTCAATGCTAGTCGTAAAGGGTAATTACGGGAATATCTTTGAATATTCTGGTGCGATCCATCGTTGTTTTCTTGATCCACTGTTGCAGGAGTTTGGGTGTTGAATAAAGAGAGTGATCTTAGAAAAATGACGTGATTTCAAAATTTAGAATAGTTCAATCTATACCTATCCTGATTATCGTTTACTTTACAATCACCTCGGTAATCAGATGAGAATCAAGTAATCAGGTGAGAATCAAGGGGCATTTTAATTAGAATTTTTAGTGTTCTTAAGGTGAGTAAAAGGGTTATTTGCAACATTTTTGTAAGAGTCGGACAAATAATCTCGTGGAACTGGGACTTTATAACTTTCTCATAAAAGAACTAGCCATTGGCCTTCATTCTGTGGTAGGCAAACAATTTGGAATTTTTCAGAAAATCTTCCTATAGCAAAATCTACATTCTAATAGTGCAGCTACAAAAAAAAAAATATTAAGTAAGAAAAGAATTGGCATGTTTCGAGTTAAAATCTTCAATTGCTACGCGAGGCATCAAGTAGCTTAAACAGAGCGCAATGAATTGCGTGGCAATCAGGTCAAGTTACTTTTATTTCGTTACATACCTAATTTCGTCAGTGAAAAACAAAGAAATCCAGAATCAAATACACAAAGGGGGTTCAATTACAGTGCACTACTCAGAAAGAAGGTGATAATACGATAACTCACACTTCCTTTCGTTTTGTAAGTTTTTTCACCTTTCTAGGTTAATCACTTAATCCAACGTGTCCTCACTTCAAAAGCGATCTAGCCAGATGTTCGCGGGCAGTCGCCAGTGCTTGACTTATTGTCTGCAGAGAACAAATTGTAATTGCGAGTTACCAAATAAGATATTTTTACGTTCTACCCGTTTTTATCTAAAATTTGAGCACTAAACACACCTGCTCGGATAGAGGCGCTCCAGAATCCATGCTGTGACTTGCAACTTTACCAGCAATAGTGTTTGCATCGGTTTCAAGAACAATCCTATGCAAAACCAATGGTTTAAGGGGTTAAAAAGAATAGCAACACATTCATGGTTAAAATTAACACCCACGCCCACATTTTTCATATTGAACACTAGCGATTATTATCTTGAAGGTGCAATTTGTATAAAATACTCCCTCCGTTTCTAACTATCTGTCGCATAACAAAGTAAAATTTGTTTCCCTCTATCGTCACTTATAGAAAACCAAAGAGACTTAAATGCTTTTTTTTTTCTCCCTATTTTATTATGAAAGAGAGTAATAAATTTCATATATATTGATTCGATCTATAAAATGGGGAAATAGTCTTTTCGAGTCTTCGGTCTTTTTTTTTTGAGCTACGGGCAGGGCATTTTCGGGGAGTAGCCCGCTTCCCATTAGTCAAGAGGGCAATTCCTCGCACATAATTAAGGGAGCCATTGAAAGGTGACTAAAACACCAGAAACGACGACTACCCGGCTTCAGTATGGATAGAAGTTAGCATCTCCGAACAAGAGGTCAGAATGTCTAATCGAAGCAATCATTCTCCTTGTCTACGTGCACGTGCGACTAACGAATTGGATTACGGCTAGACCCTTTTCGGATTGCTGGAAAGATATATCAGTAGGAGTGAATCTCAGATTAAGCTCTCCTTGACCAGTCATTTGACTACGATTTCTTTCATCTATCAAATCTTTAGGCATGCCCCCTAGTCTTATGCTCATTCGTAGTTGACTTGTTTACTTGACTGGAGAAAGGCCGTTCAGAAAAAAATTCTTCCTTTTTTGATTCTTTCTCTTTCCCCCTCGGGATTCCACGGACCTTTAGCCTCACGAAGACAGCAAAGGTTTTCAAAAACCCCCTAAGGGCAAATGGCAATCCCCGGTGCCAAGAAAGTCTCTGAGTGTTACCAGGGCACCGCCAAGGCCGCCGCAGTGAGTCCAAGCCAGCCAACAGCATAAAAAGTTTTCGCTCCTTGAGTTTGGTTTCGAGTTTGGTTTCCCAGTAGTAGTCCCCGCCAAGAGTGAATAAGAAAGGGGCATCTTAGGGTTCTTTGACTACTGTTGGAGAGCACAAAGACTGATTGCAACCGGTCTTCCTGATTAGCTAAGTGAGCTCTTCTCAAGGAAGAAGGACTAGACTCCGGAGATAACTGTGCTTTAATTTGTAATTAGGCTAAATTTACGATTACGGGTCAATTCTTATATTGAACCCTAAACACTATGCTTACCCGCCATCAGCAATTTCGTCGATGCACAAAAGAATGAGATCCAGGTTTTCAAGTGCTTCCCTCTTCTCGACATTGCCCCTAGAACAAACAGCACGAAAAATGAAACAAAACGTTCATATAAGCACAGAAAGAATAACAAAAATATCACCAGAGGCAAATACCAAATTGATGGTGACTATACCTAAGTAGAATATCAATAGCATCAAAGAACCCCTGAAGAACAGTGGCTAAAATGACTTCATTTTCATTTTCACCTCCAGTTACATAAAAATGCAGATCTTGAACGAACTTGTAGACAACAATGTTGTTCTCAAACATAGTTATCTCCGCTGAAGATGAGAAAACAAGAGTTTATAACAAACTTCAAGAAGAGACGGGACAATTTCACTAATCAAATAAAAGCTATATACAATTCCAATTCAATTAATAAAAGAAACACATTGGAAGAAGAAAACTTACACAGAGTAACATAAATCAAAAACCAATTTCCAATTAATTCGAACAGAATTATAATTAATAACACCAACCATAATGCTTCAATTCTTTGCTACCGAAATTAGGGAAAATAATTTAAAAGAAAAATCATAGAGCACCTTCGGTTCGTGCATTAGTCTTTTGAGTCTTGGTAAAAACGGCCTTCTCAAAAGCTAGTTTCGCATTATTAGTAGGCCAATCATCTGAATAGTACTTGGCAGCTATGCGTTTCCCTTCGGAATCAAGAAGAATAATGTTCTTTACAGATGGGCACAAATCCTGGTTTTAAAAAAAAAAGGGAAAATATTAATATAACCAGAAACTTTGTAAAATTAGAAGTAGGTCTTATAAACTTTGTTCAGTCACTTTAGTAAAGAATGTGCTCATTAAAAATTGAAGAATTAAGATGGTACCATTTCTAATATTCTTCAATTCAAAATAGATATTACAGGCAATTTAACACTAAATATAATAATTAATATTTCTCACATGAGGTTCATTCACAAAATACTTAATAATATTAACATCTAGTCCTACAGCAATTCATGCAAGGGATTTCTTTATATCTCAAAAGGGTGAATAATTCTCAGTAATTCCCAAAATTGTCACAAAAATATTCAATTTTTCGGAATTCGCAACTGAATACAGATAAAGAAAAATTGAATCCAGCTACGATTGATCTTACTAACTATAGTATTAGCTGCACAGATCAAAGTACACGTATCTTGGGGGTGGGGGAGCGTACGCGCGCGCGAGAGAGAATACCATTTTGGGCGACGAAAGATGGCGTTAGAAGGGCGGAGATCGCGGAGCGTTGAGAGAGAGATAATAGAGAAGCAACTCCTCTCTCTTTTTTAGTTTGTTAATAAATCGTGTGTTTTATTTCAGAAAATCTTTTTATTTTCTCAAAAGGAATATTAATACTATTATTTTATGATAAATAGACTTGGGTTTCTTTTTTAATTTCCCGATTTATTTCTATTGTAATAAGGCTATGCTATATATACCCCATTGTTATTTCACATAATTTAAGAATGTTAGATAATAGGGCACGGATACACGCACCCCAAAATATTATTAGTTGACCACAAAACATTTTAGATAAAAATAGTCCTAAATGAAAAAACTAAAGTAACCTTACTAACAATATATAATTAAAATTAAAAAAATAAAATTTTATGCAATTTTATATATATATATATATATTTATATATATATATATATTTATTTATTTATTATAAAACAAAAATATAAACCCTCGTAACATTTTCTTCATCCCTAAACCTCTCTCAATATCTAAAAAAAACTCATATTAAAACTTGTAAGAATGGAGGATAATGATAAGAACAAGATGAATAATGTTATTATTGTTGATATTTATCTGTTTTAGTCATTTTCTCTCTCTTTTTTGGGGTGTATTACTATTTATTAGGTTGAAAATCGCGAATATGTTCGATCTGGTTTTAATGAACAATTAATGTATGTTCGAAAGTTTTGACCGAACATTATACATATGTTCGAATATATTATAGGGAAAAAAACTTTTTGCCTCTCAAACTATTTCGATTTTCACAGTTTACCATACGAACTCTTTTTTGGGACAAACCACCATCTGAACTATTCGTTTTTTGCAACTTACCCCATGAAATCAGAATTTTGGTGGTTTTGGATACCAAATCCGGTTTGTTAAGGTTTTTTTTGGTAAGTTCACTCCTTATTTCTAGTCCTCCCACCTTTCTCCGCCCTAATCTACCATTTCTACAATGATAACGGCACGATGGTTCTTTAAGCCGCAAAATATCGTTGCTGATCTTCTTCGCCATGGAGAGGAGGTCCGTCGTGCCGTTATCATTGTAAAAATGGTAGATTAGGGCGGAGAAAGGGGGGGAGGACTAGAAATAAGAAGTGAAGTTACCAAAAAAACTTTAACAAACCGGATTTAGTATCCAAAACCACCAAAATTCTGATTTCAGGGGGTAAGTTGCAAAAAACGCATAGTTCAGATGGTGGTTTGTCCCAAAAAAAAGTTCGTATGGTAAACTGTGAAAATCGAAATAGTTTGGGGGGCAAAAAGTTTTTTTCCCCTATATTATATGAACACTTGCATATTGTTCGATTGATATTTATGAACATGGCCTGTATGTTCGAAATTTTCGGCCGAACAGATGGCTCTGATTCTACGAACCAGAGTAGAACACGGTAATTTCTTTCAAAAACTTCAAACCCTAACCTAAATAAGTGAATCAAACCCAATGAGAAATTTATCCCGTACGTTTGATGGCTCACCCCATTCCATTCTTCCTCTCAGTAAATTATATAAAATTTTCAAAGCAATTTTTCCTCCCTTTTTTTTTCCTCTTTTTCTCCTCCGCTTGCGTTTTCTTTCTTCTTCGCTGTTTCTTCCTCTCTCACTTTTCTTTTCTTTTCTTTTCCTTTTCAATTTATTATTATTCCTTTTATCTTAGTTTTATTATATTATATATTATATTAAATAGGGGTAAAATAGGGTGTTTGTGGGGTTGATTTAGTAAAATAATATACATTTTAAAAGTTTTTGGGGGTGTTCTTATCACTTAGGGTCAACTCATAAATTATTGGGGTGCGTATATCCGCGCCCAAGATAATATAGTTCAAATATCACACTGATTAAGTAAATATTTATTCATTATTTATTTTATTTTCGCAAAAGTATTAAATAATTAAATAGTTCTACATTTATATAAAAATTTAACTATATACTAATTGTAGTAAACTACTTATCTTGTTCTACATCCCAAAATAATGTTATTTTTGTAATTGTTTCAAATAAATATATAAATAGAGATACTCTCTTCTAGACGTGTAGAACCGGTTAATAACCGATTGACCAGTTACGATTAACCGTTGACCGGCGATCACGGTTATTATCGTAACCGTCAACCGGTGGTTAGGTTACTGTTAACCTGATCGGCTAACCGTAACCGCCGATTAACCGGCGTATTTAAAAAATAAATAAAATTGTCGGCGGTTTAACCGCCGTGGTTGAGAGCCGTTGAAGATCAACGACTGAAATTCAAATCAAAAAGTAGTCGTTGGCGGTTAATCAGTTTAACCGCCGGTTAACGACTATTTTTCAAATTTTTCTTATTTTTTTTAATAGATTTTGACACCTATAAATACCCTACTCTCCAACACCAATTCTCACACCAATTCATCTCTACTATTCTTCTTCTTCTTTTATATTTTCAAACTTCAAGTCAAGTTGCTAATTTGTGCAAAAAATAATATCAATAATATTCTTATTCTTCTTAATCTCGTTTAACTTAAATCTCTTTTATAATATTACTACGGATAGCTCTTCTCGTAATGTCAATACGAATACTCCAAACTCTTCTCGTCGAGGTCGAGGATCCCGACGGGAATTTTTGACCGTTGCCGGAGATTATGTTTCCGATGAGATGACGGCGGAAGAAGTTGAAAACCTATATAATCAAATCAACTTCGGTTCACAAAATCAAACTAATTTTGAAGAAAAATTACCTAACTCCGATGAATGCAAACCGCCGGCCGCCGTCAATTTGGATGAGGATGAGGAGGGAGCGGCGGGTGATATGCCACCGCCTCGATCAAAACTGAGGGAATTTCAATCCCCCATCTTTCGATTGCATTTCACAAAAACAACGATCAACGACGAATCTCGGGCGCAATGCAATTATTGCACGACTCATTACGCCTTCGGTTCTAAAAATAATAGAGGCTACGGGTCGCTCAAATACCACCTGGAGAAGAAGCATCCCGACAAATACGGCGTGGAAAGCTCTCAAACACAACTAAACTTCTCATCTTCGTCTACCGCCGGGGTCGGGACCGGCGGCCAAGGTACGAGTTCTAGTAGTTTATTTCAATATACCGAAAGTGGTCATAGAAAGTTTCTTGCAAAATTTGTTTCCATTATGAGTCTTCCTTTTAATCAATGCGCATAGTAATTATTATGAAGATTATACTAGGGGTGCATTTAATCCATCTAGCACTAGGATTTCACGAAATAAATTGACTCGCGATATTGAAAAAATGGCAGGTGAGTATAAACTGAATTTGATTTCAATATTTGATAGTTTGCCTAAAAGTGTCTCTATGTGTTCGGATATTTGGACGGATTCTTTTTCATAATCATAATTATATGGGAATTACTTGCCATTGGATTGATATTTCTTAGACTTTGCAAAAATATTTAATTGCATATAGAGATTTTGATAGTCCGCATACCGCAGTGAACATTTTGCGCAAAATAGCCACTGTTTTGTACGAGTATCATTTAAATAACAATTTGTTTTTCAATTTCATTTGATAATGCCGCCGCTAATACAGCTAGCTAGATTTGTTAAAACCTTTTTGTCAACCCACTATTGACGGCAAATTCTTTCATGTTAGATGCATTTGTCATATTTTGAATTTATGTGTTCAAGATGGTTTAAATACTTTTAAATCTAAAATTTCTCCTAGTAGGCGTGCGATATATCATCTACGTAAACACGATTCGCTTCAAAAAAAAGGCGAAGATTTTGTCGAACCAATGATTTGCATCCAAAAAAATTTTCAATTGATGTGACAAATCGTTGGAACTCTACTTATAGATTTCTTAATGATACTTTTGAATATAGAGATGCATTGTGTGCATTTTTTAATAATCAAGATGTCGATTTCGTTTTATTTTCGCATATGTGGGATGATTTTTATAATATGATGTCCCTTTTAAAAACTCTTAACAATGCCACCGTGACTTTATCCGGTGTTTATTATCCTACTTGTTGATCAATGTATTCAAATTGTACTTGTTAGTACTTCTTTACTCGATTCGCCTGAATTAGGTGATTGTATTGCTAATATGTTGAGTAAATGAGTCAAATGTTTTTTGTACATTCCCGACGTTTTTTTGATTGCAAAATCTTAGACCCGGATTATCGGGCAGAGGGTTTAGAAAGTTTACTTGAAGTTTATTACGATGCATTATAACCTTTTTTACAAACTTCAAATATTGAGATTCCTATCTCTCTTAGTGTTGCTCATCAAGCAAGCCAATCTTTAACACAAATTTTTAATGATTACAATCAATATTCATCTTCTAGTAATGTTAATGTGTCCCCTTCCTCTACCTCTTCTAATATAAGACCCAACGACCCTCGGCAAGCTCTAACTCCATATATGAGGTTGATTGAGAATACTAAGTGAAAACGTCAAAGGGCTAGTGCTAGTCGATCAATGGAATTAGACAATTATTTAGGGGCTTTTGAACCGAGTTCGGTTCAAAAAAAGCCTGATGGTACTACTAACGATCTTGTGCAGTTTTGGTCGAAAATGACCAGTATTTTTCCTACACTCTATACAAGGAGGGTTCTCGCCGTTCCTGTTTCAACAGTTCCTGTTGAACAGGCCTTCAGCATGGGAGGCTTTGTGTTAGATAATCGTCGGTCTAGCTTATTACCCAAAAATCTTGAAAATTAAATGTTGATGAACGATTGGGTGAAAGGTGAAAAACGAGAACAAGAAATGCAATTGGATGAAGGTGAAGAGAGCGACTATTACGATACCACTTCGGGAAGCAACGAGAATGACGAATAGGTAAGTAGGTATGTGAGGTACGTATAAGAACTACGTGGACTTTACGAGGATACGTAGGCAATTTAATTCTAATATTAAAATTTAAAACTTAATTTTAATTTCTAATATTAGAATAAAAACCAAGTCCTTTTTTTTAAACTTATTTTTTTCAAAAAAAATAAATAAAATCGAACTACGTGGACTTTGATTCATTTACGAGGATACATAGGCAAGTTAATTTAATATTAAAAGTTAAATTTTTAATATTAGAATTAAAATCAAGTCACTTTTAAAAAAAGATTTATTAATTTAAAATCTTTTACTTCAAAAAAAAAATCTTATAATTAAATTTGTAATGTGATTTTGTTGTGTTATTTTTAAATAAATGCCATCATCTTGTTAATTTGGTTGTTTGTGAATATTATAATTAAAATCAAATCTTTTTTTAATTTTTTTTTTTCAAAATAAATAAAAAAATTTTACTTCAAAAGTTCAATTATTTAAATTTTATTTATCTCATTCTAATTGCATTTAAATTTCAAGTATTCAAATTTTATTTAAGTTTTTAAATTTACTTAAAAAAATAAAAAAAATATATAAAAATCGGCGGTTAACCGCCGGTTTGGTTAACTGGTTTAATCGTAACCTTAACCAGTTCTCCGTCGGTTAGGTTACGGTTAGGGTTGAACCGATTAATTAACCGGTTCAACACCACTACGCTCTTCTGACAAATTTGGACCTATCATACGATTCTCTGAAGCTATGGGTATGTTTGGCGGACAAAGATGATAAGCTAGCTGATAGCTGAAAAACTAGCTGATGCTTGATAAGTTAGTTGTGAGTTGAGAGATGATGACTGGTAGGTGAAAAGCTAGCTGATATAAATAAAAGCGTTTGGTAAATTTAGCTGATAAGTTAGCTAAAAAAATACAAAAGTATATGGTTAAATTAATAATATTTATTTTATTTTTTATTTTTATATAAGTTTAAAATAATAATAATTTAATTATTATTGTTTCTATTACCAATCTCGTTGAATATATATATATATATATATATATATATATATAATATATATATATATATATATATATGAAATAGTTTATAATAATTGCACATTTTTTTAATGGGTTGTAGAACTTTTTTTATTTATTTATTTTTTATTTCTATTGCAACCAATTTATTGAGTCATACTACTACTACTACTACTACTACTACTACTACTACTACTAATAATAATAATGTTAATAATATTAAAAATAATAAGTTTGGATATTGAAGTAAAAATTAATAAAGTGGTGAAATAAATGAAAAGATAAATAATAATGATATAATAGAGTTTAAAAATAAATAAATAATAAAGGGTTAAAAAATGAATAAAATCAAAAAGCTTTATGAGCTTATTTGAAACGCTTGTAATAGTAGCATCTGACATAAACTCAAACTTATTAAATAAACTCATCCAACCAAATAAGTTTTATTTGAATACAGAAAATTTATAAGCTCTCTAAATAAGCTATAAGCTAGCTTGCCGTTCTTACCAAACATACACTAACTGTTAAAATAATTTACCATACAGGTAGACAACTTAAAAAAAAAAACACCAAGGGTTTGTTTGAATAGTTCCTCCAATAAACTTCCTTAAAAAATCATCCCAATGGCCTTGGTCCACCCGGCTATCCCCATACGATGTGCCTAAAAACTCAGGATCGTAAAATGATTAGAGAACTGTAGTTCATATAATCCGTCTAAGATGTAAAAGAACTATGGAATCAATGGTAATGTTGAGCAACTCTCCTATTGGAGTTTGGAATCGGCAAGAGACAAGAGGAACGTAGTTAACATCGAGAAAGTGGAAACAATTCCCATTGTCTTACGCTATGACCTGAGTGGCATGAGATACGTGAAATCCCGTGTGAATCAACAAAAATCACCTTACAAGACTAAATACACTTGGATGACCGATAGCGACAATCACCTACCAAAAACAACTTTTATCGCTTCTTGATTTATATCTCTATTAATATACTTATGTTTTGAATTTTTCTACAAATCACGTTTCATACCAAAATTTCTCCGATCACACTCAATCACAAATCAAACAAAGCCTAAAAAAACTGGTAAAAAAAACACACTAAAAGTTTGAAAAAGTAAAAAAATTAAAACCTCTAAAAAAGAATACTCATAAGAACTTAAAAGAAAAGGTGTAAAACCAAAAATTCGGATTTCGTTCTGCTAGGCAGTTTGAAACAAGATTTGCTATATACAAATATCCTGATTTGCCATCTTGCTTAGATTTATAGGGGTTTCATTCAGATTGTGCCCCACCCAACATATAATGATCCGTCAAATATCGGGTAGAAATTAGATCTACAAGTCCACTCAGGCGACACCAGGATCTTGATCTATTACGATCAAATTATCATCTCAAACAGATTATTTGGCTAATTCTGAAATGTCCAGTAGATCTGCATTTTAGTCTCAAAGAAAGATGAAAAACACTTGAATTTACTTCCCACTTTGATTGCGAAAAAACAAAATACTGAAATCCCAAATGTTTTAAGTAACATTAATGATTTTAATGGATAATATAGTGCACCGACTCTGATTTGGTAGTGCTTGGCAACAACGATGTATTTATCTTTTTTCATGAATTTGGGAGCTGAATCCCAAGGCAATTAAAGATAAAACTCACGAATACAAATGGTAACTAGTACTTATTTCAAATTGTTGAAGCAAACTCATCTTTGGTCATTTGAACAATAGATGTTGTCGCTATACAATCTCGGATAACATGCTGAACAGTGAGACATCATTCATAAAATAGCATCATCGAAGGGTTCTTTAAATCAGGCATTTCTTGTGAAACGTTAATTTTATTGTATTTTTGTATGTGCTTGTTAAATATATTGTAATTATTTTTTAAATATCTTAGTAAAGATAGTTTGATAGGTTATGATTTTATAGTTAATGTATTTAGAATATTCCATATTCTTTCCTAGTTTGAGACCTGCTGTCAAGCCTTTTGATTAGGCATATACATTGTATATATACTGACATAATGAAGGAGAAAAGGCAAGAAAGATTTTCCATATTCTTACATGGTATCAGAGCATCTTTTTCCAACAGTCGAATGGTATTACATTTAATTGGAGGTCTTACACCACCATACCGTGGAGTCGGTACGCTGATCCGTCAGAGCAATCCCCTTCCTCCTTTTTATAAGGCTCGATCTATGCTAACTCTTGAGGAGGCCGGAATGGCAAAAGAAACTGCCACTGAATCGGCCATGATCGTCTCTTCCAATGATGATGGATTCACAACCTCCGACAAACATGGCAACCCGAAGGCCAAGCATGGCCGGCGCAACTACGGACGTGGTCGAAAAAATACACCTTCTGGTGGTGGCCGGTATTCGTCCGGTGGCAGGGGAGGTGGTCGGGGACTCCCTTCTGGTGGCCACGGCATACCTGTTTTTTCCCAGCAACAGCCACAGCATCTGCCATATGGATGGTCTCATCAAGCCTGGACCATTCCGCCTTGCCCATACCTAACTCAAGGGTGGGCCAGGTCCAATCCTCCTCAGCACCGCTAGGCCGGGATCCTCGGCCCACGTTCGCATCCACCCCATCCGCAGGCCTACGTTCATTCAGCCCCATCTCCTCTTGCACATGGCCCGTCTGATTCGTATGCTCCTACCGAGATCAAGTCTACAATGCACACCATGTCACTTCACCAACCTGACCTGTCATGGTATATGGACACCGGCGCTACATCTCACATGACTTCCTCTACCGGTAAACTCATGTCTTATTTTAATTTGAGCAATCGTTCTCATAATAATATTATTGTCGGTAATGGTCACTCTATTCCATTCTTGGTTATGATCACACGAATATATCTTCCCCATATCACCCTCTCTCTCTTAAAAATGTTCTTCATGCTCCTAAACTTATTAAAAATCTCATTTCGGTTAGAAAGTTTACACAAGATAATTCTGTGTCTGTGGAGTTTAATCCTTTTGGATTTTCTGTTAAGGATTATCGGACGGGGTTTTCAATAATGAGATGCAATAGCCGAGGCGACCTTTATCCCCTATTTGACTCTCTCAACAATCAAGTCTCAACTTCGACCTTTGTTTCCATCTCTCCTAAACTTTGGCATGATCGCTTGGGTCATCCGGGATCCCCTATCATAGATATGCTTCGAAGGAATAAAAATATTGATTGTAATGCACTTTCTACGTCGAATATTTGTAATTCTTGTGCGCTTGGTAAACATATTAAGTTTCCATTTGTTTCTTCTTTCTCGAATACTACTACGCCGTTTGATATTTTACATAGTGATCTTTGGACCTCTCCAGTCTTGAGTTCTTCGGGACATCGTTATTATGTACTTTTTCTTGATGATTTTTCAAAATATTTATGGACTTTTCCTATTGGTCGAAAATCTGATGTGTCTAATGTTTTTTTAGCATTTAAAGCACATATTTCTACTCAATTTGAGCGTAATATTAAAAATGTGCAATGTGATAATGGAAGAGAGTTTGATAATAAATTTTTTTGGGATTTTTGTAAAACTCATGGTATGTCACTCCGTCTATCTTGTCCAGATACTTCTTCGCAAAATGGGAAAGCCGAACGAAAAATTCAAACCATAAACAATATGTCTCGTACTCTTCTTGATCATGCTTCTCTTCCTCCATCATTTTGGCATCATGCTCTCCAAATGGCCACCTATCTTCTTAATGTATTTCCAAGCAAATTGCTAGGAAATAAGTCTCCCCTTGAGGTTCTTTACCAACGGGTCCCCTCTTATAATCATATTCGGGATTTTGGGTGTTTGTGTTACCCCCTCATGCCATCGACTACTGTTAATAAATTAAAACTGAGATCTACTCCTTGTGTTTTTCTCGGGTATCCGTCCAACCATCGTGGCTACAAGTGTTATGATTTGTCTTCCCATAAAATTATTATTTGTCACCATGTATTATTTGATGAGCATGAGTTCCCTTTCGCTCGGTCGCATACTCCTAAATCCCATACATATACATTTCTTGATGAAGGTTTATCCCCGTATATAATTGATCATCTTCAACACCCTACTCAATCCCCTTCTGGCCCCATTATTGAACCCATACGTCCACAACCATATACCTCACCTACTGGGCCCAACTCCTCCACTCCTGGCCCAGACTGCTTGCCTCTGGACCCAGTCCATGCAGCCACAGCCCAACTCCTCCACTCCTGGCCCAGACGCCAGCCTCTGGCCCAGTCCGTGCAGCCACAGCCCAACTCCTCCACTCCTGGCCCAGACTGCCTGCCTCTGGTCCAGTCCAGCTGGACCAACTTCTCACCCATGCAGCCACAGCCAAATACGGCTGCAACTGGGACAATACCCCCACTCGTCTCATCCCCTTCACCACTACCTCCGGCCCGTATAGCCCATCCTACTCCACCTGCTCAGCAGCCTCCTACAACTCAGGTTTTGACCCATAGCCACCACTGCATATGTAAGCCCAATCCGAAATATTTCATGCATTCAACGGTTGAGAGGTCTCCTTTGCCTCGCACTCCGATCGAAGCCCTTCGTGATCCTAATTGGAAAATGGCCATGGATGATGAATATGATGCTCTTATTAAAAATAAGACGTGGGAGTTGGTGCCCCATCCTTCGCATGTTAATGTGATTCGTTCTATGTGGATTTTCACTCATAAAGTCAAATCTAATGGCGTTTTTGAGAGGCATAAAGCCCGTCTTGTAGGTAATGGAAAAACACAACAGGTTGGCATTGATTGTGGTGAGACTTTTAGTCCCGTCGTGAAGCCGGCTACGATCCGCACTGTTCTTAGTCTCTCTCTTTCGCGAGTATGGACCATACATCAATTAGATGTCAAAAATGCATTTCTTCATGGCGAGTTACAGGAAACTGTTTTTATGCATCAACCATTGGGCTACAGGGACCGTGATCATCCCGATTATGTTTGTCTCTTACGTAAATCCTTGTATGGTCTCAAACAGGCACCCCGAGCGTGGTACAAACGGTTTGCTGATTATGTTTTATCTATTGGGTTCATTAATAGCACATGTGATAATTCATTATTTATTTTCCGCAAAGGGTCCGAGATGGCTTATATTTTATTATATGTTGACAATATTATTCTCACGCTTCTTCCGATGCTCTGCGATGTTCTATAATAGCGTTACTTAGCTCTGAATTTGCTATGAAGGGTCTTGGGCCTTTGAATTACTTTCTTGGTATTGTGGTAACTAGACATAAGGATGGTATGTTCCTTTCACAACGCAAGTATGTCGAGGAAATAATTGAGCGTGCTGGGATGGCTTCGTGTAAGCCCTCTACTACTCCGGTTGATACCAAATCYAAGGTTAGTGCTACCTGTAGTGATCCATTTGATGATCCCACTTTATATCGGATTCTTGCAGGGGCTCTACAATATCTTACTTTTACACGGCCCGATATCTCTTATGCCGTGCAACAAATTTGTCTTCACATGCATGACCCGCGCGTTGATCATATGTCATCTCTAAAAAGGATTATTCGCTATGTTCAAGGAACTTTGGAATTTGGTCTTCATTTATATCCCTCCTCTATTTCTACTCTGGTCTCATACACTGATACTGATTGGGGTGGGTGCCCTGATACGAGACGATCCACTTCCGGATACTGTGTATTCTTGGGTGATAACTTRATCTCTTGGTTGTCCAAACGCCAATCAACTTTATCTCGTTCGAGTGCCAAGGCCGAGTATCGTGGCGTGGTAAATGTGGTCTCCGAATCCTGCTGGATTCAAAACTTACTCTTGGAGTTACATTGTCCAGTTCAAAAGGCTACCCTTGTGTATTGCGACAATATCAGTGCTATTTACTTATCCGGGAATCCCGTTCAACATCACCGAACAAAACATATTGAAATGGATATCCATTTTGTCCGTGAAAAAGTTGCCCGCGGCCAAGTATGAGTTCTTCATGTGCCATCACGTTATCAGATAGCGGACATTTTACCAAAGGACTTCCGCTAATTTTATTTGAAGATTTTCGGGACAGTCTCAGCGTTCGACGACCTCCCGCTACGACTGCGGGGGTGTGTTAAATATATTGTAATTATTTTGTAAATATCTTAGTAAAGATAGTTTGATAGGTTACAATTTTATAGTTAATGTATTTAGAATATTCCATATTCTTTCCTAGTTTGAAGCCTGATGTCACGCCTTTTGATTAGGCATATACATTGTATATATACTGACATAATGAAGGAGAAAAGGCAAGGAAGATTTTTCATATTCTTACAGTGCTCTTAGTACGACTAGTTTTATTTTAAAAAATAATTTTTATATCATCATAAATTTTTGGGGGCTGAATTCCCTACACCGACCAATTATCAACAAATGAAACTTGAGGGGCCCGAATTCCCTACACTACCAATTACTCAAAATAATATGAAGTGGGAAGAAGAACTATTTTTTTCTTGTTTGTGCTTCTCGTAATCCTCTTCTCTTCTTCGCTTGTTTTGGATTTAGATTTTCCTTTGTCTTTTCCTTTTTTGTCCTTTTATGAGGAGGGTAAAGTGTAGATGGTGGTGTGGGAGGATTCGGATGCAGACTCGGAATCCGAAGAGTGGAGGGTCGAAGAAGGCCCCAATCCCAAATTGATTATGGAGAGTGTGATTGAGTACACCCCAATTGGAAAAGGAAGGAATTGGGATAGACAGAGTGAAAGGAGGGGTGACATAAGAGAGTGAGGATGTGGGCCGCACTGTAGTAGAAGACGGGACTAGAAAGAGGGTTGAATATGGCTCGAGCTGGGCTGAAACGGACCCGACTGGGGTGGGCTGGGAAAAAAGGGCCAGGGTGGGTGATTCGTACGTATTTGTTACGAATCTGTACATAATCGAGTCTTGTTTAAGTCTTTTTATTCTCTTTTCCGGGTTGAGATTAGGTTAAATTACATTGTTTTGCACTTTTTACCTTCTTGCTTAACTTTTTGACTTATTGATCACTAATTAGACTAAATGAGAGTAATTCTTTATTTTCTCATACAACTAGAGTGTCCGGTGAATCTCGAGGACAAAGATAGAAGAAGCAATGCTCAAAAGTAGCCCAAAGGATGCTCATCCAATCGGACAGTTTGTAACACCAATCGAACAGACTAGCGAAGCACACACCGGCCGGACAAATTGGCACACCGATCGAAGCCGCGAACAGAAGCCTTCGTCCGATCGGACAATACCTAAGTCCGATCGGACATGTACATTACACATGCAGAATTTTTGGAAATCTTCAGTTACGAAATGGCTTGGCTCAATAAAAACTGAAGAGGGAGGCTAGGGTTCGGAATTATTCAGTCTTGGAGACTTTTGGAAGGCTAGAGAAGCCACCATATATCCAAAAGGTAGAGAGATTTGACACATCTCTCATACCTCTAGCTTAAAGCCCTTACGGCATCCATAGTACGGTTCGATACGTCGTAGCTATTGTTCGTCACTGGAATTCTGGGATCGTGATAAGCCTTGGGATTCTACGCAACTCTCGGAGTGAGCTCGTTCATCAACATCGCCCGTTGGAAGTAGTTCGTCGATTAGTAATCTCTAAACTCGTTATTTCGTAGTTTTCATAATTGTTCACTTTTGGGACATGTTATGAATAGTTTGTGAATATATTGAGTAATGTTTGGTTGGTAATTAGTTAAAGTGTTGGTGGTTGGAATTCGTATTACTGTGTTTTGGGGGATTATTTATGTTGGATGAACAGTTGCTGTTGAATTGTGAATTAAGTTGTGATTGATTTAGTTATATTTCTTGAAGCGATTTTAGTATTTAAATTATTATGCATCTTGTTTAGCATTTGAAACGATTTCGCAATTATAGTAATGATAGAATGGTTGGTATTCTTTGGTTGCTAGAGGCATTCGATTATTAGCTTACTGTTGTGAAGTATGATTAGTAGCAAGTATGTTTATGATCGATAGCAAGATATGTGGTGGAAAGTAGTTAGATTTGTCTATTACTGTTCTTATAACTTGTCGAGAGGTTGACACCCTTGAGACAAGAATTATTTTATCATTTTCGATTACGAAAAAGAATTAGAGCAGGTGCAGGTAATGAGATTGGCGCCGACGTTCAATATCCGCATTGATTCTAAGTTAAGTTCACCAATGATCGACGACTGTACGAATAGCATTTGCTGCTGCAGTTTGAGCAGCAAAGGTGTCTGTAATACCCCAAATTTTCACATTACAATTTGGCCAATAAAATTCATGCATGGTATATTATTTGATAATTTATATGATTTAGAAATTTAATTTGATTTCATTACGTGTTTTAGTTAGTAAATTTCTAATGAGTCCCTAAAATATAGCTAATAAGAATTATAACAAAGTGTTTAATATTTTTTCTTTGGGACAAAATAATAAGATCTCAATTTACGACTAATGTTAAGTTATATAGAATACAAGTATATTCCAACTTTCAAGTTATGAATATACTAACTTAATATTTTAAGATATTTATTTAAAAATAATTAAATAATACTTAAGTATACGTAATTTTGACTAAAATAACTATATATATATATATGTATGTATGTATATATATATATAATATATAAGATATAAATCCTTTAAAATTAATATATTATATATAATAATTGTGCATGTGTGTGGTATATAGTGCATGTGTTATATATATAGTACGTGTGCATGTGTCCTATATATATGTAATATAGTGTGCAAGCGCATGTGTTATTTTATATATATATATATATATATATATATATGAAGGGGGTACGCGTGCATGTGTGTGTTATATATGTAATATAGTGTGCATGTGTGTGTTATATTATATAATATAGTATGTGGTGTGTGTATGTATTTTCAAATAAGTAAAAACAAACAACACACACACGTAAAACTTAATATAAGTGAGTGTAGTTTTATCCCACATCGTTTATAGTTAGTAAGCAAGGCTAGTTTTACTTTTATAAAATAGTTTTTGTCCCACATCGAAGGTAATAGCTATAGGCATAGTACATTTAACTTATAAATACACTTACCTTCCCTTTTTAGAACCATCAAGGGAATTAGTAATATACTTTACTCTAAAATTGTAAAAGTCTTATGGGATTTCTAATTAAAAAGGAGACCCTTATTTTAGTAAGTTCTTGAGTCGTCGAGAAGTTATTATAGGACTGTCGTGGAGATATCACGTGGTGCTATTTTAAGGTACATTTTCTATTAGTCCTTCTTTATTTTAATTAGTTTAATATTTTGTTTATGGATAATTAAAAATAGTATATTATTTTAATTAGCCTCTAGTGGTAATTATAATTAGTATTTTATTTACGAGTTTTTAAATAATATGTTATTTTGTATTGATAAGGTAAYTTAGTAAAAAYGTTTATTTTTCCCGCAATAGTAGTATTTGTGATTTCGAATAATCCATTAGTAATTAGAATAAGCAACTCTTTATTTCTAACAATATACAAGCATAGGAGTTATCTAGGAAGGGAGTCGTAATTTGTAAAATTGAAGTCTAATCAATATTTTATCCTGATTAGATTATATTGAAGAAGTTGATCTGTGTTTTGAGATAGTGTAAGCTTTGGACCTGAGGTAAGTAGAAATTCATCTGTAACTACAATGCACAAACATAGTATTGTTTGGTTTGCCTATATGATTGTGATTATGGCTTGTACTATCTGAATATTATATGAGTTGTTTGATAAATTATATTGATGTTTGCTTATTGAGCATATGTATTAGCATGTGCACGTGCATACATGAGTCATGATCGTATAAGAAAGTTTTGACCACTGTTAGTGCATCGAGGCATGTGAGACATTACCTTGGTATGTGTGACATGCTTTTATGTTATATTGAGCCCGTGCCATGTGAGACATTACTTCGGGTATGTGAGACATTCGGACCGGCTCCAATCCCAGTGCCATGTGAGACATTACTTCGGGTATGTGAGACATTCGGACTGGCTCCGATCCCAGTGCTATGTGAGATATTACTTCGGGTATGTGAGACATTCAGACTGGGTATCGTAATGATTGATTATATGCTGAGCTCTTTCCGATGCACTACAGGTAGGTCAAGGACCCAATAAGAAGAAGAATTTTAAGAAATAGTTTACGCCATCAGCATGATAAGTCAAAAATGAGTTGCATTGATTTATGATATTCAATGAACATGCATTATTTCTGCTTACTGAGCTTTAGCTCATGTAGTTTATGCATTGTAGGTGAGCCTGAGTATTAGCTGACTGAGTTGTTGGAGTTCCATGAAGTTTTGAGAATCCTTGTACATGGATGACGACCTGTTGGGCAGAATAATGGGCTCGTTTCTCTTTCTTTTTGAAGT
Organism: Phtheirospermum japonicum; assembly: GCA_014905375.1. NCBI lineage: Eukaryota > Viridiplantae > Streptophyta > Magnoliopsida > Lamiales > Orobanchaceae > Phtheirospermum > Phtheirospermum japonicum. The sequence goes on from BMAC01000369.1 coordinate 428,267, forward strand.
TTTGTTATACCTTTTGGGAGTACTTTTAGTGTGTTTGAACTTTCAATAAGTATTGTAAATATGGTGTGGATCTTGTAAATATGTTTTATAACTCTTTATCTCTATATAAATAAATAACTTTTGTTTAAACCATAAGCAGTAATATTTTATTCCTTTGTAAAAAAAGAAAATAAAAGTATTTACGCATTCAAGTAAGTAAGTTTTTTTCACACTCAAATCGATAAGTTCTTCCTTTCTTACGTCTGAGGGTTGGGGGTGTGACAGAGTGGTATCAGAGCCCAGATTTGTGTCCTGTAGACTGTCCATGTACAATGAACTCAAAGCTTATGGAACATGACAATGCTAGTAAGTTAATTTGTTTTTGGGTTGTAACTTATTATATGCCTCATGAATTATATTGGCCATGTGGGTTAGGTTTTGTTGATTAGATACTATAACTATGATGAGGACGAGAGGTGGGAACAGTAGTGGAGGAAGTAGGAGGGAAGATGAAGAGACATCAAATCCACGTGATGATCGCGATAACCGTATGGCTGAGCTGGTGGAACGACAATCACAACAAAAATCAAGAACTCATCCAGCAGAGGGATGCACGTGGCCAACCTAGGGATGAAATGAATCAACCACAACCTCAAGTAGGACAAATTGAGATAGTGGGCGAGAGATTTCGAAAACTAAACCCACCTATCTTTGAGGATGCATTAGATCCCGTGGTTGCAGAAGATTAGCTTAGAACCTTAGATAATATGTTCCAATATAGTAGAGTCCCTGAAGAAGAAAAAGTACTGTGCGCTTCGTTTATGTTACGTGGTAGTGCAGGACACTGGTGGGATACGATGAAAAGTACTAAAAATGCCACTACCATGACTTGGGAGAGATTCAAGGAACTTTTTAGGAACAAATATTTCACATCTCCTGCACGTGTAATGAAGATGAATGAGTTCATACAATTGAGGCAAGGAGGCATGACTGTCATAGACTACATTCGTAAGTTCGAGCAATTATCAAGGTTCGCAGAGCATATGGTCAGCACTGATGCGTTGAAGATAGAACGATTCCTTGAAGGCCTGAGGCCAGAGATTTATCGAGATGTGAGTATGGCTGGAACTCAAGGGGTAATGTATTCACTAGTTGCTGAAAGAGCATTGGTTGCAGAACAAGCTGAGCTGAAAATAAGGCATGCACAGGAGGTTCGGCGTCAAATCACACAAAGGCAGGGACAACGCTGGAGCTGAAAATAAGAGGCCGCCTCAATTCCAAGGCCAAAGATATAAATTTCAGTAGCGACGGGGGCAAGAACAAGAAGATCCAAGCAAACGTATGAGGATCGATCAAGGCAAATCACCAGTACAACTACCTACTTGTCCCAAATGTGGAAAGCAACACAGTGGAGCTTGTCTTCGGGGTTCTGGAGTATGTTTTGCATGTGGACATCCCGGCCACATAGCTACTGTGTGCCCAAATAAGCCAAAGCCCAATACCCAGGAAAGAGCACCAGCCAGGGTTTTTGCCATAACTCGTGATGATGCTGAAGTGAACCCATCTGTTGTTACAGGTAATCTAGCTATGTTTGGTGTTCCCACATTTGTATTGTTTGATTCTGGAGCTACACATTCATATGAATCCACTAAGTAAGTTCTTTCTTTCTTACGTCTAAGGGTTGGGGGTGTGACAGTGCCCCTCTTCTCATACCCTTGAATCCACAAGTACCGGCCGAGTACCAGGAAACCACCCGACCCCGTACATCTGTAACTGTGACAATTTACAACGTTATAAAGAGCTTCAAGACATTATAGCTATCCTTGGGTTGGATGATTTATCCGAGGAGGATCGTTTAACCATAGCAAGAGCGCAAAAAATTGAGCGTTCTATGTCAGTTACAGGGACAAGGTGAAATCTCAAAGTTTTCTCCAAGTCCTGTAATTTCTTGGATCTTCAAAAAGACGACTTTTGAAGTTTCAGTATGAGTAATGTTATTGATTCCAAACTTAGTGATATTGAATTGTTTCCAAAACCCTATCTAATCGTGTGTTTTAGAAATAGAATTTGTGATATTAGTATAATAAACGTCATTAAATCCGATTCTCATTCCTCGAGAGATCGGCCCGAGTTAACTTACCAGTCTACAAGTGACCATGTTCTCTTGCGGGCAAACTTAAAACCCTTTTTAAACGTAGACGCGTATTGGTTGATCGGTAATTAATTTTGAAAGAAACACAAAAGTTCGGCTCAGAATTTGGCACCGTTGCCGGGGAATGGCAAAGGTGTTAATGATGTTTATTTGTGTTAATGTTTATGTGTCGATAATTGTATAATGTTTTTGGTTTGCCTCTCGATGCGGTGATTTGTTTATTGTTGATGCAAGGTCGATGAAGCCTTAGAGGAGAATTGACCCCATTCATCAATAGCATCGAGGGAGTTACGAGACCGAGACAACTATTTCCTTCCACTGAAGGGAACCTTTTGGAAGCAAGTTCAACCATCATGGCGGAAAGTTTACCTCTTGGAGGTCGTGAGAATGGAGGAAGAGGAGGAATGAATGGTGGGCGAGGGAGAGGACGAAATAACCAAACCCCTCCTTGTGATTATCCATACGGCGTGCCACCAATTGAGGAAATGCATGTGCAAGAGCAAATAAATAACAACGAGGATGAAGAACCACGCAATCCACCTCTTATCCATGACAAAGAGCCAAGAGAGCCAGGCAACGTAAACAACGGGGAGCACCTACCTAGGGACGATCATCAAATTATGATGCAAAAGAACCCTACTTACCAACAACCTCCTCAACGATTTCGAAACTGCGAAGAAGCTCGAGCTTACAACGCTCGAGCAAATCAAGAGTTTGAACACAATAATGGTGGTCATGGTGGGCCCCAGCCCCAAAACAACCAACGAAACCACCACGGACTCGGACACTTCGAGCAAGAGCGGAATCATAATCAAAATAGGAGAGAGGGAAGACCGTTCAATGCTTGGAAAAGGGAAAATTTCTGGAATGATGGCTATGAGGATCATGGGAATTTCGAGGAGGAGCGTAATTACGAGTACTACGAAGAGTATGGGGAAGAAAGGAATTTTAGCGCATGAACTAACTTTGGAGGAAGACGAGGGCGCCGGTACCCTAATGAGCGCCGTCAAGGAGATCTCCTCTTCCCAACGATAGGACCATACAGCAGAGCAATAGTCTTAGGCCCCGCGGCAAGAGACTGTGACTTGAAAGCTGGCAGCGTGAATCAACTGCCCACCTTCCATGGCTTGCCTAATGAAGACTCTTTGAATTTCATTCGAGAATTTTACCTTGTGGTGGGCAGAATTCCATCACTTGGACTCCACGAAGATCAATCGAGAATGAAATGCTTTCCGACGACCTTAAAAGATAAAGCGAAGCATTGAGTTTTATCGCTGCAACCCAATTCATTGACTAATTGGGAGATGGTGTATAAAAAGTTTGTGAGTAGGTTCTATTCCGCTCAAACGACTGCCAGATTGCGAAGAGAGATCACGAACTTTGAGCAAATGGAGGGAGAATCGTTCTATGAAGCATGGGAACGATACAAGGGACTCTTGCAAAAATGTCCACATCACAACAACAACGCAGAAATGGTAAACAATTACTGCCACGAGGGGCTATTTCCGGTTTACAAACAACAAGTGGAGGTGAAGGCCGAAGATTTTGGGGAGCTAACCGCTATGGATGCGTGGGAACTATTTGAACTGATGAGCGAAAAATCACAACAAACGAGTTTCCGACTAAGGAGGTATAAAGTCCAAGGAACCCCTATGCCCAACAATGAAGTAAGCCAAATTGAGGAGCTAACCAAGCAAGTTGCGCTATTGACAAGCAAAATGAAAGGGGAGGAGGAACCATCGACACCTACGCCCAAGATGTGCGAAAGATGTGGAGCGGTGGGACATGAGGCTGACACGTGTAAAGTTGTGTTTGACGATGAAGAGGATGAGAAAGTGAATGCCATCCAAAACTATCAACCCAACAACACATATGGGAAGAAATTCGCCAGACAATACAACTCAAATTCGAGCTACTTTCCCAAAAGCTCGAATTACGTACCAAACCCCAAGCAACTAGACCCAGGACCACCCCCGAATAAGAACCAAGGAGAAACTAGTGGCTATAACTCAATTCAAAATAAGGAGCAAAGCAACTACTCACATCACCCTCCGCAACAATATCAAACGCCACAGCAACAGTACCAGCAAGCGCCGCAACCACAGTACCAGCAAGCACCGCAACAACAATACCAGCAAGTGCCGCAACAGCAGCAAATACCGCTCTCGATCAACCCCGACGAAGAACTAAGACTATGGCGTTAGCAACTAGAGCATGAAACTCTACGAAATCGGGAGGAAACACTTTGTACTACCGAAGAAGGCAAGCGGACAAGGAAACAATTGGAGAAGCTGGAGATGATGATAGGGCAACTCTCAGCTTCTATGGCAAAGACAGCAAGTGATCCGGGGAAGCTACCCATCCAACCCGAACAATCAATGGTGGTGCATGTGTTACGTGGGGGAAAGAAAGTTGATAATGGAATACGAGGAATTGAGGGTGAAGATTCCGAGAACGAGCCAAGTTTGGATGGAAAAGATAAAGGGGAGTCTAGCTCAAACGGTGAGAAAGGAATGATGGGGAGAATCCACAAATCACTGGGGTTTTTCATCCGAAACGTGCCGAAACAACTCAGAAGGATGCAGCCAATGATATCTCCGATCGGACTACGAAAAAGACCAATTGGACTGGAGTACAGGAGGGTTTGTCCGATCAAAATGATCCAGGGTGCAATCAGAATGGAGAACAGTGGACAACCTCCGACCGGAACAATCCGGAGTTCGGTCAGAGTGGAGGACAGGAGGCTTCGTCCGATCGGTCGAGAAAGACTAACCGATCGGAGGATAAGGCTGTTGAAGAACAAAGACCACAACGAGTCATAAGGGACGCCGTACCATTCCCCAATTGCCTCAAACCAGCAAGGGAGAGCAAGAAGTTCATGGAGCTCTACAACATGCTGAAAGATGTGAACATGAACCTCCCACTATTTGATGTGATTAAAGCAATATCGGCCTACGTCAAGTTTTTCAAAGAACTTGCAACAAAGGAAAAGAAGATGGAAGGAAATGAACGAGTGATATTGTCCAAGTAAGTGAGCACAATATACCATCAAACATTGCCACCAAAGTCAAAGGACCTAGGGAGTTTCTGCATTACGATAACCCTTGGAGATGGGCAAAAAGCACGTGGAATGCTCGACTTAGGGGCGGGGATCAATTTGATGCCCTACGCCCTGTACAAGCAATACAACCTTGGAGGAATGAATCCAACGAGTTTACGGCTTCAATTGGCATATCGTTCATTAAGATATCCTTTGGGAGTGGTCGAGGACGTCCTAGTGGAGGTCGGGTCATTGGTAGTCCCTGTGGACTTTGTCATACTGGATGTTGGGGAAGTGGATGATGATTTGTACTTTTTTGTACACTTTCTTGTTACCTTTTTGTGTCGCATTCGCGTGTGTTTTGTTTGCATTTACGGGTTTTAGGAGTCGTTTTGGCCTATTTTGTTAGTTTTAGGTTTTTATAACTTTTGTGCGGTTTTTAGTAGTTTTTCGTACATTTTTACCCTTTTTCGTATTTTTGGCCGTAGGATGACCAAGCGGGTCCCGCGCGCGTTTGGAGGCATCCCACTCGACTCGGATTAGAACGGACAAGCAAGGGAACACAACGCGAATAAGGAGCGACAGCAGGCGGATGTTTAGAGTGGAAATGAGAAAACCGAGCCGGAGCAGCAGTACCAATCGATCGACTTGCTTTCAGTCGATCGACTAAGGAGCAGTCAATCGATTGTACCTCTCCAGATCGAATGCTCGGCAGTAGGTTCGAAAACTTTGGGCGAAGCAGTCGATCGACTGACCCTTAATTGATCGACTGCCAGTTGATCGACTGCTCCTCAGTCGATCGACTGAGACGCAGTCCAACTCGTGATTTTGGCCCATTTTGACAGTTTTGCCCCTGCATTTTTGTATAAATAGACCCACCTTTCTCCAACCTTCCTTGGTGGAATTCGGACTTGGTCCACTTCCTCCAAGCCTTTACATTTCCTTGCAATAATAAACCCTAGTTTAAATCCTTAGTTAATGTAGTTTAGCTAGCTTAGTTGTAGTTTAGTTAGTGTTAGTTAGATTGCTTAGAAAGTATAGGAGAAGGTGACAATCTCCTCTACTTGTGGCTCTTGGTTTGATTTCTATCTTTTGGATCTTGTAGCAAACTTGAAGCTTTGAGTTCAATGTAATTTGGTAGTGTTCTTTCCCTTTATTATTATGCTTTGTTCTTGATTAATTATTGTTTTTATTGTTGTTGTTGTTCTTGTTAGGTTAAGATTGTTATGTTGGTGGTTTGGTTTTAGCTTGTTGTTTTTATCTTCTTGCAAACTCCATGATTAATGCTTTCATTTTCAAGCTTTTTACTCCTTTTAGTTAGACATGCTCTTAGTCCTTAAAAGATGTATGAGTTTTTCCAATTTGGCAATTTGTCGGGGAGAGAGGAGATGACGGTCGGGGAGACGAAGGAGTACGTCGACCAATTTTGGGACGATCACATTTGGGTGGTCGACTACTCACTTTTCTGACCCCCGAAGCAAGCCCGCTCTTTTGTTTCTTTGACCTACCGGCTTGCTCGACTTGCCCGCCTTCGTGATCTTTATCACCCGGTGTGTCTACTCGAGAACACCAAGGCGTGGCATGATCGCCACCTCTTCTTGGATCCCGGATAGCGTCTTTTGTAAACCGTCGAGCTATAGACGTTAAAGTAGCGCTTATTGTGAGGCAATAAATTTGTAAAAAAACAAGAAGAGAAAATAAAAAAAAATAAAAAAAATTATTCGTATTTTGTTTTTGCAACCCCCCGTTTGTTCATTTCTTTTAGGTCGCTTGTCTTGACTCCCGGGGAGGACTTATGCACGACCATGTCACCACAAGCTCGGAGATAGGGGCGTTTCCTTTTCCCTTACACTTTTTACCGCATCTTTCTAGCTTAATATGCAATGAGGGCATTGCTAGGTTTTAAGTGTGGGGTGGTGGTTAGGTTTCGTCTTATGATTTTTAAGTTGATGCATGCTTGCTTGTGTTAATTTGAGTATCGTGTGTGTTATTTTTTGCTTGGATCCTTGGCGAAGTGACGCGGTTTTGATGATTTGGTTAGGGAGTTTAGATTTTCGATCGGATTTAGTGTACTTAGGTAATTTGACTCGTTGGGAACTTTGTTCGGCTTTAGCTTCGTGCTATCCTTGAGCTCATATAGAACTAGTGCTTCAACTAGCCTCGTCGTCGAACACTCTCTATAGGATTTTGTTTTGTATTTTGGAGTCGTCAATTACTCCATGTGCTCGATCAAAAACATTGTAAGTTGCTAGTAGCAACGAGTGGTCGGAGCCGTTGATTTCTCTTTGTATATATCTTGTATTTAAGTACTTTATTTCCTTGGGTACCAAAAAAAAAAGAAAAAAAAGAAAATAAAGAAGAAAATAAAAAAAAATCCAAAAAAAAGAAGAAAAAGAAAAAAAAATGATGATGAATAAAACAAGGATAAGTTATAAATCCTTGTAGTTATTAAGTAATAAAACGTGCAACTCTTGCACATTTCCTCTTTCTCCTTCTTTTTACATTTTGTTTGTTAAAGAGAGTTGTAGACGATCGGGGCTAGTAGGGAGTGATTTGCATGTTTTTGTACGTATTTTTTGTCACCGTTTTGTGTCGCGCTTGCATGTGTTTTGTTTGCTTTATGTGTATTAGGAGTCGTTTTGGCCGATTTTATTAGTTTTAGGTTTTCTTAACTTTTGTGCAGTTTTCTTTGGATTTTCGTTTATTTCTACTCGTTTTTGTCTTTATGGCCATATGATGACCAATGCGATCCCGTTCGCGCTCAGGACATCTCATTCAACTCGGATTAGAACAAGCAAGTAAGGGGACACAGCGCGAACGAGGAGCGACAGCCGACAGACGATTAGAGCAGAAACGAGAAAACGAGCCGGAGCTGCCCGTCAGTCGATCGACTGCACTCTAGTCGATCGACTGGAGGGTCGACTGGGATGTTGAAATCGACTGGCGGGCAGAAAGTTTTGTGATTTTGGGCATTTCAGTCGATCAACAGCTTTCAGTCGATTGACTGACACGCAGATTTTTGACCCGTTTGACATTTTTGCCCCTGCGTTTTTGTATAAATAAGATATTAATTTCCTTCACCTACTTTATCCTTCCTTGGTTGATTTTAAACCTCATTCAATCTCTTCCAAGCTCATTTTCACTATTCCATTGCAAACCCTAGATACAATCCTTAGCTAGTTAGTTAATTTAGCTTAGTTTATTAGCTAGTTGGTAGTTATTCACAAGTGTTGGAGAAGGTGGCATCTCTCTCTTTTGTGATTTTATTGTATGAAGTTGAAATTGGTGTTTTGAAGATTGTACTCTACATTTGAAGCTTTTGGTTGGAATGCAATATTGGTAGTAATCTTTTCCTTATTTGGTGTTGTTCTTGTGTTGTTTATTGTTGGTATGTGTTGGTAGTTAATTTATAGTCTTAGTTGTGTTTCTCTTGGCATTTTCAAATTCTCTTCCAATTTCTAGGTTATTTTTCTTCTTGTAGTAAAAACTCCATTGAAGCTTGGCTTTGAAGCTTTTTACTCTTTTTGTTCAAACAAACTTGGGAGCTTGGAAAGTTATTAGTAGTTTTCTCTTTTAAGACATTTGACTTTTACCTATTAAATGCATTTGACTTCTTTTGAACTTTAGTTTGACTTTCCCTCCTTTTTAGCTTTTAAATTTACAAACCTTCTTAGTTAGTAGTTTCAATTTAATTAAGGATGTTAAGTGGGTTTAATTTGTGTAATTAAGACTAATTGTTTTCAAGCAAGTTTTAAATTCCTCTCTCTTTGCCTTAATGTTTTTCAAACTCTCTTTTCAATTCAAGTTTAGTGACTACAACACAAAAACCCAAACCAATGATTAATGCTTTCTTAGATTAGATTAGTTTAACTAAGAATAACAAGAGATTAATTAAAAAAACTTAACGCCGATTATATCTATCCTCGAGAGACACGACTCGGGAAAACTTGCCGCTCTACAATCGACTCTGTACTATTGCGGAGACGATTTCTTAGAGTGCTAAAAAATCTTCGATCAGGGAGCCGATTAACGGTTCGACCGTGGATAGACCTTAGCCGGGGCAAGGGCGAGGGGACCGACTTGGAGGGTTACCTAGTACTTTTAGGTTTCGGGAGTCGATCTAAACTTTCTTTGCCAAAACATTTTTTGTCATCCTTTTAGCCGAGCTAACGAGCATTGTAACACACGACGTCTCGAATTGGGTTTGGTGCACTTGCATTAGTTTAGGATCACTCCGGGGTAGTTTTGTAATTCTAGATTAGTATTGCTTTGAGGACAAGCAATCATTCTAAGTGTGGGGTGGTTGATTTGTACTTTTTTGTACACTTTCTTGTTACCTTTTTGTGTCGCATTCGCGTGTGTTTTGCTTGCATTTATGGGTTTTAGAGTCGTTTTGGCCTATTTTGTTAGTTTTAGGTTTTTATAACTTTTGTGCGGTTTTTAGTAGTTTTTCGTACATTTTTACCCTTTTTCGTATTTTTGGCCGTAGGATGACCCAAGCGGGTCCCACGCACGTTTGGAGCATCCACTCGACTCTGATTGGAACGGTCAAGCAAGGGAACATGGCGCGAATGAGGAGCGACAGCCG
>BMAC01000369.1:447579-505188 GCA_014905375.1 Phtheirospermum japonicum
GACGAAAACCTAAACCACCACCCCACACTTAAAACCTAGCAATGTCCTCATTGCATATTAAGCTAGAAAGATGCCGGTAAAAAGTGTAAGGGGAAAAGGAAAGCCCCTATCTCCGAGCTTGTAAGGGAAAAGGAAACGCCCCTATCTCCGAGCTTGTGGTGAAGTGGTCGTGCATAAGTCCTCTCCGGGAGTCGAGACAAGCAACCTACAAGAAATGAACAAACGGGGGTTGCAAAAACAAAATACGAATAATTTTTTAATTTTCTATTTTTTTGGATTTTCTCTTCTTTTTTTTTACAAATTGGGTTGCCTCCCAATAAGCGCTACTTTAACGTCTATAGCTCGACGGTTATACAAAAGACGCTATCCGGGATCCAAGAAGAGGTGGCGATCATGCCACGCCTTGGTGTTCTCGAGTAGACACACCGGGTGACAAAGATCACCAAGGCGGGCAAGTCGAGCAAGCCGGTAGGTCAAAGCAACAAAAGAGCGGGCTTGCTTCGGGGGTCGGAAGAGGGAGTAGTCGACCACCCAAACGTGATCATCCCAAAATGGGTCGACGTACTCCTTCGTCTCCCCGACCGTAATCTCCTCTCTCTCGACTTTAGAAGTAGTCGTAGTCGGGCACGAGAGAGTAGGATCCAACACATCCCCCACTACCTCTTCCACCTCCACTTGGTCAAGTAGCAAACAAAGCATCGGGTGGCGGCAAAAGAGGCTCGATTAACTCCACATCCTCCAAAATCGGCACAACTTCCTCATCCTCGCCAAAAGCAAGTAAGCTCGACATTCCAAGTGCCGTTGGAGACCCCAAAAGTGACTCCCCCTCAATTTCCACTACAACATCTTCAAGAAGCCACGAGAGGGGTAACGCCAACCTCCGACCCTTTCTCCTCACCCTCTAACTCCACCTCCGTGCACACCTCTTTCAAAAAGACCGTCAAAAGTTGCATTGCCAACAACAACGGTGGGATCCACCACATCGAAGATGGGCATCTCGTCAAGACACGGTCTTTTAAGCTCGTCCACTTCGTTGGCAATTTGCTCTACTTGAGTCTCCATGCGAGCAAGGCATTCATCCAATTGTCGAATCACCTCCACGAGCTCGGATGAGAGAGGCTCAAAGTCCGGGAGTTGGGGCATAGACGAATCTTGAGAAAGTGAGGTGTACGGGTCGTCGTTCGGAGTATACGAACTCGAGGTGGGTAGGTCGTAAAAGTCGTAGCTCCAAGAATATGAATCATGAATTGGGGAGCATACGAGTCAAAGCTCGGGTAAGAAGAAGGCGGGGCGAGTTGAGCATATGGATCGTCAAAACCCGGATCATAAGAATCACGAGTCGGTGCATACGGATCCATGCTCGGGTTGTGGGGATACGAAATCGGTGGAGAATAAGAAGGGCTTGGGCCGAAATAATCGAAAGAGGGGGCCCCATTCTTCACCGATTTCATATCCCCACAACCCGAGCATGGATCCGTATGCACCGACTCTGATTCTTATGATCCGGGCTTTTGATGATCCATATGCTCAACTCGCCCCGCCTTCTTCTTACCCGAGCTTTGACTCGTATTGCTCCCCAAATTCATGATTCATACTCTTGGAGCTACGACTTTTACGACCTACCCACCTCGAGTTCGTATACTCCGAACGACGACCCGTACGCCTCACTTGCTCAAGATTCTTCTATGCCCCAACTCCCGGACTTTGAGCCTCTCTCATCCGAGCTCGTGGAGGTGATTCGACAATTGAGATGAATGCCTTGCTCGCATGGAGACTCAAGTAGAGCAAATTGCCAACGAAGTGGACGAGCTTAAAAGACCGTGTCTTGACGAGATGCCCATCTTCGATGTGGTGGATCCCACCGTTGTTGTTGGCAATGCAACTTTTGACGGTCTTTTGAAAGAAGGTGTGCACGGAGGTGGAGATAGAGGGTGAGGAGGAAGGGTCGGAGGTTGGCGTTACCCCTCTCGTGCTTCTTGAAGATGTTGTAGTGGAAAGTTGAGGGGGAGTCACTTTTGGGGGTCTCCAACGGCACTTGGAATGTCGAGCCTACTTGCTTTTTGGCGAGGATGTGGAAGTTGTGCCAACTTTGGAGGATGTGGAGTTAATCGAGCCTCTTTTGCCGCCACCCGATGCTTTGTTGCTATTTGACCAAGTGGAGGTGGAAGAGGTAGTGGGGGATGTGTTTGATCCTACTCTCTCGTGCCCGACTACGACTACTTCTAAAGTCGAGAGAGAGGAGATGACGGTCGGGGAGACGAAGGAGTACGTCGACCCATTTTGGGGACGATCACATTTGGGTGGTCGACTACTCACTTATTCCGACCCCCGAAGCAAGCCCGCTCTTTTGTGGCTTTGACCTACCAGCTTGCTCGACTTGCCCACCTTGATGATCTTTAATTTTTGTCACCCGGTGTGTCTACTCGAGAATACCAAAGCGTGGCACGATCGCCACCTCTTCTTGGATCCCGGATAGCATCAATTGTATAAACCGTCAAGCTATAGACGTTAAAGTAGCGCTTATTGGGAGGCAATCCAATTTGTAAAAAAAAAAAAGAAGAGAAAATACAAAAAAAAAGATAAAAAAAAATTATTCGTATTTTGTTTTTGCAACCCCCCGTTTGTTCATTTCTTGTAGGTCGCTAGTCTCGACTCCCGGAGAAGACTTATGCACGACCACTTCACCACAAGCTCGGAGATAGGGGCGTTTCCTTTTCCCTTACAAGCTCGGAGATAGGGGCGTTTCCTTTCCCCTTACACTCTTTACCGCATCTTTCTAGCTTAATATGCAATGAGGACATTGCTAGGTTTTAAGTGTGGGGTGGTGGTTAGGTTTCGTCTTATGATTTTTAAGTTGATGCATGCTTGCTTGTGTTAATTTGAGTATCGTGTGTGTTACTTTTTGCTTGGATCCTTGGCGAAGTGACACGGTTTTGATGATTTGGTTAGGCTGTTTAGATTTTCGATCGGATTTAGTGTACTTAGGTAATTTGACTCGTTGGGAACTTTGTTCGGCTTTAGCTTCGTGCTATCCTTGAGCTCATATAGAACTAGTGCTTCAACTAGCCTCGTCGTCGAACACTCTCTATAGGATCTTGTTTTGTATTTTGGAGTCGTCAATTACTCCATGTGCTCGATCAAAAACATTGTAAGTTGCTAGTTGCAACGAGTGGTCGAAGCCGTTGATTTCTCTTTGTATATATCTTGTATTTAAGTACCTTATTTCCTTGGGTACCAAAAAAAAAAAGAAAATAAAGAAGAAAATAAAAAAAATATCCGAAAAAAAGAAGAAAAAGAAAAAAAATGATGATGAATAAAACAAGGATAAGTTATAAATCCTTATAGTTATTAAGTAATAAAACGTGCAACTCTTGCACATTTCCTCTTTCTCCTTCTTTTTAGATTTTGTTTGTTAAATAGAGTTTTAGATGATCGGGGCTAGTAGGGAGCCGATTAACGGTTCGACCGTGGATAGACCTTAGCCGGGGCAAGGGCGAGGGGACCGACTTGGAGGGTTACCTAGTACTTTTAGGTTTCGRGAGTCGATCTAAACTTTCTTTGCCAAAACATTTTTTGTCATCCTTTTAGCCGAGCTAACGAGCATTGTAACACACGACGTCTCGAATTGGGTTTGGTGCACTAGTTTAGGATCACTCGGGGGTAGTTTTGTAATTCTAGATTAGTATTGCTTGAGGACAAGCAATCATTCTAAGTGTGGGGTGGTTGATTTGTACTTTTTTGTACACTTTCTTGTTACCTTTTTGTGTCGCATTCGCGTGTGTTTTGCTTGCATTTATGGGTTTTAGGAGTCGTTTTGGCCTATTTAGTTAGTTTTAGGTTTTTATAACTTTTGTGCGGTTTTTAGTAGTTTTTCGTACATTTTTACCCTTTTTTGTATTTTTGGCCGTAGGATGACCAAGCGGGTCCCACGCACGTTTGGAGGCATCCCACTCGACTCTGATTGGAACGGTCAAGCAAGGGAACATGGCGCGAATGAGGAGCGACAGCCGGCGGACGTTTAGAGCAGAAACGAGAAAACCGAGCCGGAGCAGCAGTACTAGTCGATCGACTGGACCTCTCCGGATTGACTGCTCGGCAGTAGGTTCGGAAATTTTGGGCGAAGCAGTCGATCGACTGACCCTTAGTCGATCGACTGCCAGTCGATCGACTGAGACGCAATCCAGATCGTGATTTTGGCCCATTTTGTTGATTTTGCCCCTGCGTTTTTGTATAAATAGACCCACCTTTCTCCAACCTTATCTAACCTTCCTTGGTGGAATTTGGACTTGTTCCATTTCCTCCAAGCCTTTACATTTCCTTGCAATAATAAACCCTAGTTTAAATCCTTAGTTAATGTAGTTTAGCTAGCATAGTTGTAGTTTAGTTAGTGTTAGTTAGATTGCTTAGCAAGAATTGGAGAAGGTGACAATCTCCTCTAATTGTGGCTCTTGGTTTGATTTCTATCTTTTGGATCTTGTAGCAAACTTGAAGCTTTGAGTTCAATGCAATTTGGTAGTGTTCTTTCCCTTTATTATTATGCTTTGTTCTTGATTAATTGTTGTTGTTATTGTTGTTGTTGTTCTTGTTAGGTTGAGATTGTTATGTTGGTGGTTTGGTTTTAGCTTGTTGTTTTTCTCTTCTTGCAAACTCCATGGATGCTTTCATTTTCAAGCTTTTTACTCCTTTTAGTTGGAACTTTTCTTGCAAACTCCATGGATGCTTTCATTTTCAAGCTTTTTACTCCTTTTAGTTAGACATGCTCTTAGTCCTTAAAAGATGTATGAGTTTTTCCTCTTTGGCATTTTGTCTTGTTCAATTTAAAAGAACTTTGACTTTTCTCAAATTCAAATGCTTTGATTTTCCCTCCATGAATTCTCTTTTAATTGTAAGCTTTATTTGATGCAATTACTTTAGTAATTACGGGTTTAGGGTTGATTTACGTAGATTTGTCCTTATTTTTATTAGYTTTTTAGTTCGTTTTTCTATTTGTTTTTGGTATAAGTTGGAAGATTTAAGCATTAATTCTGTATTTTATAGTTCCAGCTTATTTTACCGTATTTTAATCGTAATTGATGCAAATAGGTGATACTTCGTTATTTTTCACCTTACAGCTAGGTAACCGGAAGAGTTCAGCGCGTAATAGACGAAGTTTGATGTTCAAGAATAGGAGAACGAGCTTTCTAGTGAAATGAGTAGCAAAAAGATCGAGAACCGAGACAGGCTCTCTGTTGCGTCAATCGACGCGAGCGTCGATGCTCCGTTGACGCGAGTCACCGCCCGCGATGATCGACGCACAGCCGACGCAACATTCTGAAGCGTCGATTGAAGACGCGTCGACCGACGCAGCGTCGACGCAACTTTCTGAAGCGTCGATCCATGACCGCGACAGTCGACGCACCCGCCCAGCCGACGCGCACACCCAGGCCGCGTCAACGCCGAGAGCCAGCCTGCGTCAGTCGACGCGACGGCCCAGAATTCGGATTTTAGGGTTTCTTGTGCGCCAAGACTTGCAATATCTATATAAACCCTCCATATTTTGGATTTTTGGACATATACACGACTACCTAGGGTTTTATAGCTTCCAATGAACATAACTTCACATCTTTTAACAAGATTTGAAGATGGAGATCAAGGATCGAAGAACAACACGTCCAAAACATCGAATTCGAGTTCGGGATTCAATCTTCGCCCAAGATCGACGTGCAACTCCGGAATAGCTGGAGCTTTTTACTGCTTTTCTTAGTTCCAATAAGTACTCTAAACTCTTAGTTAATTTCGTAGTTAATTGCTTAGTTAATTCTAGTTTTAATAATTAGTTTAATCGTTTTATGCTTGAATATTGGATATTGGATATTGGATTGCTTTAGTTTATTTATGCGATTGATTTATACTTAGTTATTCGTTCTTAGATTCATATGATACATTGCTTAATGATAATTTCTTATGTTCATGCTCTTAGATTCGTTAATTAGGTTTAGTTCATGGTTGCGTTTTATTGATAATTTAGTTATTGCTCGTAGTTGATAATATAGTTTAGAATAATTAGTTTAAATATCCTTAGTTTAATTACTGCTTTAGTTCATAATGATCAATTCGATCTCTTTAAAACCCCAAATGTACATGTATTTTATTTCTATTCGTAATTGAGAGAAATATCCGAAAGACCAAATAGTTGTTTCCTCGAGAGATACGACTCGAGTCAAACTCATCACCCTACAAGTACCTCGTACTCTTGCGAGCAAACTGACGTGCTTTTAAATTAATTTATTGAAAAGGGGTGCACAAAAGTTTGGTTCAAGGGTTTAGGTTCGTTTAGAGCCATTAGTCGGAGCTTGTCGAGAATTGGGATTGACGACCCCAACACTTGGTCGACAATTTGGGATTGACAACCCCGAATCGTGGATTAAGTGCTCGGCAAAAACTAATTAATCGTGGAGACGAATCGAACACCCTAAACCCTCATTTTCATTATTTTCATTAAAGTCTTCTTTTAAATTCAAAACTCAAACCAAACCAATGACTTAATGCTTTCTTAGTTTAGATTAGTGTAATTTAGCTTAACAAGAGAGTAAGTAAGAAACACCTACTGCCGATAATATCTATCCCCGTGAGACACGACTCGGGAAAACTTACTGCTCTACAATCGACTTCGTACTATTGTGGAGAAGATTTCTTAGAGTGTTAAGAATTCTTCGATCAGATGAGACGAGCAAAGAGCATACCATCCTCTTGGGTATACCTTTCATGGCAACATCGCACACCCTAATCGATGTTGGATGGGGAAAAATGACACTTTCCGTATTTGGTGAATCAGTGACGTTTTCGCTCAAAGATATTCAGAAAATTCCATCACCTATGATTGGTCCTGATTGCTCTTACCTTGACTCGCTGGACCCGTGCGTGAGCGAGCTACTTGGTGTTGTACCAATAGAGAATTATGACGTCGAGGACGACGAGTTTGATTCAAACGCAGAGGGGGTGGTCACCCTTTTCGAAATTAATGAGGAGCCCATGATTGAACCACCTATTTGACCCACTTTGGAGCCCAAGATAGAGCTAAAACCACTTCTGAGCCATCTCAAATACGTGTTTCTCGAGTCCAATGAGAGGAAACCCGTAATCATCTTTGCGGAGTTGGCTGAGCATGAAGAAAGAGAGCTGATCGAGGTTCTCAAGAAATAAAGCAAGCAATAGGATGGAGTATCGGTGATATCAAGGGGATAAGTCCGGTCACGTGCATGCACCAGATCAATCTAGAAGAAGGAGTGAAACCAGTACGAGAGGGGTAGAGACGTTTGAACCCTACGCTAAAAGAGGTAGTCAAGAAGGAGATTTTCAAGTTAATCGACGAAGGGATTATATACGCCGTCTTCGATAGCGAGTGGGTTAGCCCAGTGCACGTTGTTCTAAAGAAAGGAGGCATCACAATCTTGGAAAATTTAAAGGGAGAAATCGTCCCAACACGCTTAACCACCGGGTGGCGCATGTGCATTGACTATCAGAAGCTCAATGCAGCGACAAGGAAGGACCATTTCCCACTCTTGTTCATGGACCAATTGCTCGAGAAATTAGCAGGGCATGAGTACTATTGCTTTCTGGATGGCCTTTCCAGTTACTACCAAATTGCAATAGCTCCGGAGGATCAGAAGAAGACCACATTCACGTGCCCCTTTGGCACATTTGCTTACCGGAGAATGTCATTTGGCTTGTGCAATGCCCCAACAACTTTTCAGAGATGTATGATCTCTATCTTCACCGAGTTTATCGACGACTTTCTCAAAGTCTTCATGGACGACTTCTCGGTATTTTGCTCTTCCTTTTCTCATTGTTTGAGAAATTTGACAAAAGTACTTGAGCATTGTGTTGAGTCATATTTAACCTTGAGTTGGGAGAAGTCTAATTTTATGGTGAAAAGTGGAATTGTGTTGGGACATGTGGTGTCGAGCAAGGGGTTGGAAGTTGATAAGGCTAACGTTATTGAAACTCTTCCACCCCCTAAGGATGTCAAAGGTGTTAGAAGTTTTTTGGGACATGCGGGCTTTTATAGACATTTCATAAAAGACTTTTCAAAAATTTGTCGCATGTTGTGTAAATTGCTTGGAAAAGACGCGCCCTTTGAATTTAATGGTGAGTGTCTTAGCACTTTTAACGTATTGAAAGAAAAATTGGCACAAGCACCAGTTGTCGTTGCACCTGATTGGTCTCTTCCCTTTGAGATAATGTGTGACGCTTCAAATGAAGCAGTAGGGGCAGTCTTAGGACAACGAGTGGATAAATGCTGAGGGTAATTTACCATGCTAGTTATATGTTGAATAGTGCTCAACGCAATTATACCACTACAGAACGTGAACTATTTGCAGTTGTGTTTTCATTAGATAAGTTCCGTTCTTATATCGTTGGTTCCAAGGTGATTGTGCACATTGATCATGCCGCCCTTAGACATTTATTCGCCAAAATACAAAGTAAACCACGATTGATTCATTGGATTCTTCTCTTATAATAATTTGACGTTGAAATCAAGGATAGGAAAGGGAGTGAAAATGTGGTTGCTGATCATCTGTTCCGTATGCTAATAGAAGGAGAGTCTAGTAAAATTGAGTTTGTAGACGATGTGTTCCCATATGAGAGTGCGAACGCCATTGAAAGGGTCAATGAACCATGGTATGCCGATTTCGTTAACTACCTTACTTGTAAGATTATCCCTAACCATCTTTCTTCGCAAGAAAGAAAGAGATTTTTGTTTAAATGCAGGAGTTTCTTTTGGGACGATCATTACCTATACAAGAGTTGCAAGGATGGACTTTTCCGAAGATGCATACCGGATGAGGAGAAGATTGGTGTGTTGAAATTTTGCCATGATGAGGGAGGACATTTTGGAAGCCAGAAGAAGGTCTTCAAGGTCCTCCAAGCCGGATTTTACTGGCCCTCACTGTTCGCCGACGCACACTAATATTTCAAGACATGCGATAGATGCCAACGATCGGGAACAATTGGGAAGAAGGACGAGATGCCCTTGGTACCCAATCAAGTGATCGAGATATTCGATATATAGGGCATCGATTTCATGGGTCCTTTCTTGAGTAGTGGAGAGTACGAGTACATACTCGTAGGAGTCGATTATGTGTCGAAATGGGTGGAGGCAGTTCCCACACGGAAGGCTAACTCCGAGATTGTTCTCAAGTTTATTCAAGAGAACATTTTCAGCCGATTCGGAGTACCGAGAGCAATCATCAGCGATGGGGGCAGCCATTTCTGCAACCGATCTTTTAATCGACTGATGAGTAAGTATGGGGTGCATCACAAGGTGGCAACCCCTTATCACCCACAAACCTCGGGGCAAGTGGAGACGAGCAACAGCCAAATCAAGGCCATTTTGGAAAAAACCGTGAGACCAAACCGCAAAGACTGGGCAGCAAAATTGATTGATGCATTGTGGGCTTACCGTACAGCCTAAAAAACAGTGTTGGGCATGATCCCATTTTGGTTGGTTTATGGAAAAGCTTCTCATCTTCCCGTCGAATTGGAGCATCGAGCTGAATGGGCAATTCGTACGTTGAATCTTGACTTGAACGAGGCAGGGGGGTATAGAAAGCTTGAACTAAGTGAATTTGAGGAGATTCGAGATGATTCATACGAGATGGCGTGGGAGAGCAAACGAAAAATGAAAGAAACACATGACAAGAAACTCGTCCGTAAAAACTTGGAAGTTGGTAAGTTAGCCTTGCTCTTTAACTCTCGTTTCAAACTCTTCCCAGGAAAATTAAGATCGAAGTGGAGCAGCCCATTTTTGATTACCGATATCAACGAGTTTGGAGCCATGACTTTACTCGATGAGAAGAGTAATTCTACCTTTCAAGTTAATGGCCACCGAGTGAAGTTGTACCACGGGGGCGCTATTTCTCAAAAAGACCATGAAGTGGTGATACTCGAGGACCCCCCTCAAGAAATTTGAAGCTCAAATGAGGTACTGTCGAGCAAAAGACGTTAAAAAATTGCACTTCTTGGGAGGTAACACAAGTTTTTGTTATTTTTGTCCACAATTCTGTTTATTTTATTTTTGTACATATTTTTGTGTATGCTTAACTGGAGTTGGATAAGTGTGGTAATGGTTCGTTGAGTTGTGCAGAAAAAGTGTGGAAAATGATGCTTTTCCAGGAAATCCGATCGGATGAGAGAAATTGACCGGTCGGACAAAGCACACTGGACTACTGTCCGACCGGATTGGTGCAGTGACCGGTCGAATGGAGGCAGCAGACTTACTTGAAACCATCGCTCTATTTATAGAGTTCCGTCTTTCCCTCTGGACGGAATGGACATTTAGGCGGGCCCGAGCCCTAGAATTGTATCACTTTCTATCCCAACTCTCGTTTTTCATTTTTAGTGATTTTGTTTGATTTTTCTGTTATGCGTTTGTATAACCATTCAACTAACTTTTTGCATGATAATTGATTCGGCGTTTTCCTTTTTTCCTGTGTTGATTTGTATGATAGCAATGCAGACATTGCTTACTTGTGTGTGTGTGTGTGTGTGTGTGTGTGGGGGGGGGGGGGGGAATAGTCGTATTATGCATGCGTAGTCGTTTCGGTCGAATGGTTCTGTTTGAGTCTTTCTTTGTGATGACGTACGAATCAACAATTGTTTATGTCGACGTATGTTGAAATTATTCCCATGCTTACTTGTGTTTGTACTGGCTTGCCTGTTGGAATCATGTATTGTGTGATCTTATCTTTTGTTAGAGTCTTTTGAGCTTGTTTAGTGCCAAATTTTCAAAACCTACTTATATATATATATTATATATATATATATATATATATTATATATATATATATATATATATATATATAACACTTAGTCATTAGCAATTTTGCGAATCTTTTTAAAACTCGATCACCTTGTTTTCAAAAGTTTGAATAAAACCCTAGTAAGGAGCCTTGTGTGTTTATCAACATTTCATGCTTTGATTCGATAAATGTTTTGAGAAGTCTCTAAAGTTGCATGTGTACATTTGGTGTTGAAAATGACGATAGGCATATATAAAACCTATTTCTGGCCTTATTCATAAATAAAAACCACTAAAATTCCCTAATGAGCCCCCTTGAGCCTTTATTCTGTCTCTTTATTAGACACGAGCTTAATTGTAGCTCTTATTTCATTTAGGTTTGTGAGATGAGAGTTTATTTATCATTGGTTTATTGAGATATGATGATTGTAGGGTGGGAATTAGTGGAATACTATTAAAAAAAAGGAGAAAGAAAGAAAAAGAAAAAAAAATATATAAAAAAAGAAAATTACGGATGCTTAAGTTCATAAGAGCATCTAGATGTTAAAAATAAAGCCTATTTATAAAGGCAAATATTCGGATTTTGGGGTTAGAAATAACCTTAGTTATAAAAGGCTAAAAATAATGGCATATGGTTGTTTGAGAAGAATGAGGAGCAAAGTTATGCTCTATACTTAAAATTTTGGAATGAGTGAGTTATTGATTGCGTTTGTTCGCAAGTTATCCACATATCTTTATATATGACATACCTTGCCAAAGAGCCTACATTACAACCCTAGAAAGCCCTCATCCGATTCTTGACTGATGTGCACACATATGCAATGTACGAGACTTTAATTTTCACAAGTCGTTGAATGCATGTTTATGTTGATTCGAGCGTATACACTTACCTTTTGGAAAACACGAGTGAATGAGTGAACCATTATATATATTTCCCTTTTGTGAGGATGCATTCTTTTGATTTCAAGGTGAAAAGGTAACTCAAGCTTAGCCTTAAAGTTTTCGACGAAAGTGTTTATAATTGCAAAACTAAACTATATGCGCGACATGACTCTTGGCTCTAATTACTTTCACTTCTCTTGGTTTTGATTCTTTCATTTGTTCGAGGACGAACAAACTAATTAAGCATGGGGTGGTTGATTCGTACGTATTTGTTACGAATCTGTACATAATCAAGTCTTGTTTAAGTCTTTTTTTTCTCTTTTCCGGGTTGAGATTAGGTTAAATTGCATTGTTTTGCACTTTTTACCTTCTTGCTTAACTTCACGACTTATTGATCACTAATCAGACCAAATGAGAGTAATTCTTTATTTTCTCATATAGCTAGAGCATCCGGTGAATCCCGAGGACAAAGATAGAAGAAGAAACGCTCAAAAGTAGCCCAAAGGATGCTCATCCGATCGGACAGTTTGTGACACCGATCGGACAGACTAGCGAAGCGCACACCGGCCGGACAAATTGGCGCACCGATCGAAGCCGCGGACAGAAGCCTTCGTCCGATCGGACAATACCTCCGTCCGATCGGATGTACGTTACGCATGCAGAATTTTTGGAAATCTTCAGTTACGAAATGGTTTGGCTCAATAAAAACTGAAGAGGGAGTCGAGGGTTCGGGATTATTCAGCCTTGGAGACTTTTGGAAGGCTAGAGAAGCCACCATACATCCAAAAGGTAGAGAGATTTGACACATCTCTCATACCTCTAGCGTAAAGCCCTTACGGCATCCATAGTACAGTTCGATACGTCGTAGCTATTGTTCATCGCTGGAATTCTGGGATCGTGATAAGCCTTGGGATTTTACGCAACTCTCGGAGTGAGCTCGTTCATCAACATCGCCCGTTGGAATTAGTTCATCGATTAGTAATCTCTAAACTCGTTATTTCATAATTTTCGTAATTGTTCACTTTTGGGACATGTTATGAATAGTTTGTGAATATATTGAGTAATGTTTGGTTGGTAATTAGTTAAAGTGTTGGTGGTTGGAATTCGTATTACTGTGTTTTGGGGGATTATTTATGTTAGATGAACAATTGCTATTGAATTGTGAATTAAGTTGTGATTGATTTAGTTATATTTCTTGAAGTGATTTTAGTATTTAAATTATTATGCATCTTGCTTAGCATTTGAAATGATTTCGCAATTATAGTAGTGATATAATCGTTGGTATTATTTGGTTTCTAGAGGCATTCAATTATTAGATTACTGTTGTGAAGTATGATTAGTAGCAAGTATGTTTATGATCGATAACACGATATGTGGTGGAAAGTAGTGAGATTTGTCAATTACTTTTCTTATAACCTGTCGAGAGGTTGACACCCTCGAGACAAGAAGAGTTTGTTTTCAAACTTATTGATATTGAATTGTTTCCATAACCCTATCTAATCGTGTGTTTTAGAAATAGAATTTGTGATATTAGTATAATAAACGTCATTAAATCCAATTCCCATTCCTCGAGAGATCGACCCGAGTTAACTTACCAGTCTACAAGTGACCACATTCTCTTGCGGACGAACTTAAGCTCCTTTTCAAACGTAGACGCGTATTGGTTGACCGGTAATTAATTTTGAAAGGAACACAAAAGTTCGGCTCAATGGGCTGGGGCTGGCTGGCTGAGTTGGGTTGGGGCGGGGGGTGCTTAAGAACTAATGGGTTAGGGTTAGAAAAAGAAGGGGCTTGATGAGTTGTCAGAGGAGTCGGTGGGCTGGGCTGAGTCAAGAGAGGGTTCAAAGAGTGGACTAAAAGAATTGTTTGAGAGTATCATTGTGGTGGGCTTGAGAGGGGATGGAGGGCTGGTCCAAGCTTGGATGATTGGGAAGAAAAACGAAAAAGGGGTAGGGTGGGTGATGTGGTGGGTCGGTTTGGACTAGAAGTGGGTCGGGTTGGAGCTGTAGCGGGTTGGGCAGGAGGGGATCCGTCAAGGCTTTTTGGGTCGGGTTGGGCCTGTACCAAGGCAGAATTTGGCTCTTTTTTCAGCAATTTTCCCCTCATTTCCCACACAATAGGTTTCAAACTCGAATCTTTGACATAACAACACTTTTCAATATGTCCAACATGAAAGCAGAAAGTGCAATATTTCGGAAATTTTTCAAACTCAAGTTCGTAGTCTATTTCAACACCTTAACATTCGATGGAGATTTTGTTAGGAATCAGATTTTCAAGATTAATTTTGACAAAAAACCGAGTGTAATTAATCTGTTTTTTTTTTTGTGTGTGTGGATTTTGCATTCATCCGGTTTTACCAAATTACCAATCGAACTAGCACTAGTTTTAAGGGACCGATAATCGAACTAATTGATAGGCAATTTGAGGATTTTAACCCACACGGGTACAATCGGAGTCTCGTTTGTAAAATCAAAGTCGTGTGTCCATTTAAAAACACGTATTGGGTAGTTTTGAATTGAGAGTTCCCGTTTTAGCCACAACTTCGCAAAAATTTCATGGTTGTTACAAGTATCAAAACGGGAAAGGTATCGACTAATTGCACAAAGCAGTCCAGGAATCCGTTTTGAGAGAGGGTGGAGCAAATTACCTCGCAGCTCGATTTTCCGTAAGTGAATTTTCAGACGATAACATTTTTTTTCGACTCGAGAGTCTTGTCATGTTCGAGACCCGTAAATTGGAGCCGGGTGGTTAACCTATTTTTCCTTTTAATAAGAGGACTTGGGCCATATCAGCTATGTGAAATCTTTGTAGGCCCACTTCAAAAATCATCTTTTAGGCCCACTACGCACCAAAAGGCCCGGCCCATTATATAGCCACCTCACGTGGCGGTATAAACATGTGTCAGGAAAACGCTGCTCTCGCAAATGACGCTTCAATCTCGTCTTTGCGCTCTCTCCTTCAACGCACGTGTACGTGACTCTCCCTTCTACTCTCACACACTCACTCTTCGATTTCTGAGTATTCTGTGAATTTCTGTAGGTTCTATTGACACCGCTCTCCCGGAGAGCGTGGGTAGAACATGGACGGTACTTTTCTTTGACGCTCACCTAACTACTCTTCGAATTTCTTTGAATATATTGAATATTTATTTTTCTATGAAATTTATTTCACCTGTTTCTTTGCGAATTTTAGTAATTTCCGCGAGTAATATTGTCAATAGTGTTATGAAAAATTGGATCTCGGATTGCATGTGGTAAATCCTGGTCATATCAGATTGTTAGTATGTGTAATGTTCATTTTACATTATTGATTGCCTTGCAATGAGGTTTTATGAATTCATCACAATATCTGCATACAGCTCAAGTATTTTTGTAGCTGCTAAGACTCAGGGCGATAAGGGCCGGTCTTCGAATCTTAGCAGTCTTAATGGGCTTAGGGCTTTTTGTACTGGCAAAGGTTAGTGGTCCACCGTAGCTACATCTAATGGGGCATTCGGTTCTGTAAATAATTAGAAGCTTTTCAGATGAGTGATAATTTGACAAGACACCTCTGCAATTGAGGCTCTTCTTCTTGAATAATATATATTTTGGTGTGAAGCTTTTTATWWWTYMWTTGTGTTWTTGTGATYCTATTGTTTTTAAATAATGTGCTTTATGATGATTGGGAATTGTTAGTTGTGTATTTGGGACATGTTTTCGAATTTGGGTTTGGATATCAATCATATACATTGGCGATAATTTCTTCTCTTCTTTTTTATTCCTCACTTTATTCAAGATTTGTCAAGTAAGAAGTGTGTACCATGTGACGCCAAGGATCTGAGGCCTATGACTGAGGATGCTGCCAACATTCTGATCCGTCGAGTATGAATATCTATCTCTGTATTGATATTTATATTTGCTTATATCTATTTGAATATGATTTTATAATTTGTGTTTTATGATGATTCAGGTTCCTGAATGGGAGCTGGTGAATGAAGGTGGTGTCCTTAGGCTGCATCGGTCATGGAAAGTTAAAACGTTTGTGAAAGGAATGGATTTTCTTCGGCTTGTAGCTGATCTTGCTGAAACAGAAGGTATAAATAATTAATTCGTCACCTTATCTCATTTATAGTATGTGTATATTATGTCATGCTATGCATATGAAAAGTTTCTTAAATTATAAATTGTGTTTATTTAGGCCATCACCCAGATCTTCATCTTGTTGGATGGAACAACATAAAGATTGATATATGGACTCACGCAGTGGGTAAGTATTATCACTTGGCTTATGCTATTTTGTATTCTGTAGTTTTTTTACAAATGTGTTATTCTTATCTTCTTAGTTTAAGTTAATCTATTCATTTTGTTGATGTGATTTTTGTTCATGATATATAGGTGGACTCACTGAGAATGATTTCATTCTTGCTGCCAAGATCGACGGACTCAATCTCCACCACCTTCTAAGGATAACACCTTCTAACAAGTGATGCTGTCTTTGCACAAACAGACGTGTTTAGTAATAATCTGCAACCTTTTTATGTTTTTTCATTATGCCAAAGTTGTTTTGCTGTTATGATTTACTTTGGAGGTTTAGGAATGAATGTTTTCTCATGAATATTTGAAGCTGCTTTATGCAAATTCTAATGAAAAGTTTCGCATGGTTACATTTTTTACGAAATGTGTTGATTTGGAACCCGTACCACGATTAGTGAGTTCGGTGGGCCCAACATGGAGTATCGACCTTGCAATGAAGCTCGGTACTCGGTGAGTCCCATGTTGGGCCATACTGAGCTCACTCA
The DNA here is from genome assembly GCA_014905375.1 of Phtheirospermum japonicum. NCBI lineage: Eukaryota > Viridiplantae > Streptophyta > Magnoliopsida > Lamiales > Orobanchaceae > Phtheirospermum > Phtheirospermum japonicum. The sequence goes on from BMAC01000369.1 coordinate 464,019, forward strand.
CCAATCAGCCAGTGCTGCGTCAAATTGTGGCACCGGTTATGAGGCTCCATAGAATTCCTATATTTAGGTAGTTGAAAATTGACAAAATTTACGACAAATTGTTAATATTTACAAAAAAGAAAAAAAATATTTTTTACGAAATCCGTTGATTTGGAACCAATTTCAGTATCGAAACAATGTTATACTAGAAGCATGGAATTGATAGATGAACTGCCGGGTGGGATATTCCTCTGTGCTATAAGATTACAAGCTCATATCAGTAATTCAAATAAACCTAAACACCATTCACAAAACACCTGAATTTATTACATCAACATGAAACAACATGAAGTCTCATTTAGTCAACGGCTTCTGCAGGAGCGCTGTCAAATAAACTTCCCCGGTCCTCGCCCCAACTGAACCGGTAGTCTTATTCGCCACCGCCCATTTCACAACCTTATACCTCATCTTCTCGATCAACGGCGCAAAAACCCTCTCGACATCCACTCTCTTACCGGAAAAATGGTCCAAGAAAAAGTAACCCCCACCCCTCAACACCCTATCCACGTCGAAAAACATGAACTCCATCACCGTCACGGGGATCCACCGGTTCACGGCGTGCCCGCACCGCACCAGATCCACAACCCCGTCGAAAACCGGCAGCCTCTGCTGCAACGGCGCGTGCAGGGGCACCAATCCCCTGTACGCCACCGCGTCATTGTACGGCGCGCCGAGATTCATCGTGGTCGTTAAAACGGTCACGTTGTGAAGAGTCTTCATCTGCGCGGCAAAAGTGGCCGTCCCCCCGCCAATATCGACCGCGAGCCTGATCACGCTCTCAGCCGATTTAGCGAGCTGAAAAAGCTGTGAAATTGGGAGGTCTAATTCGGTTTCGTAGGCCAGGAATTTCGTTTTTTCGACTTGCATGTTGAAACCCATGTCGGGTTTGGATGATAATTGTATATTTTCCGGGAGGGGAGAAAATGGGTCGGCGGGGAGTGAGTGGGGGATGGCGGCGGCGGCGGGGGGGGAGGTGGCAGCCTCGGAGGATGAGGTGTTCGGCTAAGGTTGAGTCGTTTGGGCAGAGTGAGAAGGGGGTGTAATTCATGTATTTGTGGAGGAGATTTTGGTAATTGTTGCAGGAGGAGCCTATGGGGGATATTTTAGTGTAGAGGAGGAGATCGGAGGGGGCGGCGGAAGGTGTGGTGGAGGAGTGGAGGCTGGTGAGGTGGGTGATGGCGGCGCGGATGGTGGAGAGCTGGTGGAGGAGGTGGTCGGGGACTGGGGGAGCAGCGGCGGGATTTGGGTTGGACGGTGGTGGAGAGGTGGTAGAGGGAGAGGATGTTGGTGGTGACCATGGCTGTTAGGAGAAGCAATTTCAGGCCCATCGTGAAACCCATATATATTTTTTCCCTTTCTAGATTATCTGGGAATCTCCGAACAATTTGTAGTTCTTGCTCAGTTTAGTGTGAATTAATTTAATTTAATTTTTTTCATCTTTTAGTGTGAATTACGAGAATGTAAATTTTGTCTGCATCCACTTTAATGGTAATAATACAGTGTAATTAGTGTCTGCATATCAACATGTTCGAGGTATGCTCACCTCCTTGTGGGACTACCGTGAGTTGATCCTCTTATTAATTGAAAAGGGGAGGTTTTTCTGTTAGCAAGAAAGATTATCCATCCCATAGTATTTCATCTAGTATTATAGTGTGAATGTCCTCCATACATAATTATTCACCCCGTTCCACAAAAGTCAATTAACTCTTACGAAAAAATACTACTAATATGATTGAAAAAATAAGTTTTAATTAAAATTTTTAGTTATATTTCTTTGTTTAATATTAATAACTTATTAACTATTGATATTAATGTTCATTTATTAAATAAGAATACATGAATAAATACATGAAACTAAGTATGAAAAATTAGTTATAATTATAGGATGAAGAGTCTACAAAATAAATTAAGGGTTAATTGAACTAAGAAGAGTTGCGCTATCTCTAAGTATTAAGAGTAGCTCTTGTTCAAATCATTTATTTACTTTGTATTAAGAAGAATTGGTATGCTTGATTATTGAATATTGTTGAAAAGTTATTTTATTAAAATAAAAATAAAGGTGTTCAAGTAAACGTAATTACGGGGATTTGTTTTAAATTTGGTATGCTTGACTATTGAATATTGTTGAAAGTTATTTTATTTAAATAAAAATAAAGGTTTTCAAACAAACTTAATTACGAGGATTTGTTTTAAAATTGGTATGTTTGACTATGTAATATTGTTGGAAAGTTAATTCATTTAAAGAAAAATAAAGGTTTCAAAGGAAATGTAATTACGGGGCTTTTTTTTTTAAATTGGTATGCTTGACTATTGAATATTGTTGGAAAGTTATTTTATTTAAAAAAAATAAAGGTTCTCAAGCAAACTTAATTACTGGAATTTGTTTTAAAATTTGTATGCTTAACTTTTTGAATATTGTTGAAAAGTTATTTTATTTAAAAAAAATAAAGGTTTTTAAGCAAACATAATTACGGGGATTTGTTTTAAAATTGGTATGCTTGACTTTTTAATACTTCAATGAAATACGATTTCCAATTCACAATTTTGGTTATTATATTTAATTTATTTTTATTTGTATTTCAAGGAAAATGATTAATTGATATAATAGGAAAATTAATTGATACGTATGATTTAATCTAATATTTTAAAATTAATTATAATCTCTAATGAACATAAGAAAAAAACAATATTATACACACACAAATATATTTAATTATGTTACCAGATATATTATTATTGTAAATATTTATAATATTTTGTCTAAATTATATTTTTCTCTTTGTTTAAAAAATAGAGTAATTCTCATTTCAATAAACATCTTGGTGAATTTTAATAAATTTTGTCTAATTGAACCCATTTGAACTTATTGAGAATTAAGAGACGTAAATGGTTCGAGATTATTTGTTTCAATGTAAAATATAAAATAAAATAATAAATGTGATGTATAATGAATTTTTCTCAAAATTTAAAGTGAATAATAATTCATCTTTTGAACTTGATAAATTATTTCTCGCCATCTGCATATTAATAATATCGTGCATAAAGTTGGTTTTCAAATTTAAAGTGAACATTATTTTTTCACTTTGTATTTAATATCTACTTTTTGAACTTATTTTTAAAATAAATATTATATTTTTATGATTTTTTTAGCAATGCCCACGTCATCGCGGGTGTCTACACCAGTCTCTAAGTATTAAGAGTAGCTCTTGTTCAAATCATTTATTTACTTTGTAGTACAAGGGAATAATAGGAGAGAGAACACACATACACAAATGAATTCAGGTCTATTATTCTGACTTGTTCATGAGATTGATCTTATAAAAAAATAAAAATTGACGGATTTTACCAATGGGCACTCGCTTTCAGCCTACACCAATGACTGGCCAAAAGTTATCGACGTCGGGGTAAATATCGACGGGTGTTAACCGTCAACGTACTTTCTATCGATATTCATTAATTGATCGAGTATACGGCGATGGGACTCCGAATGCTGCGTTCACCGACAATTACAGCTAGAAAATTAGTCACATTAGGCTGATCGATGAGCTAAATATCTTCTTTCCTACTGAACGAAATCAATAGGATTAGACAAGATTTTATACTGCACTAAATAATAATTTTTACGTGAAAAAAATCAAAATTGAAGCCCACCTCAGCCCTTGAGGTGGCTCCACCCTTGCTATAGCCCATTGGCAAAATTAAATAATAATAAAAATTAAATAACATTGGTAAAAAAAATAAAAATTAAAACAGGGAATGTCTTCATTCCACAAACAGAGAAAAAAAGAGGGGGGAAAAGAGAAGAAAGAAGAAAGCAAGAAGAAGAAAGAAGGTCTCACCACCACCACCGTTGGGCGCTCGATGTCGACACCCTCTCCACTCCGGTCCGGTCCTCTTCCAGCAAGGTCATCATTCGTACTCGTCGCCAGCTCTCGCCGCCATCACTCGCTAGCTGCTACGAGTAAGTGTTGTGTTGTTAATAATTATTATTATTATTTATTTTTATTTTATTTATTTATGAATATATTTAGTTGTTGTGCTATTTTAGTTTATATTTAGGGTTAATAAACAATTATTTTAGAAATTAGGTTTAAATTATAATTATTTAGTTAATTATGATTATTTTCAAATATAAGATTAATTTAGAGGTTGATTCGGAATTATTATGCAAAATTAGAATTTAATAGCAATTAATTAGATAATTAGGATTTATTAGGTTTAATTTTGGATATAATTAGCATTTGTTTTGAAAATCAGGGGTTGATCTTAATTAATTAGAAATTTGGATTTATTTCAAAAGTTAGATTTAGTTTCGGGTTTAATTAGCATCTATTTTGGAAATTAGGATTTAATTGATATTAATTAGATAATTATATTTGATTTTGAATATTAGGTTTAGTTTTGGTTTAATTAACATTTATTTTGAAAATTAGGGTAGGAATTTAATTAATTAGATAATTGAGATTTATTTCGAAAATTAGATCTAATTTTCGGGTTTTATTAGAATTTAATTTGAAAATTAGGGTTTGATGGTTAATTAGTTAATTGCTGTTTATCTCAAAAAGTAGGGCTAGTTTTGGATATACTTATCAATTATTTTTAAAATTGTGGTTAAAATGTAATTAATTTGATAGTTAGGGTGGATATCAAAATTAAGGTTAGTTTATGGTTCATATGTAATTAATTAGTTGTTTAGGTTTGATTTCAAAGTTAGAGTTTAATTATAATTATTTAGTTAATTAGGGTTATATTTGAAAAGTATGATTAATTTAGAGGTTAATCTGAAAATATTCCGAATTATATTAGAGGTTAACTATTTGATTAATTATAGTTATTTTTTTAATGCTATTTCAAATTATATTAGAGGTTATAAATATTTGTATGAATATTTGTGGATTTATTTGAGTTGCGGTTGGACGTTGGTTTTGTGATCAGTTTGTATTGTGGTGACATCGGTGGTGACGTGGTATACGACACTACTCGGGAGGTTTTGCCCCTCCAATAACAGATTTTAAAAACTTTTAAATGTGGTGTTTGCTTCAGATAGTTTTCAAATTATGGTGGTGATTTTGAAATAACATGGTGATCAGTCCTTGTAGAGACACACAATCCTATTACATGACCTTGCTGATAATGAACCAGACGAAATTGTAGATGAGGCGAAGGATGGGATAGAAGATAGTTCCTAACCTAGGTAGTGAAAGTGTCAGCTCAGGTTAGGAGTATAAAATAATCCGTAATTTTAAATTATGGTTATTTTAAAATGACTCGTAATTTGGATTTATACAATGAGTTTCTAATCAATGCATTGTTTTGAATCGACTTGAATTATGTGATATGCTCAATTTCTAATGTTTCTTAGACGAGGGGTAAAGTTATTCAATGTGGCGCTCTTGTCGCTCACCTTCAGGTTGTTCTTCTCTCGACTCATCCTGTTCGTCACAACCTCACATCCACGATGACGATGATGCGATGGATTTGGGTGGAGGGGCTCCGTTTGAGATCGTCTCGACCACCCTGTCTGATGCTAGTACATCTAGGGGTTTGCAATCTGGTCCGGTCAAGATCTATGTATTCGACAGAAGGTAAGTAACTTAAATATATTGTTTAATCTTAGTAAGTTCTTATATTAATTACTTTAAAGAGTTAATGACGATTCTTCGAGAGATCATCAAGGCTCGTGTACACCCCGATGGGTGAAGATATGAGCATATCCTCAATTGCATCATGGGACGTGGTGGCCACAGTTCTTGGTGATTAACTATAATCTTTTCATTTGCAACACACATGTATATGTTTTTTGGTGTATATTTATATATATATATATATATATATATTAGTTTTGCAATATATTAAATTATTTTATTTTATAGGGTAGTTGTTCTTGGGACACGACTCTATATTCTGAAGACCACGTGAAATCTGTCTTTTTTGCATCCATGAGTTATAAGTGGCCCAGCCGCGTGAACGAGTATAGGCAGTTGTGGAGAGCTAAGGGGACGTTGCCCCCATGCGTAGACAAGGTAGCCTGGAAGAGGTAGCAAGTTGAGTGGGCAAAAAGAAAAAGGAGGTGGCGAGGTCCCGAAAAGGCTACTAAGAATCGGATGAGCGAGCCCTACGACCCTGGTACTAGGATATCTAAGCAAAGATGACGGTCTCGATTTGCGCTTGGTCATGCTAATCAGCTAGTAAATAAACTCATATTTATGTTTGTAAATTTAAATTATGAGAATTAATTTAATTGTAAAGTATTTCATTAATTGATAAATCGTGTGAAAATTGGTAGGGAACCCACCACAAATGAGGTTTTTTTGACTATGCATCAGAAACTCGATGCCAGATTTACTAACCACAAATTAGAGCACATAGTTGTAAATATATATGTTTTGAATACTAATTATGTTTTGGTGTTGAGAAATATATATATATCAACCCAAAATTTTCAGGCGGAGTATTAGAGACGTCTAGAGGAGAGGCTTGCTATATCAGAGGACATGGAAATTGACGAAGATGAGGTCTATCTTGACGTCGTCAGGGTGAGTAAGGGTTGATATTTTTGTACTGGATGCTCCTGGGAAAATTGTGGCCATCGAAGGTGAGGGAGAGGCGGTTGATGACATCATTCTGGTGTTGGTTTCTCTAGTAAGAATTCCTAAGGTATTCAACTCAGCTATACCAAGTACTCCTTTATACAAATAAACTGATAAGTATTAGAAATGCAATAATAAAATTTATAAGTAAAACTTTTGTAAGAAAAAGTACCAGATCTTATAGAGAAAGTGACAATACAATTCGCTAAGGAAAACCAAGCAGAATAAGGAAAAGCAAGAAAACGTGCATAAATTAGTACATATTAAAAGTGACATATTTGTAAGGAAAATTACCAATATATTAGAACAAGTGACATATTTAAACAGAACCACATTACATAATCATATCAGTTTTAGAGAGAAGTGACACACTACGAATTCACTCGAGAAAACTAAACAGAATAAGGTTATGGAAAACTCAAATTTATTACCTTCTTCAATGAGGTATGTATCATCTTTATCACTAGAAATAACCAGTGAATCCCATTTTTTCATCATTAGCATATATAAAACATTTCACATAAAATTTGCTCACGAATCCCTCCTCGAAGTAAATTTATCACAACTTTGTATAGAAATGATATTTTTACCTTCATTCATAAATGATTTGGTTTGAATTCCATTCTCCATTACAGGTGTTGTTGGGATTTGACTGAAGTTTTGCACAAGATGAGAGGGGCAAGTACAACATGATCGATTTTTTCACTGGATGGAGGTGTTGTGGAGGCGCGAAGTTAAAATGCGACGGAGGCACGCCATTAAATCCACGTGTGTCGGCAGAAGCATGACAGTAAATCGCAGGGGAGGCGAGCGTTGATTCCGTGGTAGTCAGTGGAGGCGTAACATTAGATCCGTTGTGAAGGCACAACGTAGGTGGCACGGCGGGACTTAGTTGGATTTTCTAAGGTTTGAGATCGGGTGAGAAGAAACAAGGAAGAGAAAAAATGTTGAAATGTTACGTAATTTCTTTCCTCCCATTTTATATGAGATCCAATTTTATGGGGTAAATTCGAATTTATAATTCGTCACATAAAATGTGATACGTATGACCGTCACACAGGATGCAACTATACAATATTTATTCGAGTCAATTTGATTTAAAAAAAAAAAAAGGAAAAAACAAAACAAGACGAAACCACTTAAATCAATTGTCGAAAAACTAGTGGGGGAAAAAAACTAAAATTGAGTCGTGTAGTCATGTAGATGTAGTTCCGATTCATTGAAGGGAATTGTACAAAAACTAACAAGAGGAGACCCGACTCGGAACCGGGTGAGAATAAACCCGTGATCCAACCGCGTCAGTCGGACGCAAGTGCGGGCCCGTGGATATTTCTGTTCGACTACAAATTACATAAATATTTCTCATAATAATTCGAATACTTTTAGCACAGACTGAAACTCAAATCTGCAGAAATCAAAATGGTAAGGGCAATTTCTTCCCGTTTCTCTTTGAATACGATCTCTGTTTTCGTTTTGTGATTGTTGTTTCTAGGGTTTTGTCTCTGTTGATTCCCTTGAATGAAATATGACTATGCTGTAAACTGTTTCCCCCCTTTTCCATTTCATTGGTTTATTTTAAATTTCCGCTGCAGTTGGTTCTGGTGTTTTTTTCTTATCATTTGTCTGGTTTATGTAATTATGAGCTCTCCCTATTTCAGTCATGCTGAATTTTATGGTTTTCTTATCAGATTTTTTGATATCAGAGTAAAATGTATACTCTAATTAAAGAACTTGGAGTTTTTGTGGTTTGCAGGCGAAGCCAAATTATCTCACTTTGGAAATGACAAGGCATGATAGTTAGTTTTTTTGTAGTGTTATTCACTTAACTTACAGCTGATGCTTTTAGGTTAACCAAAAAAACGAAAAATAAAATTTAGGTTATCCTTAGATCCTTGTTTCTGATGTTGATTATGTGCAATTTTAATGGTGTTACTCATAAATCAGGCAGATTTTTATCTAACATCTGATTAAACACTGAATACTTCATTTCTGGAAGAATATAATGAGAAACAATATGAATTGAAATATCTGTAACGGCCAAAACAATTTCTGATTCTTATGGTATCTTTTTGAAATATTTTCTTCTGGTTTTTCAGTTGTGTTTAGCTGGGTGATTTACCACTAATCTAGTCATTTGTGCAATAGTTGATTTATCATGTCAGGTTGCCTAAAGCATCTCTAAATCAATAAACCATCTCATTGCTATTTTCATAATTAGCTGCTTTCACATATCTAATATAAGATGCTCAACTGTCACTTGAAAAAAACAAAATAATGAAAAACTATATATACTACTCAAAGTTTTATACGCTCGTTATGGTTTTCTAGGCCGACCTGGAATTGGAAGCCATCAGGCAAAGGAGAATGCAGGAGCTAATGGCCCAACGTGGCATGGTACACACACACACACACACACACACACACACACACACACACACACACACATATATATATATATATATATAAAGTGTAAATTTTGTTAATTAGCAAAAAAGTTGACTGGATTATTGACTTGCAGGGTAACAGTGAAAGTCCTGAACAGCATAAAGCTCAGGATGACGCGAAAAGGTGAACTTTCTATTTTTGTCATCTAGTTTAGTTTATCCATCATCCCCGACTGATGATGCTTATGTCTTGGAAGTTGATTTAGAAATGCTTATCTTGTTCTATCTATCTTGGGGGAATTTGATTTAGGGAAGCAGAGGAACAAAGACAATTGATGCTTACTCAGATTTTGACATCTGAAGCACGGGCCAGACGTAAGTGGCGTTTACGAAGTCAACTCCAAATGTTGTGCGAAGTTGGCGTAAAATTCACTAAATCTTTGATTTTATTTTATTGTATAATGCATTTGTATTTGCAGTTGCTCGTATTGCATTGGTGAAACCTGACAAGGCTAGGGGAGTTGAGGATGTAATATTGAGAGCTGCTCAGATGGGTCAGATTGTTGAGAAGGTATTTTTTGTTGTTGCATGTCCGGTTCACATTATTTGTTGTTTTATCCCAAAAAAAAAATAAAAAAAATTGGTTCACATTATTTGTACATAAATTTCAAATTCTACTCTTACTCACTCCCCCATATATTTAATGGAGTGTTTATCTTGAAAAATGAAATAGTTTTATTAAATTTAATAAGAGTAATATAGTCATTGACCTGCATTCCTCAATGCATGTGCACAATGCTAAAACAAGTATCGTGAACCAGAGAGAATATTAAATTTCTTCTTTTTTAAAAAATAAAAAATAAAAAATATAATATAGGTGTCCGAGGAGAGGCTTATATCGCTGCTTGAGCAAATCAACACCCAAACAACGAAAGAAACGAAAGTAACTGTAAGTAGTAATGGTTGATTTTTTCTGTTATTGAACTTTGATCATATGCTACATTTTCTAGTTGTTGAAATTTTTATTCTTTTATTTCTCAGATTAAAAGGCGCACGAGCGTTCTTGATGATGAGTAGGTTATTGGTCATCTGCTTGATATCATCTGGGCTACTGTTTGGTTTTTATGAGTTGGAGTAATGATATGTTATATCTATCCTATGGTCTGAATTGGTAGAATTGGTTACCGTATTGAGATTGATATTTTTTCTTTTAGTTTTGTATTTAATGTTTTCTGCAGTAAGAACTAAGGATGTGCCGAGTATTTGGATTGAGGTTGTGGGGGTAAATTATTGATCATCACTTAAATTTGGATGCAATTATGCTATTGGCTTTTCTGTGCGCCGCCCAGTGCAGAAAGCTGGGGTATAATTGTAATTTTAGATGCTAAATAAAAAGTTAGTACGACTTGGAAAAGTGGGAATAGCTTTAGTGTATTTTATAAGTTAATATGTTTTCGAAGTAACAAGTTGATTTGACCATGGGATTCAAAGAAATTTCTCGGCCTATTTATCGGGAATTGTTCATGGATTTACTCAAAGAAAAAGATTTCATCTTCTCCTTTTCATTTTCAACAAAGAAAAATCTCCTTATTTTATTGAGTGAATATTGGTTTATTTCTTTTTAATACAGTCTGCACGTGTTTTTTGTTTCCCTCACCTATCATAATAAGAACAAACATTTAAAAATGTTTATCTATTCTTTATATATAGTAGTTTCTAATTCTCAAGTTTCCAAAATACAATTCAGTTTACTGTTCGATTAAACCAACCATTCAAAGATTTAATAAAAACTTGTCCATTGCCTCGAAAAAAAATAAAATAAAAAAGATTGATGAATAGTACTATCATTTCCAATTTAAATGCCTACTTCATCCTCAACTAATGACTTGAATTAAAAATAAACAATATATTTCCGTCTGTTTCTTGTTCCACTGTAAATTTTCTCCTCCTCCATAAAGTTTCCTCATCACAAGCGCCGTCTATAGCACAGAAAAAACCGCCACAACACCAAAACCACAATAGAATCTTCGAATATTCCGGCGAGTCTTGGAATATTCCGACCGCAACCCACAAACCTTCACATGGAAAAAGAGCCACTCCTTCCCCACAGTCCCAGAAAACCCCAACTTCCGCCGCCACCGCCGCCGTTAATCCACCGTCCACCCGAAGACACCGAAATTACCATTTCACCCTTGTCCCTCGCCCCATCTCCCAAACAACTGAAAGATGCTCTCATTTTTGGCTCCCCCAACCCTTCACCACCAGATCATGATAGCAACGGAAGTTTTTATGTTGACCCAGAAAACCAAATTGATCCCAAATATTATTACTCAGCCTTCAAAACCAATCTCCGCCGGTCCAAAACCGCACCCGCAATGGTCAACATCAACGAAACCGACCGGTTCTCCCAAACCAAACCGCCCCAGTTTGGTAAACCGTCAATAGTAAGACAAGGGATTATGCTCTTAATTATGTATTTAAGTCTTGGCGTTGTTACATACTCTTTTAGTAAGGACAATTTCAAAGGAACCGAAACTCACCCTTTAGTTGATGCTTTATATTTTTGCGTTGTCACCATGTGCACAATCGGATATGGCGATATTACCCCTAACAGTACCGCCACTAAATTATTCTCCATCACGTTCGTGCTCATCGGGTTCGGTTTCATCGATATCTTGCTAACCGGTGTTCTCAGCTACATGCTCGATTTGCAAGAGAATTATCTCTTAAAAACGATAAAGGGCTCGTACATAATCGACGCGAAGAAGGGTAGAATGAGGATCCGGATGAAGGTCGCGTTGGCGTTGGGCGTTGTGGTCATTTGTATCGGGGTCGGTGTTGCGTTCATGCGTTTCGTAGAGAGGCTCGATTGGCTGGACTCGTTTTACCTGTCGGTTATGTCGGTCACGACTGTTGGGTACGGGGATAGGGTGTTTAATTCGTTGGCCGGGCGGGTTTTCGCGTCGGTTTGGTTGCTCGTGTCGACGCTTGCCGTTGCGAGGGCGTTTTTGTACTTGGCGGAGGCGAGGGTCGATAAGAGGCATAGGATGATGGCGAAGTGGGTGTTGAGCCGGGATATGACGGTCGAGGGCTTTCTTGAGGCTGATACGGATAATAATGGGTTTGTGAGGTAAGCAATTTTTTTTAATATTTCGTTATGATGTTGTATTTCTGTTGTTTTTGATGGTTCTATGTTATCCGGTTATCTATTGGATTTTTCGTATCTTATTAGGTGCATTTCTTGGTATGAGCTCATTATTAAGCTGATGTACATATGCATTGTCCTCCCAACTGTGAAAACATGAGCTCTAATGTTTTGGTAGAATGGTATCTATCATTACAATTTGCTGTTTTGTTTTTCTGATTTTTGGGTCGTTTTATTTTTGGGCTCAATTGGGCAGTAAATCAGAGTACGTGATCTACATGCTTAAGGAGATGGGCAAGATTTCGGATAAGGACATGCTGGTAATTTGTAAGCAGTTTGAAAGACTGGATGCCGGTAACTGCGGAAAGATCTCTTTAGCTGATCTCATGGAAAGTCATCAGTGACGATGATGATGATTAAAGAGAGTGCTGTGCATCTTAGGGAGTGTTTGCAAACATTGGGGGAAAAAAAGAGAAGTGATTCTCAGCTTTTAATTGCTTTTACCCCTCATTTTTTAGCGTTTGCAAAATGCCACGCCTTTCTCGGCTTCTAGTTGACTTTTAGAGTCGAATCTCTCCACCAGCTACTCTCTTATTTGAAAAAACACCACCAACTTCTAATCTCGATTATTTGCTGCTTATGAACCGTTTTCTCTAAAAGCAAAAGTGTTTGCAAATACTCACTCAGTTATTTATCGAGCAGGTGTAGAGTGAATTCATTGGGAATGTGTTTTGGTCTGAGCAGGCGATATTAGTGTGGGATGTGTTAGCTTGTATAGAAACCTGAGACTGAGTGAGCACTTTGTGGTTCCATTGTATATGATACTGAATTGTCTCAGAAATATGCATGGAGGAAAGTAATTAATTAGACTCTTTCAACTATATTATTCTGCTGAGCCAGTAGTCTTTTTTTCCCTTTCAGATTTTTATGTTTTGGTAAAAAGAAGAATTATAATTATTATTTTATTTTATTCTTATAAAGAATAAAATGATAGTGTAGAAATAAGATAATCAAGTATAAACTAACAATATTGTTCAATTGTTTTTAATAAATTGCAAATGTCCTTTTTTTTTTTTTTTTTGATCGAATTGAAGATTCGAATTCGGAATATTTAGGTTCGATATATAAACTAAACAATAATACTTTATATATAATTTAGGGAAATTCTACGGTGCCTTCACGATCAGATTAATTTTAGGCATTTCATATTAAGAAATCAACGATTGTAAATTCAGGAGGGGTGGAGGCATGATGACGTGAAGACACCGTAATCATTTCCTCTAATATATTTTGTAAATTATAGTTTAAAAACTATATTATTGTATTTATATTAATATATAGTTTTTTAAAGTATAATAGGTATATATTTTTTATAAAAGTAATATTTATAAATTATATATTGTTTTTATTTGTTTATGGGTACATTTTATCTTAGGTTATAATTAATGTTTCAACGTATAAAACAACATGAAGAATTATTGAAGTTGGAACTTGAATACGAATATTCGGATAAATTCGAATACACTTTTCAATCGAATTTGAATCAATAATTGGATTCGAATATTAAATGAATGTGATTTCTTCAAATCTCAAGAATTCAAATTGTATATGTCGATGTTCGATTTTATTCGTTTAAAAGGATTTTTTTTTTAATCAAGATTGAAACCCAACCAAATCAATCTTTTTAAAATAAAAATGTCTATAAAAGAATCTAAATTTGTGGTTAATTTACATTGAATATTTTTGGCCCTGTTTGGGCTAGTACTCCGCATTTTGGATTTGGGATTCAAATACCGAATACTCGTTTATTCTAAAATTTAAAAATCAAATACTCAAACAAGAATATTTTATAACTAAATAATTAAATATTGCTAAATACAATACAATAATACACTATTATCCACTTTTCAGACATGATTTGATATCAAATACAATATAATAATAAATTATCATCAATTTTTCAAATATGATTTGACATCTACATTAGAGTAAGGATCCTGAATCATATAACAAATAAGAATTTTTATTATTTATAAAATTTTGAATATTCGAATTCTCACATGATGCTCCGAACGGGTCCATTGAACATGTCCATTCAAATTCAAATCTAATCAACTAACGTGGATCGTTAAACTTTTACCTACTCTGGGCCTTGGGCCCATATTGGATCTGATAGGTTAGGAATGGAGTCTGAAGTGGGAAATAACTCAATAAGAACCATGAGCATTTAAAAATAAGAAATAACGTTTGAAAAATGAAAATAATCAATAAATACAATATGAGCTCCCGTGGTGTTGTGAAAGAATTATTATTCATTTAATAGGAACTAAAAGATCAATTTTAGTTAGTTTAAATTAGCAAATTAATAGATATAAGTTTAGGAATGGAGGACATGATATTTTTACGATACCGTAGTAATTTCTAATACAATTATACAAACTAAAGTATTTGTACTTATTAAAACACCCATCTCGTTGAAGGAAAAATACAAGTAATGTACATTCATCAACAAGAGATTGATGAGTTCTTTGTGTCTTCTTTTATGATTTTACTTTCACGTTATCATCTCGATACTCTATCCCAAGGAGAGAGATAGAAAAGTAATAGCTCCCATATACCAAAAAAAAAGTCTATGTTGTGTGGAATTAACTTGTAGGGTTAATTACAAAAACTTCTCCAGAGGATTGGATCAATTTAAAAAAAAAAAAAGAAAATGAAAGAAAGAAAAGATTAAAGAAGAGAAAAATTCATATCTTGAAAAAAATTTCAATTCTGCAATAAATTGCCAAACTGGTTTTTACTTTCTAACCGTTGGACCACACTCAATTGTTCACAGTAGATTCATGACTTGTTGAATTACAATTTGAACGGTGTAGATCTGATTTAGATTTTCGGAGCATCCGATAATGAATTTCGAACAAAGCAGATTCTATTTTCAAAACAGTTTGCTCAGTTTCTTAAAACGAGATTACACACAATACCACCGTCAGATGAAGCCGAGGTTTTGATATAATATTTCAAACACATAGAGGTTGATTTTGGAAGGCGGGGATCTAATTTAAAGCTTTAAACCATCATGAACTGTCATGGACAACAACATACCATATTGCAAATATAAAAATAAAATTAAAGGCGTGTCCAGAGAAAGAATCTTGTCTTTCTTACAAGGTATTTTCGATATGCTTTTATAAATTAATTAGATTGTGAGCTTTTTTTATTTTTCTGAATTTTCACCATGTGCATGCTATATTTATGTGTGTTGCCATTATATTAATAGTTAGGAAATACTCTTGTCAAGCCACACTAGCGGATCATCTGTCCATCCAAAATTTCATAACCAATACATTATAATACAAAAAATAATATATTACAATACAAAAACCAATACATCATACCGTTAGAACAAAAACTAATACATAATATTACCGAGTCAAAGATTTATGAAAAGTCAATACTTAAAAAAAATAATACATCATAATACAAAAATCAATATATTCAGCCTAGCTAATTATGACCCATTAATCTGACCTGACACAAGTATTTGCCTTAGTAGTTCTTATCCACTAAGTAACTAAATTATATTGAACCTATTATAAAAGAAAATAATAAAATTTCTTTTGTTGCAAATGAAGCAAAGCACTGATACACATGTTACTCCTTAAAAACTTCCTACAAGCAGCAACTTATTTTCATTCTCATCAAAATGTTATATGCTTAGAATTTTATAAGTGCATGATGATATGAATTGCTTTTCTCATATGAATACGATGGTTATGCATGAGCGTCCTCGATGCAAATTTCTTATATTTGCTTACAATGGCATGTAACATAATGTGTATTATTTTGGATTTAAATTTCTTTGTTCTATAATTTGTTTACATGTTATAATAAATCAAGTTAAGAAAGAAATTATATGTGCATCTACATCATGTATTATCTTGACAGTTATTATAAATTTGCATGATTTGAATAATTTTTCATGGGTCATTTATGTTAAATATAACTCCACACTTTCTCATGAAGTTGAAAGTTATGAATTGATTATTTATGTTGTTGAGTTTCTTTAATTCGAAATCATAAATGAACTTATTTTCATAATTAAATTAGAATTTGATCAAGGTTTTTCTCGTGTGTTTAATTAAACGTGAATTCGGTGAATTGATAGTTTCATGTATATTGATGTAGACATTGATTCTATTATTGCTGAAATAGAATATGATACCTTTACTATATGTATCATTGATTGCACTTTTAAATTGTATATTTTCATGATAATGAAATTCCATAGAGAAGACAAAATTAGTATAAACCAACCTTGTGATAAAAGTATATTTACAATATATCAAATAAAAGTATGACCTATGTTCTTCAAATACAATATCTAAATAAATTGATCTAACTAACTCAATCTACACTTGAAATACTAGACTCAAAAGAAATTGAGTCCCACCATTAGGTGTTTGATGTGGAAATTACAATAACTACATTTCACAATCATACCATCCACCAATTTCAAATGATAAAGAATCGTCTAACTAAGTCAAAGTCAATGTCCTAATGAATTTGAGGCTGCATATGACCCTCTCTTATGTTGGAAATATCATTAGCTACAAACATCCAATGAACTTTGGGATGTCCTAAATGAATATTCTAGAAATATTTGGGAAAATACTCATATTTTAGCTCCTAAAGGATCAACTGACTCTTAGACATAGATGTTGTAACATAAAACACGACTCATCTTATGTTAAAAGCAAATCACATAAAGACATGATCTCACTTAGTTTTTTCACTGGAGTACAAATACCGATGTACTAGTATAATATAAATTATGAAAGGTTTCCCATTCTTTCAGAAATGGCTCTTGATTTGTTGTGTGTTCCCATATCTAGTACTGCGCCAGAGCCTACATTTAGTACCGGTGGGAGGATACTAGATCGGTTTAGGAGTTCTTTAACTCTGAAAATTGTTGAGTCCTTGATGTGTGCACAAGATTGGCTTTGGAATGAAGGTCTACATGTATGTGTTGATGAAGCATTGGGTGAACTTGAAAATTTTGAGAAAGGTACTAATTTATGAGATTGTAAATATATCAAGTTTATATGTTATTATTATGTTTATATTTGTGTAAGTACTGTGAATTTTAATTGTAACATGTTGTATTTTCAGATTTGCCAACTGTGGGAATCGAACAAACACTATCAAGTATCAACAACTAGATTGAAAAATCATGTTTGAAATTTTTTTGAATAGTAAGTGGGATGACCTTATGCTATGGTTGTATGTATTTTTTTATTATGCTTTACCTGGTGAATTAATTGATGTAATTATGCAGCTATAAATTGGGTCTGAACTTTATTTCTATTTTGATGGAATAGGGTTGACTTGGAGAAAGACAGTTGATGTTGCTGTTGTGGATATTTAGTTTGTTGCTATTGCTGTTGAAGAAATGTTGCTGACTTGGAAAGTTTTTGTTTTTTGATGTTTCTGCCCAAGGATTTAAATTATTTTATAATGGACTATGGTTTGTTTTGTTGGTTTGTATTTTCATATGGACTCCGGATTCAAGACTATGCTTTGTCTTATTTTTGGTTGGTATTTGAATTGGTAATAGACTGTAGTTTATTTTGTCAGACTGTGTTTTAATGTTGACTATGGTTTATCATTTCTTTGGTTTAAATTTTTACTTTAGTAATGAATTGTATGGCCATGTGATATTTTGATTTATCATAGGATTTGTAGTTTTTTCAACAGATTTTGAATTTTTTTGTCAGGTCTGCTTTGAGTTAGAAAATGAAAAAAAAAAAAAGAGAATCAATCGGCTCCCTGAAACCAACCGGAAATTTTTGGTTCGTCCAAAATTGGTTTTTTCACATTAATTCGATCGATTCAGCCCCAACAACACGTGGAATTGATTATTTCAGTTTTTCCTATTTGGTCGGTTCGATTGACCGCACTGATCGATGGACACCCCTAGTGCGAAATAATCTCAAAGCAAAGGGATTAAAACATGTTTATCCCTACCCATTGTGGGAAGAATGCACCATGAGGTAAGAGAGATAGGGTTTGTGGTTTTTATTGGTTTTCGCAGGAGCCGTAGACATTTTCCAAGGACCCTGCTTAGTAAATGAATATTCTCTACTTTGACTAATCATATTTATTCGTTTCTTTACTTTCTAAAGAACATGTGAACGAATAATGAATCATTCTTATTAGATTATCTTATCTGTCTTTAAAGCTTATTTTAAATTAGATTTATATGATGTGGTCTAACTTAATTATTATTTTTGGCTTATTAGTAAACTTTGCATTTCATTCTAAATTATTGAATGTAATCGAGTTGATTTATCACGAATGTACGTACATGGTTAGTGCTACAATTAAAACATGATGTAACATATCTATTAAATAAAGTAAAGAATGAAAAGTATTTCGTTTAGAAATCTTCGAACATAGAGAAAATTTATCGAGGAATAGACAGTTATTCATTGAATTGATAATTTATTATGTGAGTACAATGATTGTATCACCATAATCAATCAAAGGTCAAATAAATGCCAACTTTGTTGAAGTCATGGATGATCTATATGCTCCAAGAATCATTCAAACCTTTTTCGGTTTTAATGATGTACAATTAATAGTTATCATATGGATAAATATTATAAGAATGAATCTATACCTTTTATGTATGTGAAAGGAAACACATTTCAGAGAGATTATTGAGTTAATCTAGTGATTTTACATCACTACTATTCTGATTGTTTGAATCTTATGATGTGACAATAATGAAATTTCGGACACAAATTCACGGGGTTTGACACAACCATCGTTGATATTATGGTCATGATATGATGATCCATATTTTAAGAAACTATCATGTACATCTTTCATATTGAGTGAAAAACAAAATGAGATAGAAATCGAATGGATTGTATAGTGTCGATCTAGTGTTGTTCAATTACTGTCATCTAAAGCACCAGATGCACTACATACACTCCACTAATGTTTACAAACCTTATTCTTTAGCAAAAATTTATGATCGAGACCTTCATGTTCTAAATATACAAAATATATAATATTCCATTTTAAAAAATGATACAAGGTGAAATATGTGGAGATAAACATATAAAATGCGGACCATTCATTTTCAATGGTTTTGGTCGATACTCCATCGCGTATTGTCCAATAATTAGAAATATTGTAATATCAAAAATTCTAGCACAATTGAGGACTCTCCATCCATATAATGTTGATATGTCTAATAAATGCTAGAGAGTTTCCATTAAAAGTATTTGAAGACTAGTGCATGTCAATTAAGATCAATGTAGAGTATCTTGTACCTTTATATATACAATAAGGTCTTGTAAAAGCCACTATCACAATGGATACAAATGGTGATTAAGATAATATTTATGTGCTCTCACACATTTATCTCTGCCCTAGGTTATGCAATGTTGCACGCAACTCTTACTTATTCATTTATGACCTTCTGCTAACCAACTATATATGCATATCAGTTGGTAACTGGATATAAGTCTGATATTTCATACATATGCATATTTAGTTACGCAGTATAAGTGCCTAGTACGCCCCTACACCACATTCATGTAAATCTTCAAAGACGGTTAAATATTAATGTTGAATATGAAATTTAAACAGTTATCTGCTATTTAAACATTTGGCAGGCGGTCTCTTTAATGCTAAATATGCGAATTTGTCATTTTAATGAGATAGTCTTCGTGTCGTTAGGGAGGAGATAAGAAAAAGTATTTTGTAATGAAAAGACATGATTTTTCACACTCTATCTCGTGTTGATCCCTGCATTTCACAATGTATAGTGAAAGTAAAGTAAAATGAACAACTGATCTTAGGAGATTCAGTTCCTAAACTGATGAGACCATATATATCAGCTGCAAATGTGTCTGCAAGGTTAAAATTCCTCTTAAGGGGCACAATGTCGAAGATTAATGCATTGCAACCACACTTAATGGAGACGTGGTTGAAGCCGTGACTCCCAAAAGAAACAGTGGAAGGTCACTTGGTTCGATTAATACATGTTCAAGGAATAAGAGGGCAGGTATGACACAACTTTAATTAATCATCAATGAAGATAATTTCTCAGATAATATTACCTTTAGTTATACTTATGTCCATGAATCATTATTAGAGGAAGCTCTGATGTTTGATAAAATTCCAGAGAATATGAAAATCTTAATGAATTATGAAAATATATATGAGTTGATGGAAATACTTTTTTACATACATTGATAATGTATACACTATTGCTAAAGGAATCATAGAGCATGGTGATATCGAACCACGCTCTTTGAAATATCAACAAAGAGCAAGTTGACCTAAATGAAAAGAATCAATCCAGGTATAACATGATTCATTGACAACAAGACAGGTACTTGGTTTGATAGTGCTAGTCTAACCAAGTGTAAAGCCTGTAGGACATAAATAAAGTTTTGTCAGAAAGTGTAATGAGAAAAATAAAGTCATGAGATGTAAAGCTAAACTTGAAGTACAATGTTTCTCATAATGCTCTAAAACTGACTATGAGAATATTTATCCTCCCATAATAGATGTTGTAATTTTAAAGAATTGAGAATTCCGCTTATACATGTGGTTACATCATATCTATATGAGGATCATGATTTAGAGATATATACGAAAGTGCTCGTTAGACTTTCATTGCCAAGGCAAATGACTGTAACCATGGAGTGCATAACGGATGTAGTATAACCGTCTAATTGACTACTTTAGTGGGAATATACCCTTGCATATTTATAAAGAAATTAAGTTTCAAATTTGCAATTATAGTTTTATATGTCGATGATATGAACTTATTATGCACTCTTAATAAAATAAGAGAAATTTCTAGTTACTTGAAATTTTCATTTGAGCTAATAAATCATGGAGAAACTCGATCCTGTCATGGCTTTAAACTAAAACCCGAGTTTGTAGAATATTAAATTCTATAGTCTGCATATATCCAAAGATGACCAGACGATTAAACATGGATAAGTAAAATATGTTAGCACTTCTATGATTGGTCAAAGTGAGGACATAAGGAAAGATCCATTCCGTCAAATAAATGACGAAGCTCTGATGAGAGCTGAAATTCCCCACCTATGTACAATATGTGCATTATCATACTATTATTAATACAATTGACCAAATATTACTTTCTCGCTAACTTGTTATCTTGAGATAACTCTAGAAGGTATAATGTCACTAGAATGGAATCAAAACGTATATTGATACATAAAAGAACCAACTGAAATGGATTTATGTTTCCCATTCATAAATCTAATTTAGACTACATATTATCTTGTAACCCTGAATAAAATATTAAGTTTACTTCCTATCCCGAAACACCAAATATAATTGCTGGTCTTGTTTACCAATTCGATCTATGTAAAGAGATCATTATTATAAGTGTATTAGATTGTGAGTATCTATGGTAAATGTTATAGTCATACATATCCCTGAAAATAGTGGCTTGAACTCTAAAACTGAAGAATACATATGTAGTTATGAAAACAATGCAAGTTGCAACGAACAAATGAAATTAGATTGCATGAAAGGTGATAAGACGAAGCATATCACCATAGTTTTTCTACAACAAATAATTATGGACTTTCTCAAGAGTCAAGTAATTAAGAAAGCAAAGACTTTCAGAGCTTCTTTGATAAATGTACATAAAAGTTTCATAGCTCCATCGATAGATGTACATATCAACGAAAGGTGTAGACTTCAGTGGAGTCTCAATATAAGTGTGTTATATGTACTCTTTTACCTTTGATCAAATATTATTTTTCCCATTAGGTTTGGTTACTTGTCAAGATTTTAATGAGGCAACAATCCAACACCATTTCATTATTTCACTTGGCACAAGGGGGAGTGTTGAAGGAAAAATACAATTAATGTGCATTCGTCAACAAGAAACTGATATGGGATAATTTAAGTATTTTTTTTTGTTATGTATTATGAAAATATGTATTTGATACCCTATATAAAGGTATTATTTGATAAATAAGAGAACTCTAATTCTACCACTTCTTTATTTGAGTCTTCTTTTCTACTTTTTCACATGTTTTTTTTTATACCCAATAACACACATTAATTGTGATATAACATTTATACCCCTTTCCTTCCTCTCTCAATTCCCAAATATCGTATCCTCCTCCTTATCTCTTTCTATCTCTCTTTGCTCCTACGCGTCACAAAACAAACGACTCTCTCATCTCTCTCAAAAAAAAAAATTCTTTGAAGTTTGAAAATTGTAATGTTTAAGTCTACATATATATCAATTAAAAAAACTTTAATAATATATGTGAGTATGCAGGTACCCAGTGGGGGAGACAACTTCCCCATCCTCATCCCCGTCCCAGCTAAAACACATAATGTCATACAATCTCCTTCCCCGTTTAAGCCGCGCAATATATATTCTTATCGGAGTGAATGCAGGTGGGTACCCTCTTTAATTGGGTATATTGACATCCTTACATATGTCTATGTTTGGTCTAAGCAGAATAATAGACTCAAGATTCAGAATCTCAATTCCTGTTTATGTCGGGACTCAACTTAACCAACCAACATCTTATAACTAATCCCTATCATATAACAACTTTACTCAGATAAAATTCTCTATATGATCCTACAATGTCATTAAAGACAATATAAATATATGAACACGACCCATTTTGTAAAGATTATTTGACATTTACATATAATATAGCTGTAAAACATCATCTGCTTTTCAGACATTATTTGAAATTTACAATTAAAAAAGTAAAACATTATGAATTCTAAACAAAACGAGAATACATATTGTCTAAACATGTCCTATTTGAATCTAATTATTTATCCAAAATTCAAGACCACATTTAACTATTTATTATTGAGATGCAATTAAAATAAATCTAAAATTATTATTTTGTAAATAAATTAAAAGGAGGAACCAGCTTTCTCATGGTGACCCTGCTCTTTGATCGGGGATTCTCCATCTTCACTTCAAAATCTAGGGAAATGGAGGGAATGGTATTTGTAATAGAATATAGGGACTAGGGGTGTGCACGGACTTGAAAATTAATGAATTTGAACCGATATTTGGACCTAAAACTCTCTAAATAAAAAATATTCATTGACTTTTAATTTTTCAGAACCAAACCGAATCGAACCAAAACTTTTTATGGTTTTGGAGATTAATGTCCATACATAATCTTATTGAACCGTACCGAACCGAAAATAGAATCGATCTTAAGAGGTTCTTTAACATTCATATTATATATGTAAATTGCGTTTAGCTTATTTGTATTTCGATGTTAACTACACATTATTTAAACTCTATACTATTGTATTATGACATAACAAGTATTAAAGTTTAATATTGGTATATAAATAATTGACAAATAAATTTATTTCTTAAATGATAATTTTAATACACTATAAAAAAAAAGAATTTTACCGATGGGAAAAAACCTTGGTAATAAGCCATTTACCGAGGGAAAACTCCCCTCGGTAAACATTTCAGAGGGGAACAATGCCCTCGGTAAATTTTCTGAGGGCATTACCAAAGGGTTTTTTCGGTAATATACGTTTACCCTGATCTGTTCGCCTTCGGAAAAACCGAGGGGAAATACCTCTCAGTAAAATCGAGGGGAGATTTACCTTCAGTAAAACTGAGGGCACCTATGCCCTCGAAAAAATTGAGAGGGAATTCCCCTTGGCAAATTGAGGGAATATATCCCCTCGAAAACACCGAGGGCATATATAACCACTCAGAAAATATTAAAAAAATAATATTTTTAAAAAGAACAAAAATTTTGAGGGAATTCTTGCCCTCAGTGTTTCTGAGGGAATATTGCCCGTGATTTTTCCGAGGGAGAATATTCCCATCGGGTTTTTCTTTTTTAATATTATTTTTAAATATTAATTTTAATTCCTATTTATTTATTAAAAACCCTAAAAATTAAAAAAAATCATTAATAAACAGATAAATAAATAAACTAATTATTATATAAATATTTGAAAATTTATAGTTATTAAGTTTGTTCAATAAAAAGTGTTTATTAAAAAAATTTATAAAAATATAAAACAGTCCTATGACGGGGGAGGCTGCGACAAGGGTACTGCTGGAAATGAGCTAACAGATCGGCCATTTGGGCGTTCATCTACGCCTGAAACTGCTGCTGCTCCAAGCGCTGCTGCTTACATAGTCGCTCAAACTCGTTGTATCGTTGCTCCATCGCCTCCTGAGCTCGTCTCGTGGCCTCCAACTCCTCCCGCTGCGCCTGGAGTTGCGACTCGAGCTCTCTCACGTGAGTCCTATCCTACTGAGAGGAAGAGGAGGAAGAAGAGCTGCCTCGGAAACCCTTCGCAGTAGCCACCAACTTCTTGAACAAGCCGGTGCCGTAATGTCGGCCCTTACTCGGCCCGATGACGTCGAGATAAACCCGGTGAGGGTCAACCTCATTATCTGGATCCTATGAAGATGCACGTGCCTCATCCAGATGTCGCTCGTACTCCTCCTGAAATGCAGCTCGTTAGTGAATTCTACATTAAGACCAAAGAACAAGTTAAGAATAATAAAGAGACTCACATTAGTATTATTGGATCTCATATCGATCCACGTGTCGTCGTCCTTCTTGTGCCTACGTATAAAAACCTGGTACATAGTGGCCGGCGCACCCATTTCCTGCTCCTGTATCCAAATAAAATTATCAAATAGCTAACATATAAAATAAATATATAAATAATATATTATATTATTAAATTACTTATGATATCATAGGAATAATCGACCATAGATCTAGACCCTCCCCATGCTTCGATATCCCAGTACCCAGTCCAACATGCTCTCTCCTCCTGTTCTTGCTGCACTGCTCGGACCTCGTTATGTTCTTGGGATTATTCCACTCAACAGTCCAAGCCCTAGTTGAAATTCATGATATATATAAAATATAATTATCTGTGATAAATAATTTTTTTTTGATTTAATAAGAAAACATAAAGGAATCATTTACCTCCAGACCCCCTCGTCAATGCATGGCGGTGTCTGACCAGCATGAGAATCACGATACTACTTATACTCGTTCAGCCGCTTCCCATACTTGTCTTGCATCATCTGGAGAAATGCTGTATGAATATCCCGTGTAGTATACAGGTCCGTGTCCCAATAACAAGTCTCCTACAAAAAAAACAATAATTACAATTCAAATGATACATGATTCTCAAGTTACAATAATGATTAATAAACTTGGACACAAAATAATAATTACCTGAAACATGTCCCACCAGAATCGATATGTCTCATTAGTGACGACCTTAATTGATGTGTCACCCTGACCTCCCTGCTATGTAGCCTATAATTGTGTTTGTGGTTATAAATATAATTTAATAATAACAATAATTAAAATTTTAAAACTATTAATTTACTTACTTCTTCCCGGCGATATAAACAAGGTATCGCCTCTGTGATGGGCCCAAGTCCTGTCGGGATGTAGACGGTGTCGCTGTTGGTGTGGTGGTATCCATGGTCGATGCTGAATGATCAGTACCAATGTCCATGTAATCGTCATCAAAATAAGCTAGATGATTAGCCGACTCCATATCCAATCGACCTAGGCTGCTGAATCCACGACCTCTCGGCATCTGATAAAATTATCAGATAATACGAGCATTTTACAAAATACCAGTATATATTATATATCAACCATTTTAATAAAGTCCAAACATTAAATAAATTAGTTAAAAAAAGAGTGTGTTACAATATGAATAATTTACATATATTTCAACACTAATCATCTGAACCGACACTTTCACTATTAAAGTTATCACCAAACTCATCTTCGTCTGTGTCTTGATCTGTGTCTTGATCTGTATCTTGATCGGTGAGCAACTCTTCTTCTGCATCATCATCTACCTCGTCACCAAGATCATCAACGCCATTATCATTGGGGTCATGCAACTGGAAATCGACATCGTCCAGTTGAATTGGATTGCGTGTATCTACAACTTCCTCTTAAAATGATTGCTCTGGTAGAGGCTCGATAAACTCAATATTTGATCTCGCCTTGATTTTACATGTTGCCCACCAGTCCGACTTGTCTCGTTTCAAACTTGGGTATGCAAAATAGTATAATTGTATAGCTTGGGCAGCAAGTACGAAAGGTTCATATCGATTGAACCTACGCTTATGATTGATATCGACAATCTTATAAGGTGGATGAACTTTTGTGCCTGTAGGAGTTGGATCAAACCATTCGCACTTGAACAATAGTGTGTTTTTCTCCATTCGGTCGGTGTATTCGAGTTGCACAATTTCTATGAGACGACCGTAATAATCATACTCAGTTGCCCCATAGTTTGACCCTTTAATGCATACTCCACTGCTCGATGTTGCTTTGTTAGATCCATTCTTGATTGTGTGAAATCTATAACCATTTATCTTACATCCAGTATACGTTTTCACACATCTTTATGGACCCTCATCTAGGCTCCTAATGTTCACGTCGATCACATTGTTCGAACGATCTCTAGCCTATGACGTTGATGAATCATTTTAATTTAGGAAATATATTAGATAAATACATGTGGTAATTAAATGATATGCATCTCGGTATTGAACATCTTACGTAATGTTTGAACCAATTGACAAACTCATTTTCTAATTTTTCGTTGAGCCTATCGTCAGTAATGTTTGGTTGGAGACGTTGAATGCTTTTCGTATAAATACTACATCATTCGTTAGACAATTGAGTGAAAAAAATTAGAACATATATATACATTTATAGTATAAATTGAAAAGAGTATCCGTACACAACATATTCTTGGACCTCCTCACAATTTAACAGTACGTATATCCTTGCGGCGTTGTATTCTGGTTCGGTAGGAATCTTTTTCCCTTTGTATAAATGTGTCCCCATATTTCTTAAACACTGAGGGAATTTCATCAGCGCCATCTACACCATCCTGACCGTCGTCATTTCTAGGTAAATTTGTTATTTTAGTTATAACGTGATCTTCAAAATAGTACGAACTAAAAGTTGATGCCTCTTCGACTAGATATGCATTTGCTATCGACCCTTCAACACTCGCCTTATTTTTCACATTGTTCTTTAGTTTGTGAAGATACCTCTCGAACGGGTACATCCATCTATACTGCACTGGGCCATCATTCTCGCTTCATACGCAAGATGAACAGGCAGATGCTCCATTGAGTCAAAAAAAACTTGGAGGAAAGATCAGTTCAAGTAGACACAATATTAATGGAATGTCACGTTCTAGACGACTCATATCTTCGGTGTGAATGACTGTTGACATGAGATACTTGAAAAATAGGCCCAGTTCAGTTAGAGCCTCCCACACATTTGAAGGAAGCAGTTCACGAAAGGTTAATTGGTATCAACCTTTGCATGAATACATGTCAATCATGACTTTTCGTCCCGATCAAACACGTTTCCTTCTTGTCGATCCAACGCCTGATACGTACCCATCTAGAAGTCGAAGGGATATAACCAATCACACAATGCAGCTTTTGACAGCTTATCAAGTGTGTAACAGGCTTTAGAAAACTTTCCCGATCCATCTGGCGCCAGCTCTGAACGATTACAATACTCATTCAACTCTTCTCTTGGTTTAGACGTGTACTTGGTCTTCCCTTTGACATTCATCACCGTGTTGAAAACATTGTCAAACACATTTTTCTCTATATGCATAACATCTAAATTGTGTCGAATTAGATTTGTTCTCCAATATGGAAAATCACAAAATATGCTTCGTTTTCTCCAACCAGACGTTCTTGATATTTATGCATTAACGAGTGCTGCATCTAGTTCAGTGACTTTCTGAAACCCCAATCTTTCTATCTCTGCCAAAACTTCTGTCCCTGAGCGGACGTTCGGCGGTGGAGTCTTTTTTGAAAGTGTCATTTATCCTTTCGAAAATGGTGACCGCATTCAAGGAATTTCCAGTGATTTTCGAACCACGATTGCTTCCTGCTGCACTTAAGAGTGAAGGTGTCTGACTGTTCCATATAGTAAGGACAAGCTGTTTGACCCGCCGTACTCTATTCGGACAATATAGAATACGTAGGAAAAATCGTTAATTGTCCACATAAAGGCAACTCACAATTGGAAACTCTGTTTTTTAGATATATCGTATGAGAGATCCCCAACCATCCATAACTGATTCGATTCGGCGATTAGAGGTTGTAGAAACACATCGAGTTTGTCTTTTGGACTCTTTGGCCCTGGTAAGAGAATGATGAGGAACATGAACTGTTTTTTCATGCACATCCACGGAGGCAAGTTGTAGGGTGTAACTATGACAGGCCATGATTAATATTGTGCGCCAAAAATTTCAAATGGTTGAAAACCATATGTACAAAGACCCAATCTCACGTTTCGAGTTTCAGCCGCGAAACCTGGATGAGTATGGTTGAAATGTTTCCAAGCTTCTGATTCGGATGGGTGGCGCATAACATTATCTTCAACCACGTGTTCAGCATGCCACCTCATATCTCTTGATGTATCATTAGATGCATACAACCTCTGCGGACGAGGAGTTAATGGAAAATAGTACATCTTTTTGTACCCTACGCGAGCCTTTTATCGTTTTGTTTTGCTTTGACAAATGAGTTTAAACTGAGGTCCATTTCAAAATTCGCAGATTATCAAATCAGAATCATCTCTCCAGTAGATCATATAATTATTCTTGCAACAATCTATCTTCTCGATCGGTAAGTCCATACCCCTTAGCAACTTCTTACTGTTGTAGAAGTTATCGAGTACAAGATTGTCTTGTGGTGCAATCTCTTTAATTAATTCAGTCAATTGATCATAACATTTCCGAGACATGTGTTTCTCTGACTTCAAATTCATGAGACGATAAACTAATGATAACTGAGTATGTCCCTCGCACCCCGTATACAATGGCTAATTTCCAGCTTTCAACATGTTGTAAAACTTTTGAGCCTTCGGCGACTCTTCCATATCGGCAACAACATCAAAATCTAGACCAGATGCATCTTGAGCTATAGTAATGTACGAAATTGATGATTCTGTAGAAGCGATGTAAGAGGATCCTCCTGCGTGAAAATCGTGATGACGTCCAGAGGTGGCAAGCCGGCTTTCTCCGTGGTAAATCCATCTATAGTAAATCGACTCAAACCCGTGTCTAACCAAATGGTACTTAATCTCATTGATGTCCAGAAACCTATTATTCGTACATCTACTATGATTACTAAGACACTTAAGCCTCTCTCCATCCTAATGAGCGGAATGTGCTTGATCAAATTCAATAAAACTCTCGACTCCATCCACGAATTGTGAGGATAATAAGTCGTTGTTGATTCATTTGTACATCCAATTATGATTGGAACTCATCCTAACATTATACGATTGTTATGTTGATTTATTGAAAAAAGGGCAGCATGAGGGTGGCTAGAAAATGATTGAATTTTTGGTAAGGTCCTATCCCATTCGAAAACACGATTTTCCAGTAATACAACGTCTTAATATATGAATTTTTGTGGACTAGAAATTCCGTCAGCATCTCCCTTTAGTTCTCTAAGTAAACATATATTGCAGTACACCCGAGATCAAAAGAGAGCTATTGAAGCAGAATTTCTATAATAAACAAAAAAAAAACATATAGATAAGATAAGCCATATTATAATCATGCTCTCAAACTATCCAAGTAAGTGGACAATTCGGAATTTAGTATCGAATTATCTATTCCATACTAAACCCCAAACGAGTCTAACGTATATTATTTGAGTGGACCGATATTATTTTAAACTCTATTGTTGGAGGGATGAAACCTCCCCGGCCGGTGCCGTAAACCACGTCAGCACAGACATATACACCATTCAATAAATCACATCATGTAAACAATATTTACAAAATAACATGTGTTAAACACAACATCCACATATTTATGTCTTGGGACCAAGGGCACAAAGACACTCAAAAATCCGTCGGACATTTCGAGGGGAATAAGCACCCATCGATAATTTTTCGAGTGGAAATAGTTCTCCTTGGTTTTTCCGAGAGAAAACTGTTCCCCTCGGTTTTCTTAAGTTTAAAAAAATCGAAAAAATAGAAAATTCGTATTTAATGATCAATACTCGATTCTCGTGGTTCCATATCATCGAGACTCACCCCATGTGTAAAATGGTAGGATTTTTTTTTTTTATTTTTACGCCTTTTATATTTCTTTTCGATTTTGTATTTAAAATAAAAAAAATAAAATAAAAAAGTCATATTTACCGATCAATACTCGATTCTCGTGGTTCTATGACATCGAAACGTACCCCGTGCGTAAAATGGTAGGATTTGTTTTATTTTTATGTCTTTTCTAATTCCTTTTGATTCTTTTTTTATTTTTTTTTCTAAAACGAAAAAAAAATTAAAAAAGTCTTATTTACCTATCAATACTTTATTCTCGTGGTTCTATGACATCGAGACGCACTCCGTGCCACCTTCACAAAATCACAACGCTTCGTTACGTTGCGTTTCCAACCAAACAAGTTGATCGATCGATCGTATCTTGATTGTTGGTCGAATTACATGACACGTGTAAATACGCACATGCTCGGTGATATTTTTCTATCGAAACCGAATCAAAAATACCCCACGTGCCTAAAATGATAGAATATGGTTCATTTTTACGCTTTT
Organism: Phtheirospermum japonicum; assembly: GCA_014905375.1. Lineage (NCBI taxonomy): Eukaryota > Viridiplantae > Streptophyta > Magnoliopsida > Lamiales > Orobanchaceae > Phtheirospermum > Phtheirospermum japonicum. The sequence goes on from BMAC01000369.1 coordinate 494,863, forward strand.
TCTATTTTTATCGATTTTTTTAATTAAAAAATTGAGGGGAGGTATTTCTCCTCGGGATTTCTGAGGGGAATCTATTTCCCTTCGGTAATTTTCCGAGGGGAAATAGTTCCCCTTGGTGTTGTTAAATAAAAAAAAATTCAAAGAAATTGAAAAAAAAATATAAGAGTCGTATTTAGCGATCAACACCTGATTGTCGTGGTTCTATGACATCGAGACTCACCCCGTGCGTAAAATGATAGGATCTGTTTTATTTTTACGCCTTTTCTATTTCTTTTCATTTTCTTTTGGTTTTGTATTTAAAATCAAGAAAAATAGAAAATTCGTATTTGCCAATCAATACTCGATTTTTGTGGTTCTATGACATCGAACGCACCCCGCGTGTATATTGATAGAATTTTTATTTTATTTTCACGCCTTTTCAAATTTTTTCCGATTTTGTATTTAAAATCAAAAAAATAAAATAGAAAAGTCGTATTTACCGATCTATACTCGATTCTCGTGGTTCTATGACATCGAGATGCACCCATTACATAAAATAGTATGATTTGTTTTATTTTTACGCCTTTTTATTTCTTTTCGATTTTTTTTTCTAAAATCGAAAAAAAATAGAAAAGTCGTATTTACCGATCAATACTCGATTCTCGTGGTTCTATGACATCGAGACGCACCCCGTTCCACCTTCACAAAATCACGACTCTTCGTTACATTGCGTCTCCAACCAAACAAGTTGATCGATCGATCGTATTTTTGTTGTTGGTCGAATTACACGACACGTGTAAATATGCACATGCTCGGTGATATTTTTCTATGAAAACCAGGTCAAAAATACCCCACGTGCCTAAAATGATAGAATATGGTTTATTTTTACGCCTTTTCAATTTTTTTAATTTAAAAAACCCGAGGGGAGGTGTTTCCCTCGGGATTTCCGAGGGGAATCTATTTCCCTTTGGTAAATTTACGAGGGGAAATAGTTCCCCTCGATTTTTTTTAAATAAAAAAATTAAAAAAAGTAAAAATCTTGCCAACTGATGTATACTCTATTTCCCCTCTCCTCTCTCACACACAGACTGACTAGCATTACAACATAAACAATCCCCAAAACAAGAACACCGTCATTTCTGCAAACTGATTGCTTACACCTTTCAAATTTTGAAAAGTCGCCTTCATCTTCATTGAACCTCAAAAGCCCTATTCTTTTTTTCATTCGTCTTCATACTTCTTTTGTTTCTCTACTGCACACAACCATTTCTAACCCAAAAAGAGGGGGAACTATTTAGGCCTTTTTGGAATTTTTGGTAATCGGGTAAAGTACGTAAAGCTTTTTTTATTCCCTTTTCTTTTTATATATATACAGTTTATGTTTAGGTTTACCAAGTTCCAACCCTCGAAAATCTCTTGTTGTTGTACGTAGGAAAAGAACTGAGCTTATCAAATTCGTCAAGTTTACTCATTTCGAAATTGATCAAACACATCAATCACTCTTTTCTCGAGCGCGATTTTAATAAGGTTCAAAACATACTAATGCCTAAAATGATTAGGATATGGTTTATTTATAAGCTTTTTCTATTTTTTTTCTGATTTTTTAATTTATAAAAATAGAGGGGAATCTAATCCTCTCTGATATTTAGCGAGGAGAATTATATCCCCTCGGTAAATTATCGAAGGGAATAATTTTTCCTCATAAATACCGAAGGATTATTTTCCCTTCGTTAATTTCTGAGGGTATAAATGTCCCTTCGGTATTTACGAAGGGTGAATTCCTTCGTTAATAATACCCTCGTAAAGTCTTCTGCATTACTTTCGATAATTGTGGCGGTAAATTTTGGTGCCGTATTTTTTAGAAATTTACCGAGGGGAGTAGTATCGAAGGTAAAATCTCTCGATAATACCCTCGAAAATCACGAGAACAATATTTTTCTAAATATTTACCTCGATAAAATACTATTTTTTCAGTAATATATATTAATTTATAAAATAGTTGATTGTATAATTACAATTTAAAAATATTAGCATACTTTCTCAATATATTATATGCACATCCTAAGAAGGGACACGAATGATATGTCAAATACCAGTCCAATCCCCGTCGCCCATTTGTCATTGGAAGTAGCAATTCATCACCTCAATATAAATATATTTATTTATCATTTCAAAGTTATTAAAGATGTTAAATTATTTGAGCCTTTGACCTTTTAGTCTTCTTAATATCTTTTCACATTAGCCGTCTTCTTATCTCTCCTTGCAATAACAAATTATGCAGCAACTGAAGTACGTTTGGCTTTTTGCGACATATGCGCAACATTATTTTCAATTTATTATGTTGAACCAGTCAAACTACGACTTGGAAATGAATCCTCAAACTTTTGCTCTTTTTTCTTCGACCCGTGCCATAAAGATTTGATTGAGATTGCTTTATAGCGGTTTCAAATATGCTATGATAGGAGATAATTATTAATTGCATGTTAATATGATCTTGAAGAGTTGATTATTGAAATCCCTACACTAAATATTCTCAAATCACCTCAAATTATTCTGTTCATAGGGTTCCATCTTCTTGAAACCAGATCAAAAGAGTCTTTCAATGACCTTGATTGATGAACAAACACCACGAGCTGAAACAAACATCAGGATTCTTACTTTTTTTTAATATACATGAAAAGGGAAGAGGTAATTGCGGCGTGATATCCCATCAACTCTACAATTTTTAATTAATTAATTAATCTATTTATTTATTAATGGCACACAATGTTCATATATTATTATCCTCCTTTTCCTTTATTTATATTATCTTTATTACAATATAATAAAACAGACATTCCTGAATTGATCATTTCTTTGGAAATATCTTAACTGAGGTTGCAGATATATTAAATTATCTCAACCTAAGTAATCAGTTCGATCAACATCATATTTATATTTTAGAGAAAATAGAAAAGTAAAAATATTGAAGCAAGAAACGTTTCTTATAGCACGTGATCACGAATATGGGAAATGATGATCGTATGATATCAATCAAGACTTGCTTACTTGCTTGTGAGATCTTAAAAAATAAATAAATTATTTCTGACTGGGATATTTATGAGAGATGTGCGACTGTTTATGAAGAATTGAAAAGAAAAAAAAAATCTTTACCATTTTCATATCAGAGGACACAAATTAATTCATTTTCCTTTTTCATTTTTTTTAAACATGCAATAACAATTCTAACAATTCATAAAAAAAAAAAAAAAGAAACAGGAAGAAATTAGAAGTCCTCTCTCTCAAACCAATCTCCATATAGATAAAATATACTTCCTCCATTTTTTTTATTAAATATTATTTTAGAATTGATATCTAAGAATTAGTAACATATAAATTTGACTAATATACCCTTAATCAATTAATAATATTCTTAATTAAACTCTCTTACCTCTTTACTAATAATTAACTTATTACCATAGATGTGTTTTGTTTATTTAAATGAGTAGAGGTAAAGTTGAAAAAAATGGGTAAAATTTTCTAAAACGATAATTAATTTGAAGTAAAATTTAACTTTTAAAATGATATTTAATTGGTGGGAGTATAGAGGAATCAATTTTTCTTCTTTCTATGGTTAGTAATTATAAAGTGTTGAGTTGGTATAGACATGAAGAAACATAATGTCTATTAACCATTGCGGAAGAAAATGTAGAAGTTAATTTCAAAAAAATCATATCATCTTCACATCCTTTAAAATAATTGCCATATAGTTTTCACTAAAATAACCACTGAAAATGCTCAGAAACCAATAAAATCTTATGTCCGTGAGTCGTGACAATACTCTTGGGCGGATTCAGATTTTTTTTTTTATAAGGAGATAAATAAATATAATTTTATAATATGTTAAAAATAATTAATGTGGATAATATAATAAATAGTAAAAGAAAACGAAAAATATAGTTCATATATATCAATATATAATATGAAATAGTATAAAATAAAGTATTAAGTTTAAATAGAACGTTTGGACTGATACGGTTTAGTCAATGTATACAAAAGGGTTTGCAAGTATGTTTGGCAAGTTAACTAATTCTTAACCAGTGGCAAGCTAGAAACTTTGAATAGTTGGTGATATATGCCTAATTTTGTCACTTAGCAACTAACACCTCAAATATGCCATATTTTTACCAAACCGACTGACCGATTAATTAACTGATTTGCCTCTTTCAGGCTGACTAAAGACCACCCCAGCAAATAAGTAAAACGACATTTTAAATTAGCTTAGTTATATAAAATATTGGATCTTGACATTTATTAAGAGAAAAACTAGTGTAAAAACTTATTCGACAAATAAAAAATTAAAACCTAAAATTACATTATTATTAGGTCTTGGTCACATATACTTAATTTAACGGAAGAGGACACAAAGAGAGTAGAAAAAAGAAGCAGCATAACTGTCTTCTTCTTTGGTGATTTTCTTTTAGAATGGAAAAAGTACCTTAATATCTCCAATTAATCTAATGGCCTTTTGGCCCTGCATTTGATTTATCGATATATCAAATCTTAGGACAAAACTTAAGAAATTCTCAAAATGGTTCCTCTATTTTTAGCTAATGTTCATGTTTTTTTTTTTTTTTTTTTTGTCCCATCAAATTGACAAATGTCTCCAACATATAGTCATCATAGAATTTTCTCTTTTTCATTACATGCAAACTTTGCACATATATACATGATAAATGCAAATTAGAAAGATAACACAAAACCTAAGGGGTTCATCATGTCTGCATGGTTTAAACTCTGATCATCATCCTCGGATCAAACACTCTGGGGAGGATTGTGCACGAGAAGAGTTTAGGATGGGCTTACTCCTGAAATTCAAAAGTTTGGGTACTAAGAGATTTGTGAATAATAAGAATTTTTATTTGTCTTGAATTGAAAATTATTTTTTATCGTAAATGTTGATATGTCTTGAATCTCTCGCTTCGCCATGTTGTACGGGGTCTCGCTGCCCAGTCAACGAGTCGAGGGGTCGGAGACGCCCCCGGCCCAACGGTATGCAGTTTTGGGCCTTAAGCCCAACTAGGTGTATAATACTCAATACTATATTTATGGTGTTTGAGATCGATAATCTGTAACCCTAACCAGTTAATAAAATCTATTCTTCTCTCTGCCCGTGGATGTTGCCAATTTGGTGAATCACGTAAATAAGTGTCTTCTGTTTATTGCTTTATAATCCTATTCATTTATAACAGTAAATATTAAATCAGGTGTGAAATCCAATGTTTTTATTATTATATTGCCTTTAAATTGTAGTATTTAAACGTAGATATGAATATAAATAGAGGAACAATTAGTTTTAGTGTAAATTTCAAATTATAACTAAAAAATAAGTTGTAATGTATTATTATATTTATTTAATATAATTAAAAATAAGATAATCTATTTTTTTAATTGTGTGTAAAATCATACATATATAAGTAGTTGGTTTCAGATTCAAAATTCGAATCATACCACACATATGCGTTTGGAGTTTCACAGTCCGAATCCAAAATGTTGTGTACTCCGCACAAACTACAAGAGTCAAATCCCACATTTATATTCTATATTTAACAAATAATTTTATCCCTTTAGTCACACCTTTTTTTATTGATAGGACTTAACGCCCTGCCTAACTCAAGCTACATTATTTGTCTGTTACATTTTGTAGTCAAAAGTGCTACGTTGTGAATCTGTGATGCACAGATGTAATTTGTTACTACAGTTCTGTTCACAAAACTTAGCCAAATTACCAAAACGGCCAGTTATATTTTCAAGTTACAAAAAACCACATATATACATTACAACCTTTATAAAATAATAGCATTGTGACTGCCAAAATTTATTAATGTAATGGAAAAAACAAATAATTGTCAAATTAATAATTTATTAGTGTTCATACAAATATAATCACAAGACTTTATCCTTTTTGAAAATTATGGTCAATTAATTGATAGCGTAGTTTCAAAAAATATGGACGAATAGTTGGATTACCAAGAAGCACAAATACTTCAAATTAGAAAATTTAGTCGTGTCATTTATGTTAGAATAAACGAGATCTCATGTCGTGTCTTGTATTCAATTATGGGAAAATTCCCGTATAGTATACTTAGATCATACTCAATTCCCAATTAGTGCTTTAACATTATTCCTTCTCATTTAATCCAAAATCTTTCCATTAAATCAAAATTATAATATAAAATATCAAAAATACCCCAACACTCAAAACATTGAATTAGGGAAAATTATATAACCTAGAATGTGTCGCCTCCCATCTCACGCACACACACCACATCCGATTTCTCATCTGCCTGGGTCCTCCTCGCCGCCACATCCGACCATTTCCTACCGGCCATGCCCCAGCCCCTCGTCTTCAACCCGATCTACGGTGAGTGGGACGGCTGCCCACCGATCCCGTCCCGAGGCGGTGGTGCACGGCGGGTGCGTACGAAGGGTCCGTCTACGTGGCGAGCGGGGTCGGGTCGCAATACCACCACGGCGTCGCGGACGCTTGAGAGGTGGGACCTCGAACCGAGCCGGCGGAGGGGGGCAAAGTATGTGTGCTGCGTGCGGATGGCGACGCCATCGCGGTGGTGGATGTGGCAGCGCCGCCGCCGGGGAGGGTTCGGGTGGTCGAGGTTCCGCGGGGGTTTCAAGCAGTAGGAAACGACAGCCCAAGGCAGCCGCTCCGGTGATAGCGCCTCGCAGTGGCAGGTCCGAACAGAGGAAACGACATCCCCTCCGTTCCTTTCGAAAATTGACGGCGGTGGCTCGGCGGGCTTCCGGTGGTTGCGGCGGCAGCGACCAGTCTCGATAGAAGCGGAGATGGGTTTCGGGCCTTGACTTCGGGCTGTTCTCGGGGGTCTGTGGTTGGCGGTGGTTCGGTATGGTGACGGTGGTTTTGTGTGGCGGCGAACAAGGGGAAAATTACAAGTAGTTTTGATAAGTAGTTTTGTAAGAGTAGTTTGGATAATTACAAACTACTCTGCCGTTTTATAATTACGAACTGTTTAAGTAGTTTGGAATTCTGTGTTATGTATACTGGATTTGAATTAGTAGTTTGGAATATGTAGTTTAGATTTGAAGATGAATTCTATGTAGTTTGGGTAAGGTAAACCATTAATGTTGAAGTTGGAGTTGATGAAAGTGTATCTTATGAATAATTTTAAATTCAATGTAGTATGTTTATTTTCTATGTAGTTTGGAACTTGACCGATCAATTACATGATACAGTTTTGAAATTTAATCGAGTAGTTCTGAATTTTTCGAGTAGGTTTGAAATTTACACGAATAGTTTTGAATTTAAACGAGTAGTTCTGAATTTTTGAAGAATAGTTTTAAAATTTACACGAGTAGTTCTGAATTTACCCGAGTAGTTCTGAATTTCCATGAGTAATTCGTCAATTTACACGAGTAGTTTTGAATTTACATGAGTAGTTCGTCAATTTACACGAGTAGTTTTGAATTTACATGAGTAGTTCTGAATTTACACGAGTATTTTTGAATGTATATGAGTAGTTCTGAATTTTATACGGGTAGTTCTGAATTTTCGAAAAATAAAATAAAACATTTATAAAGGGTAATTTAGTACTCTTATATCCATTTTGGATTAAATGGGAAGTTGAGATTTCAATGGGTTATTTGGGAAAAAATATTTCACTAATGGTCTATATGGGAATTTTCCCTTCAATTATCGTGTCTCCTTCTTAGCTAATAGAGAGATTGTAAAATTGATGATGGTACATACACTACGTACTCTATTATATATATAAAAAGAAATCTCAATATTGAGGAAATCGAATATTTTTTTGTTAATCATGAGAAAAATATATTATATTATATATTAAGAAAAGTTAGAGATCGTTAATAGTGACGTTATTCAATAGAATACAAATAAAAACATATTTTATATGCAGTTGTAAAATATTAATTATAAATAAATTATATGTAAATGAGTTATTAATTTATATATTAGATGAAGTGTGAATTTTTAAAATGTATTATCTTATAAATTAACTAATTATTAATTTAACACGTGTGTGCCCCGGGTTGGGAGTTGGTATACCATGGACCCAGGTGCATCTTGTAGGATGCATTCGGTCCCACACTACATGTGTGAAAGCCCCAAATTGACCACGTGAGCAGATTTCTGGAGGGCCCTAATTCCACGCGCAATGCGTTTCACTTCCCTCTCATGCTCTCCCATGCGCTTCAAAAAAGAGAAAAAAAATGCTTAGACTTCCAGATCTTTCGATTTTTCTCCTGTGTTTGTTCAATTCTCTCCACTTCCCGTTCAGACTATCTCTCATTTGCCGGCGATTTTTCTCCACTTCTTTGGACGCTCTCCGTCAACTGACCGTTCCGTCGATTTTGATGTTTTTTAGAATTTGGAGCTAAACATCGATTTTGAGTTTTTATTTTTTTATTTTTCTAGATTTGTTCAAAATTCTCGCTTATGAAGTGGTTCGAATTGTTGTTGCCATTGAAATTTTTGTTTCATGAGCTTTAATATGTTTTTACCTACGAAATTACATTATTGCATATCAACTGTTTGTAAAAATGCCTGAATGAAAATTCTACATTAGTTTAAGATCTTATTATCTTAAGATCATGAATATGTAGTTTGTGATGATATGTGCATGTTATGTATGATGATATGTGCATGTTATGTATGATGGTATGTACATTATCTATGTGATGATATTTGAATATTTTATTCCTTTTTCCTAGTACTGATGATGAATGTATATATGGTTTGCGTGTTTTGTGTGATGATATGTGTGTGTTTTGTGTGATGATATGTGCATGATATGTGTGATGATATAATATACTTTTATTTTCTTTCTTTTCTTGGATTACAGATGAATATATGTGTAGTTTGTACTGTTGAATATATGTGTAGTTTGTGATGATATGTGCATGTTCTGTGTGATGATATGTGTATGATCTGTGTGATGATATGTGAATATCTTATTCGTTTTCCCTGGGACTGGATGGTATGTTGGCCAGTGTACGTGACGATATGTGGATGAAAATACATCGTTCCTACGAAAATAGAATAAAATATCATATACCATCACACAAATCATGCACATATCATCACATACAACACACACATATCATCACACAGAACATGCACATATCATCACAAACTACATATATATTCATCTTCAGTCCCAGGAAAAATGAATAAGATATTCACATATAATCACACAGATCATGCACATATCATCACATAGAACATGCCATATATCATCACAAACTACATATATATATTCATCACCAGTCCTAGGAAAAATGAATAAGATATTCACATATCATCACACAAATAGTGCACATATCATCACACAGAACATGCACATATCATCACAAACTACATATATATATTCATCGCACAGTACAAACTACACATATATTTCATCTACAATCCAAGAAAAGTATAATTATATCATCACACAAAACTCGCACATATCATCACACAAAACACGCAGACCATATATACATTCATCATCAGTACTAGGAAAAAGGATAATATATTCAAATATCATCACATAGATAATGTACATACCATCATACATAACATGCACATATCATCACAAACTACATATTCATGATCTTTAAGATAATAAGATCTTAAACTAATGTAGAATTTTTATTCAGGCATTTTTACAAACAGTTGATATGCAATAATATAATTTTGTAGGTAAAAACATATTAAAGCTCATGAAACAAAAATTTCAATGACAACAACAATTCGAACCACTTCAGAAGCGAGAAATTTGAACAAATCCAGAAAAAAAAAAAAAAAAAAAACTCAAAATCGATGTTTAGCTTCAAATTCTAGAAAACATCAAAATCGACGGAACGGTCAGTTGACGGAGAGCGTCCAAAGAAGTGGAGAAAAATCGCCGGCAAATGAGAGAGAGTCTGAATGGGAAGTGGAGAGAATTGAACAAAAACCAGAGAAAAATCGGAAGATCTGGAAGTCTGAGCATTTTTTTTCTCTTTTTTGAAGCGCGTGGGGAGAGCATGAGAGGGAAGTGAAACGCACTGCGCGTAGAATTAGGCCCCTCCAGAAATCTGCTCACGTGGTAATTTTAGGGTTTTCTCATATGTAGTGTGGGATCGGGTGCATCCTACAAGATGCACCTGGGTCCATGGTATACCAACTCCAAAAACTTAGATTGTAATCATCAATTTTTTTATTTATCATGAAAAATATTAGTATTTTAAAAATAATAATTAAAAATACGTGTAAAAATAAAAAATTAATGATAAATTAATTATGGTACCTAGACTATTTTTGTGTGATGAATGCAAACACTTCTCTAA
>BMAC01000369.1:505715-570314 GCA_014905375.1 Phtheirospermum japonicum
CTTCTGCAGTTTTCCGATTTGCGTCTCTTCTGGAAATATTCTAGTTTTTGGTGTGAGTTCGAACATTCATGAAGATAGTTCGATTACAGGTTTATGATTTCTCCTTCTTTATGATTCATGAAAGGGAATGTGTGATGATATGTGAGTCTGTATGTGATGCTATCTGAAAGTTGAATGTGATGAAAAAAAGAGAAAATAGCGTAAACCTAATAGAATACAAAAATAAATCAACTTACAAAATAACTTACCGTCGAACCGATTCACGTCCATTGGAACATCCACCAGATTCAAGTCCATAGGAATTGAAGGAACGATTGAGCAACGATTGTTTCTTCGATGAAAATCCGATGGAGATCGCCGTTGCTGTTAGAATCGATGAGGATTGCRTTATTTGCYRTTAAATCCGACTGAGATCGTCGTTGYTGTTAGAATCGATGAGGATTGCTCTTGCTGTTGAATCCGATTGAAATTTGGCGATGGAAAATTGGGGATCGCGCGTGTCATGCGTGTCATGAAAACAGATATTCAGAAAAAAGAATGAGAAAAGCGCGTAGGGTTCTAAAATCCCATTTTATATGTGAGAATAGGTGCACCTTGCAAGGTGCACCTGAGTCCATCTAATAATTTGCCCCGGGTTGGGACTGAAAGAATTATTATTTAACAATATTAATAATTATTTGAGTATTAAATTATCGAGGTTATATTGTATTTATTTGTTATATTGTAAAAAATGTAAATCACATAACTATGAAATGTAAGGTAAATTCAATTCAATGAAGCTCGTAGTTTTAAAGATAATTGATCTTCTAAGTTAAACTAATTAAACATCATGACAATTTTTGTAATCACCAAGATTAAAAGTTCAAAGTTCACATTCTATATATGTTAGTTAAGGGGTTTCCATATCACAATAAAACCTAAAGATGGTGGTCGCATGAGAAAATATCACTACAAAAAAAAAAAATTGTCCGTCAGCATCAATATAATGAAGGGTTTGTTGACGGGTAACGCCCGTTAGTATTTTTAAAATCAGCAAATTTTTTGGTGATGGAATTAAGGTATCTATCAGCAAATGCCGACGACATGCTTATGGGTAAGGCTTGTCAGCAACACTTCCGCCCATAATTCTATCCCTGTAATTATTTGCTGATGGGTCTTACCCGTCAGCAAATTTAAATAACGTTGATGGGTCTTAGCCGCCAACATTTGCTGATAGACCCCACTTGTCAGCAATTTTCAAATGATGCTGATGGGTCCCACTGGTCAGCATTTTTAAATAAGTTTATTTTTAAATTTCATTTTTATTTTAAATTATTTGTTATTTTTACCTGTATTAGTGTCACAAATCAATAATCAAATACGAAAACTAAATTACATTTCCCAAAAAAAATATATAATTAAAAATAAAATATAATTAATTAACAATTATATCGTATAATGTATAAAGTTTAAATAAAATATCAAACATAATTATTCTTTATTATTAAAATAACTACGCTGCAAAATCACCTGGAGAACCACTAGTAGGATCAGAGGACGGCCGCCGACGTCGCGCTCTCATCGCTGCGGCGACTTCCTGCATCACCCGCTCACGAAGAGTTGCCTCTATCTCGAGCTAGTGACGTGCATGCTCCTCACACATAGTCTGGAGTTGTTCCTGATGTGCCCGCTCGCTCGCCTCGAGATGACTCTTGACCTGACTCTTCAAAACCTCCATCTGTGCCTGGAGCTCCTAGATACGGCTATCTGGAGCAAAGGAGGTACCGCCTTTGGAAATCTTCGAAGCCAGAAGAGCTCCTAAACATCCCGTATCAAATCGATGACCCTTCTTCACCCTGACGATCTGTAGATAGACCGCGTTCTCATCAGCGTCGGTAGGATCCTGTGATGAAGCATGAACCTCCTCTAGACGTCTCTGATACTCCTCCTGCAATATTTTGATTGATGTATAATTTATTGTTATGAGGATTACAAATGAAAGATATATATATATATTGATTACATTTAAAAAATACTTACAAAAATCTGCTACAAAACAGGATCAGTGAAAGAGCCGTCGGGTCTCTGGTGCATAGACAAGAAAAGCTCGAATGCAGTGGGTTCCCTACCCAGATCCTCACGCTTTATAAATATTTAAATTATTTTTTAATTTATCACTAATTATGAACTATTTAATTACTTATGAGTTAAATTTACAAACATATTTAATTTTACTTACGAGCTGACGTGCATGACCAATCGCAGTCCGAGACCCTCCTCTGTGCTTGGCTATCCCAGTACTAGGTCCGCTGTGCTCGCTCATCTTATTCCTGCTCGCCTGCTCGGTCTGCTTCTTGTTCTCTGGCTTCTCGAACTCCACCACCCATCACCTCTAGATGTCCCCGCCTACGCACAGGGGCACCCTCCCCTCCGTTTTCCACTTCGTCTTCAACTCATGGAGACGGCTGCGCCACGAGTGGGCCATATAACTGTAGAAGTTATATTGTACGACCTCCTCAGAATATATACTCGGGTCCCAATAACAGCGCCTCTATAACGCAAAACAAAATAATTTGATTAATTAAAATCATTATATATAACAACTTTTGAAAATAATATTAGTTTAATTACAAAAAACTCGGGCCAATATGCTCGTACTTTCACCCATCGGGGTGTGAATGAGCCTCATGGATCAGCCAAAGAATCGTTGATAACTCCGGATAGTGACTGCGTATCCTAGTAAAATATAGAGTTTATTAGAGCAATATATTAAAAGAATGAATTTATTAGCAATGAAAATTAAATTAAAGTTACTTACCTCGGGGTGACGATATAGACCTCGATCACACCAGGACGTGGAGGCATGAGTCCTCTCGATGTACTAGCATCGGACGGGGTGGCTAGAACCATCCACGGAGTCTCTGCTAATAAGTCAATCATATCATCGTCTTCACCGTCTATGTGACGATGAGACGATGATGATGAAACAAGAGAAGCACGACCCGAAGATGGGTCTAGAGAAGAACACCCACGACCTCTGCCTCTCATCTAAAAAAAATACTAAAATTTAAGCATAATTGAACCGGGATAAATGTCAATCCATCTAATAATTGTTATAATTGATGTTGATTAGATTGAATGAGTTGGTAGTTAAACCTCTCATCTGATTTTCATGTTTTTGTTTCATGCTTCGAGAAGTTTAAAATAATCACGATAGGTAACTTAACAGTTAGAGTGATGCACGACCATTGGTATCCCTCAACTAATAATTTATAATGAGAGTTAAGTGGTGCATCCACTAAAAAAAATTGGAATTGCCGACGGCCATATCCATCGGCAAGCCGTCAGTAAGTGATTTATCAATGGATTACCGGTGGATCCACGATGTCGGCGAATCCTTTATCGGTAATATCGATTGGCGGCGGATACTCAGGCTATCAGCAAATGCCGATGGAATTTCCAACGGGTACCGCCACTGGTAATCTGCCCATCGGGATTCCTAAAATTTTTTGTTGAATTTATCGAGGGACATGGATCCGTCGATAATTAATTAAATAAAAATAAAAGAATTTAATTTTACCGACGGTTTTTCTGTCCGTCGGTAAACATTATGTATATAAAAAAAATGTATATTGTACCTGCATGGGAAGGCGGGCGGACTATTTGCGTTTGGTGGATATTATTGTGATCAGTGAGTTTGTGCATGTCATTTACTAAATTCTCAAGTCCGGGTTTGTGCACTTCAGCTAACTTATCAGACTCCAATTTCTTAAGCCTCAACTCATCGATAATTTTATTAGCCTCAGTCAATTCCTCGATCGTCTTAATAATATCCGATTTTCTCGTGAGTCAAATCCTCAATCTCCAAGCTCATTGTTACAATCATATCGTGCCCTATTTTTGGAGCTTGATCAGTTACTCGAGCATCGAACGAATAGTTAATCTCATTATTAATTAGAGATTTATAAACATGAAAAATCAAATTTAATAACAAATCTAGCATTTGGCACACAATTGAAAATCTGATTAACAATTTCATAAATCTCTCCCTGGATTTTTTTTGGTGTTGAAAAGTTGGGGTGATATTGAAACATGGGTATATTGGTTTTTTTTGTTGGACTTGTTATGATTACTAGTGGCTATTATTCCTAGTTATCTAACTTTCTTTATATAATCATTTCTTATGATTACACTTCACCTAACTTATCAGACTCTAATTTTTCAGCTAACTTATCAGACTCTAATTTTGTCAGCCTCAACTCATCGATAATTTTATTAGCCTCAGTCAATAATTCCTCGATCGTCTTTTTAAAATAATTTTCTTAAACAATTTGAAAAATGTAAATGTGAACATGATAATGCAAGTCCTGGAGTACGGGCGAAAAAATAAATACCATTAAAGCACAACAACCACGAGTTTAATCATGGTATTTATTTCTTTGCCCTTACACCAGGACTTGGACTATCATGTTCACATTTATATTTTTCAGTTTAAAAAAAGTCTTTTAAAAAGACGATCGAGTAATTACTGATTGAGGCTAACAAAATCATCGGTGAGTTGAGTCTGAAAAATTAGAGTCTGATAATTAGCTGAAGTGTAATCATAAGAAGTTATTATATACAGAAAGTTGGAGAACTAGGAACAACAACCACTACTAATCATAACAAGTCCAACAAAGAACCAATATACCCATGTTTCCACATCACCCCAACTTTTCAACACCAAAAAATCCAGGGAGAAATTCATGGAATTGATATGATCAAATTTTCAATCGTGTGCCAAATGCTAGATTTTTTAATAAATCTAAATATTCATGTTTATAAATATCTAATTAATAATGAGATTAACTATCCATTCGATGCTCGGGTATAACTGATAAAGTGCCGAAAACAGGGCACGATTTGTAACAATGAGTTTAGAGATCGAGGATTTGAATCGCGAGAAAATCGGATGCTGTTAAGATGATTGAGGAATTGACTGGGGCTAATAAAATTATCGATGAGTTGAGAATTAATAAATTGGAGTCTAATAAGTTAGTTGAAGTGTACAAAGTTGGGTTTGAAAATTTAGTAAGCGACGTGCGCAAACTCACTACACTCAACAATATTAACCAAACGCAAATAGTCCGTCGGCCTTCCCATGTATGTACAATTTACAATTATTTTATATACATATTGTTTACCGACGAACATTAAAGTCGTCGGTACAATTACATTTTTATTTTTATTTAACTAATTATGACGGTTCCACCAATTTTTTCTTTTGGTTTAATTAGATGTATTTGTGGTATTTGATTTTGGATTTCGGATTCTTTTTTACAATTAGATTGGAGAATGGAAGCGAGCTTGTGAATATTAATTTAGTTATATTATTATTATTAATACTTTTATTTTTGGTTATATATTATTAATTTTATCTTTTTTGTACGTGAAAACAAAGAATTTAGGAGAACTGTTATTGGATGTTTAATTATATTTTAATTAAATATGTCAAATTATTGTTTTTGGTTATATTATTATTATTATTATTATTATTATTATTATTATTATTATTATTATTATTATTATTAATTTGGCTATAGTAATCATACAAAATTTAAAAACGACAATATCAACCAATTTCATTTCAAAACCACCATCCCCAACAATTTAAAACTTTTTAAAACCACCATCATTTTTTAAAACAATCTTGAAAACCATTATTGGAGGGACGAAACCTCTCGACTAGTATCGTACACCACATCATCACCGACGTCTACCCAACCAATCACAACATCAATCAATCATAATATATATAACAAAAAATAATAACATACATTAAACAATAACATATATTAAATACAACCTAATCAGCCCTAATTTTATACAAATATTTATAATCGAATCCGATTTATAAATAATTATAAATTAAACCCTAAAATAAAACTTAATTGCATAAATGGACCCTAAACCTAAAATCATTCACAACATAAATCAAGCATAATTTAAAAAATTGAACCCCCAATTCAATTTCTCAAAACCTAATTCCTAAATTCAAAACAAATTAAATTAAAACCCTAAATTAAAAAAAATATTAAATTTGAATTAACAGACTAACATACCTTAATATGTGATGTTGACGGTGCTTCGGCGGCACACCGACGACGACGACGCCGGCTCCTCCTCGCGAGCCCTAACTCTAATTTTGTTGTTGGTTTGGTGAATGAATCTGTCCGCTGTCGTTGGGTTGTTTATACGAAGTTTACTGACGGACATGATTCCACTGGTAACAAAATCCTATTTTGCCGATGGACAGGATTCCATCGGTAAATAAAAATTGCTGTTGTCGACGATTTATTTCTGTCGGTAATTAATATCCGATTTATTTTTTATTTTTTAAAAACTTGCCGACGAATAGTTTCTTTCGGCATATTTGGCTGTCTTTTTGCCACCAACTTCCCGAGGCCTTGCCGACGGACATATACACCGATGACCCTTTTACGTCGACAGTCTATTGACAATTCGTACCGTTGGAAAATTCGTCGGTAATTTCGGCCTTTTACCGACGAGAAGTTGCCCGTTGGTAGTTTCCATCGGCTTTTTCGAGTTCTTTTGTAGTGACCGGAAAAAATAATTAATGACGAGATTCTTTCTAGAGCCCCATAACTATATCCATCACCATATATACTCAAAATCTTCTCCACCAACTACCAATTCAATCAATCTAATCAAAATCAATTACAGTATTATTAGAGGAGTCAATGAAAAATTAAAGCACAATTGAGTCGGGATAAATGAATTAATATAATTACAAACTATATATGTATGTATCTGTTTTATAATTAACCTGAACTAACACTTTCACTATCTAAGTTATCGTCAAACTCATCTTCGTTCATATCTTCATCATCAGTTAGAAACTCATCTTCTGTCTCCTCCTCTGCCTTATCGACAAGTTCATGCGACTCATTAATAATAAGGTCGTCGTGTAATTGGAAATCTCCATCATCCGATTGTATTGAATTGTGCATTTCTATCTTCTCCCGTTGAAAGGATTGATTAGGAATCATAGTCTCGATAAAATTTATTGTCGATCTCGCTTAATTTTGCACGTTGCCAATCAATCTAGCTTATTTTGTTTCAAACTTGGATACGGGCAGTAATAAACTTGAACAACTTGGGAAACAAGTACAAATGACTCAGCGATTGAATCTACGCTTATAATTGATATCGACAAGATTACACTGAGGGTGAACCTCTGCGGAAGTTGGATCAAAAATCTGGAGGCAAGTTGTATGGTGTGACTATCACCGGACACGAGAAATATTACGCCCTGAAACAACCAAAAGGTTGAAAACCATCTGTGCAAAGTCCCAATCTTACATTTTGACTTTCGGCGGTGAACTCCGAATAATTTTAATTGAAATGTTTCTAAGCCTCTGAATCTGACAGGTGACGCATCACACCATCATCAACAACGTGTTCAGCATGCCACCTCATGTCCTTTGCAGTTGCTGCAGATGCTTATAGCATTTACAGACGAGGAGTTAATGGAAAATAATACATCTTCTAATACACAATGCTACTTTTCTGTCATTTTGCTTTTCCCTACTTAGCGAGTTTGAACCGAGGATGGTTTCAAAACTTGCAACTGGTCAAATTAGAATCGTTTCTCCAATAAATCATATAATTGTTTATGAAATAATAGATTTTCTCAACCGGTAGGCTCATGCCCCTCAATAACTTCTTGGTCTTGTAGAGTCATTTGGTAAGTAATTATCTTTCGGCACGACTTCTTTTATTAAATCCAGTATTTGATCATAACACTTATGAGACATGCGATTTTCTGGCTTCAGGTTCATGAGATGAGCAACTAGAGACAACTGAGAATGTTTCTCACATCAGGGATACAAAGGTTGATTTCCAGCACTCAACTTATTGTAGAACTTCTGGGCCTCAATACAATGTAGATCGCCTGCATCGTGAACCATATTGATGTAAGTATTTGAGGATTATTCAAGGGCGGCGTAAGATGATCATCCAACGTGAACCTCAGGGTAGACACGATGTATTCAATCAAGACGCCATAGAATGTCCAGATGTAGTAATCTGGTGCGAATCTATTTTCAACGAGATGAAATTTAATATCGTTTACATCGTGGTAACTACAATTCCTACATTTAGTTTGACTACAAGGACACTTCAATTTTCCCTCGTCCTTCACTGCTCCATGGGTGAGTGCAAGTTGTATGAAACTCTCAACCCCTTCCATGAACGCGTTTGACAGATAACCGTCCACCCTCCGTATAACCGTCCACCCTCCGTTTGTACATCCAACTACGATCAGAACTCATTCTATAATATCCTAATTGTGATTAATAATATAGATGATCAGATTATAGATAATTGAACGCTATGAGGGTGCCTATAGAAAATGATTGAATATTTGGTAAGGGTCCTATCCCATTCAAGAATGTGATGTTCAATAATAAAATTATCTTAATACTCATTTTGAGAACCTGGAAATTTCGGCAGCACCTCCCCTTAGTTTTCTAAGTACACATATATTACAGTGCACCCGAGAACAAAGGAGAGAAGGAAATAAAAATTCAAAAGTCCACAAAATACATACGTCGTAAGATAATCACATTCTCAAACTGTCCAAATAAGTGGACAATTCAATTTAATAACAAACTCTCTATCCCAAACGGGTGTAAGGTAAGTGTTTAAGTGTATAAATAATTTATACTTATTGATGCTAAATCACACTCTTAAGATCTGTGATGTGATATTTCAACACTCATGAGCTCCATTTCTCAACATCACGTCTTTTCAAGCATACTCAAATTTTTATTATGATTTGGTAGAGTACGCTATACGTGAAAAACGAAGAAGTCAAATATTGATTTGTTACTAACATTTGGTATATAATGATTTTAATTAATGTATAGTGACTTTTGAGTACACCACACAAAATTGGCCGACTGAATAAAGCAAAGGGCATATATGTAAATTCAACTTCACGTGTAACTTGCACCAAGCAGATCATATATTAATCATAAATCATATAACATTAAATATAAATTAAACAAAATATTCACTTGCCGATCACCAAAGCATTTGAAAACCTCAACCACGTACTTTTTAAAACCACCATTATATTTTTGAAAAAAGAATTAAAATCCGTTATTGGAGGGACAAAACCTCCCTGCCGGCGCCGTACACCACGTCATCACCGACGTCAACCCCAACCAATCACAACATGTATATCATAACATAAATATTAATTAAACACAACTTGCCGATCACCACGGCATATCAAAACCACAAATACAAACATTCTAAAACTTTTCAAATATGAAATATTCACAATTCAACCCTAAACTAACCCTAATTCTCAAACATATAAATATTTATGACTCAACCCCGAATTTTAAATTAATTGATAAATAAGTCCCAAACTATTACCAATTATACAAAAACCCTAAATTAATGATTATTATACAATAATACCTCAACTAAACCTTAATTTCATAAAAACTCATAAATTAAACTCTTATTATACAAAAATACCTAAACTAAATATTAATTATACAAGAACCCCTAAATTAAACCCTAATCACAAAATAACCCTAAATTATAACATAATTATACAATAATACGTAGTTAAACTTTAATTATACAATAACCCCTAAATTAACAATAATTATACAATAATACCTCAATTAAATCTTAATTACATAAAACCCCTAAATTAAATTCTAATTATACAAAAATACTTAAATTAAACCTTATTTATACTCTAATTATACAAAAATACCTAAATTAAATCTTAATTATACAAAAACTCTTAAATTATACCCTAATTATATAATAATTCTTAAATTAAAACCCTAATATACAAAATCCCCTAAATTAACGACAATTATACGAAAATACCTCAATTAAACCTTAAGTATACAAAAAGCCCTAAATTAACTCTAAATCTTCAAATATATATAAATTAATCCTTAATTATATAAAACCCCTAAATTATACCCTATTATATAATAATTTCTAAATTAAATCCTAATTATATAACAATCCATATATTAAACTCTAATTATATAATAATCCATATAATCAACTCTAATTAAACCATTAATTATAATTAAATGAAACAAATAAAAAATAATTTTAGAAACATAAGAACCTTACCTTAACGTCGGCGGAAGGAGAAGCTTGGCGGTGACGACTTGGCATGGGGGACGACGGGCAGGCGGACTTGGCATGGCGGGCGACAGTGGCTGGCTGGCTGTTGACTGATGAACAGCAGGTTGGGGCTGCGGGCTGGCTGGGCTGCGACCGACGAAATTTTTTTTTTACTTAACTTAGATTTGATGGGCACGAAACCCGTCAGCATATATATATATATATATATATATATATATATATATATTTTTTTTTTTTTAATTTTGCTGACGGACTTATATCCGTCAGCAACAGGGTCCGTCAACGGCCCGTCAGCAAACCCGTCGTCCAAATAATATGTTGACGGCTTGCTGACGGGCTATTCGCTGACGGCCTTTGCCCGTCAGTAAGTCATTAGCATATTATTGGCCGTCAGCATATCACGACGTTTTTTTTGCTCATCAGCATAGGCCGTCAACATACAACTTATTTTTTTGTGATATTTTTGTAATGTATAATTATATATTTATATTTTCAGTTTTACACGTTCAAATATATATCGCACGTTGAAACACTAAAACCCCTGTAATAGTATACTTGCGGATTTAATTTTCGTTCCTTTGCCATCATTGAGTTGAAAACAATTTATTAACCAACGATCTTCCAAAACTATTTAGAAATACGTCGTCTCCATTTCCAACGCATGGTCGTTCATTATCATTTTTTTTCATTAAACACTATTCCCATCTTTCCTAGCTACAATGCAACATTATTTCTTTAAATAAATATCGTCAAATTAGAAGATGTTTGCAATCCACATTGGAATTTATCTATATTATATTACTCGATCTTCTTTTCTACTCTTATTGTTTTAGCAAAATAAGTTAATACACAATATTTGTATACATTTTCAATTCTACCCTTAATTATCCCTATATACTTTATGAATAATATTTTCTTGAAAGATTAAGATAATATAATGTTTACATTCATTTCTTGTTCACAATACTAAAATAAAATAAGTATTGTAAATTCGAGGGAGTATGTTCAACTTGAAGTTATTAATTTGTTGTTCTCTCTACCTCTTATTTATTTATAGTATAGGACAATTTTAATTCTAAGATATTATCAGGCACGTTTTCTTTTTATGCAATAAACAATACAAATGTAAATGTTGTCTAAACAAATTGAAGATGAAAATGACACAAACAAAGGTCGACGACTACACGAGACGTGGAAAATGACCTTGGCGTCCAAGGGGCGAGACAGCTATAGAATGCGGGTGCACCACAGAGCACCTCCCACGTGACAGTCATATGGTCAAATGGCGGTGCGTACCAGTGGGGACACGTGTTCAGCCCAACCATGCTATCTTAGCCCGACTTTCAAACATTTGACCACCCAAAGTACTCACACTTTCATTTTATTTGATAAAATACAAAATTCGATAAATGATAAATATTTGTGTATGATGTATTTAATATGAAATGTGAGATTAAAAAAAACAATGAATAGATAGACTACAAAAAAACAAGCTTAATTCGCTATCTATTGCTCTTTCAAGAGTTTATGTAGTCAAGCTTCCCTCTAACTAATTAATGTAGTCGTCTTATTGAACCTAGCGAATTTGGGTTCAAATCCAACATAATCTGTCTTATGAATTTTCTAATGTAATCACATGGATAACTTGCATGCGTTTAGATTCAGTTTTCATTAACTGCAATTTTAGTCATGTATCTATAGGTGTTGATAATGATACTACAAAAATCACGATGTCCGGCCTTTAGAATTTGGAAATTTTACTAGGTATATTTAGGTGTACACATTTCTAACTAAACTCGTGATTTGGAATCATCACATTGGTATGATATTAATTGAAAAACGAATAAAAAACTTCGAGAATATCAACATTAGCGAAATTAGTTTTCACATCATCGAATTTTGGTTATTTGTAAAATTCAGAATTTCTCTACATATTTCAAGGAGACTCTTTTTTTTTTTTTTTTTTTTTTTTTCTTCTTTGGGCTAAATGTGCGATCATTATAGCCAACTCCTATTGGGTATTACATACAAGACTAAATTTGAAATTTAACCCAAAAATATTTGGTAATTATTTTTTGAAAAGTATTCATATATTTTATGTTATTTTCTTGGTAGAAAGAGGTCTTATTCATTTTCTTCCAAAAGGCTATATAAAGTATATACTAACATTTGATTAAAACTATCTTTATACGTTATCTTATACAAACACTTCAAGACTTGGCAAAAATAAGATTTGCAATGTGACTATAGCAAAAGGTGTGGCTTGATTTATAGCAAGCAGCAAAAATGGAATAATTCTTGTCACGTAACATCTAGCTAGTGGCAAATTTGTGTCACCCATTTTTGATAAGCTCACAAATTAGGTTTTGTCAAACCTTCTTTACAAAAGTGGGGTCGGCAGATGTACAATGCTCAAATTATTCCAAGAGAATAAAATAACCCAAAAAACATTATTATTTACCACAACAATTAATGAAATCAATCATGAATCAGGTCCAGTGTAGCACAGTGATAAATACTGGTTCAGAAAAGTATCTAAAAATAAAAATAATAATAAATAATTAAAAACAACCAAGAATTTCTTCTCGTCAAAGCTTTAAATATAGATCACACTGAGCATATAAGCTCTTGTCGAAGCTTGATAATTTTTTCTCTACTTCCTTTTTCTCCTCTTCTTAGTTAAAACCCTTTTTTTTTTTTCCCTTCTTTCTAATGTCTGAAGATTACAGAGAATTTTACTATCATCAGCTCTTTCACGATGATCAACCGCGGCGGGACACCACCTTTTCATACTCCGACAGCTCGGATGATTTATCAGTTCAGCCTCATCTGCAAATGTTTGACCCTAATTCGTACCTAAGCTTCACCGAGATTTTGCATGGACCCACCGCAGATCATAATAAGTACTCGCTTCCCGAGATCGCCAAGGAAGAGGAGAAACCGGTGGTGGAGGCTGCGGCCACAGTCGAAGGCGGTGAAGCACCAGCTACGCCCAACTCTTCCACCACCACCTCCACTGAGGCGGCTGGTGAAGAATATTCAAACAAGGGTAAGAAAGAAAGTCAAGATCAAGATCAAGACACCTCCAAGAACGAGTAAGTTTATTACTTTTATTTTTATCTTAATTTTTTAGGAAATTGCATTTTGGTCCCTTCAAAGAATGCATTTTGTTTCAACATTTTTTTTTTCCATTTTGTAACTTTGAGGACTAAAAATGCACCAATTGATTCTTATGATGTTATTTATTTATTTATTCAATTGGGATTAAAATTGTCAATTATACAACCGAAAGACCATTTTTTTTTTTTTCTTTTTCAATTTTCTTGTTAATATGATTTATTGTGATTGTTTATGTGTGAAAAATAATAATAATTAGGGCAAAAGTGAAGAAGAAAGTAGAGAAGAAGGAAAAGCAGGCAAGATTCGCTTTCATGACAAAGAGTGAGGTTGATCATTTGGAAGATGGATATAGATGGAGAAAATATGGGCAGAAAGCTGTCAAGAACAGCCCTTATCCCAGGTCTCATTTTCCCTAAAATTCCTCAAATCTGTTAATTAATAAACGGTCCTAATTCTACATAAAACACTTTCATATATACATCATGCAAGTGGGCTGGGTGTACTGGTCAAACTTGAACCTAGTAATTAATTAACCATAAAACTAGTTTTGCAGTTCAATTATCAGTGATGATATACTGATATACAGTTACTTAAGATCAACAAGAATGAAATGAATTATATTATATTAATTAATCCAGTGTTTCTGTGTATAGTTTGAACATATGCACAAACCCTAGTATGAACACTCTCATTTCTTCAAAAAGTCGTGCAAGTATATATATTCCAATCTTTTAATTATATATACTCTCAACTCCTTTTTATCGCTCTCTTATTAATATAATCAGCAATTGTTTTCCCGCCCAAATCTCCTATATATATGTTTCATGTGCCCAATCTTGTATTTCTATAAATCATGTTACAAAAGTAATCTGTACGAACATCATTTTATACACGTAACATTCATCTAAGAGTGTGTGTGTATATATATATATATTGTTTTCATGTTTTTTGTGCATTTATTCACTCAATTATCTAAAAATAAAACCCTTCAAATTGGCCGATCGATGAAGCAGAAGCTACTATAGATGCACAACTCAAAAATGTGGTGTGAAAAAACGGGTGGAGAGATCGTTCGAGGACCCTTCGATCGTGATCACCACATACGAAGGGCAACACAGCCACCACGTTCCGGCAAATCTCCGGGGACACGTGGCCGGAATGTTCGCCTCTCCGATGTTTGCTCCACCATTAATGCCATTTGAGGCGGGTGGTCCAAATTTCTCTCAACAACTCATGGCTCAGATGCCTCATATCTACGGTTATGATGGTGCCAATTCTAACAATCTGTACCACCAACGCACTTTGACGCCTCCACGTCATCAACACTTCCAACAGTTTCCTGACTATGGACTCCTGCAAGATATAATTCCTCCTGTATTTCCCAAACAAGAGAACTGAGGTTTCGTTTTATGTGTAATTCTTATTTATCTTTTATTTTTTCCCCTTCTTCTAATTAATTATATAACCAGACTTGGCTTTTTCTATATGGCCAATTTGCTAGTATTTAGCAATATCCTCATTACGTACCCACCATTACCTTGATCTTGTACTATGTATACTCATTTAGTGTATATCATTGTATTTCAAGTTATTTATGGATCTTGATGTTATATTTTTTTGGTATAAGTGGTTTGTATATGTTGGATTTGTCTTAATATTTTAATTATGGGGTGGAACTTTTTGATTGCCATCTAACAAAATTGGAAATGGCCTGGGTTAGAAAGTAGAAAAGAATATCCGAGTCTTTCACGTGTTAAGGGAAAATTAATGCAAAAGGTTTTAGTTAGGCAAATTCCTTTTTTTCTTTTTGGTCATAAATAACAACATATATATGGAGTTTTCTGTTTAATTTGCTCAGGAAATGTGATGTATGTTTTTTCTCCTCCTTTTTCATTAGACTAAAAGACTAAAAATGCATTGACTAATAATATGAAGCCATCGGAAATTTGGATCATGTCAAAGTTGTAGAACATAACAACATACTCTCTATAAATAGTAAAAGTCAACTATTTGCTGGCAACGATGCAAATTGTTGTAAATTGATTGTGTAGTTACAAATTAAGGGTCAGATGTACATGGCTAACGAACTGCATAATATAATTGGCCTAAGGTCATGCATTATTGGTTTCAGTCATTTCGTTCGTTTGTGAATTAATTCTATATATACTAAACGACAATGTATAGATGGGAGTTATAGTTATGGGGAAGAAACCAATCATGGATATAAAAGATTTACTTATTAATTATTCAAATGAAGAGCACTAATTCCTTGCTATTTTATTTATTATTGTTTTTTTTTAATCTTCTTGACAACTCTGCATGATTCAGGATCGGGTATATGCATGGGTATGCACTTAAATCTTTTTTTGACAATTAATATTCCTAGTTTTGGGATATTTGGCCATTTGTTGAACTATTAGTAATTAATTTTGTTTCAACTTTTGATACATTATTGAGTTTAGAATGTGCAAAAATGTTAAGGTATTTAAACACAAATTTTCATCTCATGTTGAACAAATTGTTGTGGTTGAATAAGATGAAGTTGTAGTGATAGATGAAAATCATTGATTAACGCAATCAATATAGGGATCAATTGTTGAATGAGAATTATTTGATTGTCTACATTGGGAAATATCATTTTGATACCATGAAATGCAGGTGATTATTAGGGCTGCAAATATGTCGAGAGATGAGCACGGGGGTTTGCTGTGCCGACCACTTTTAGTTGTCTAGGCTCGTGTCATTTAAAAATTTAGTGAGCTCGACCTCGAAGCGAGATTTTACTAAGCTCGAGATCGAAGCAAGATTTTACCGAGTTTAAAGTAAAAGTAGAGGCTCGAGCTTGATCAACTCATTGAGATTTTACAAGGCCGGAAGAATCTGAGCTCACACTTAATTATTGAAGTGTGGAGTCAAAAAAAAAATTTAGGGCCACTTCCCATATACGTTCATAATGAAAATGTTTTATTCTAATTTTTTCATTGAAAATATTAACCATTTTATCAATTATCTTCTCATTTAATCAAAACTACTAGATAAGAATACTTATTTACCCTTATTAATCATTTTTTTTCCTCTCAATTTTATTTTTCTTTATTTGATATTTAATACTACTAAAACTCATATTATTGCATAACATTTTCATACTACCCACCATCATTGTCACCAACCCTCGTTACTGATCGAATTTCATACTACACTGTGCATTTTCATACTATATTGTGCAATTTCGTACTTATACTCGTATACATTCGGAAATCTATACTACTAATTTTATATTATTAATCTTTATAAGCAAGATTTCATACTACACCGTCATGTAATTATTTTATGCAATGTGTCATATTAAAAAATACAACCCCTTTTTTCACAAATTTATGTTTTTAAATTTCAATTTCATACTCTATATATGAAATCCAAACTGATATTATGGATTTCATACTAAAATTCCATATCACTATTATCAAATTACATACTATTATATTTTAAAATCCATACTTCCATTATTAAATTCATAATTCTACTAAAATTTAAAAAATCAATAAAATTTCATACTATTATATTTTAAAATAATAATAATTATATTATTATTATTATTTTTAGGTGTAGGGATAATTTTGATAAATTAAGTTGTAATATTGATTAAATAGGATGTTTGACTAAATGAAATTAAATATTTTTCATTAGAGTATTTAACAAGAGTATTTAACAAATAGTAATAAGAATGTAGTAAATGGGAGCTTCCCCTAAAATTTATACTTTTATCAATTTATATAATATGTAATATAATATAAATAATATTTGTATTACTAATTCGTGTAATATATAAGTATATTCTATAAACTATGTAATACACACGAACATATATATCTTCCAATATTAATTAAGCTTAAGTCGTTCTGAGACTGAAGCGAATCGAGGTCAGGTAACTTGTGAGTAGTTTGGCTCATTACATTCCCAACTAGTACAATTATAAATGCATTTGAGTATTAATTACTATTTTACTTTTTCTAAATTTTATAATCAAAGTAACAATCATTATTAATCGTTACAATTTGTAGAAAACAATTAATATATTAGAAACAACTACAGTATTATAGAAATACATCAATGTGAAAGGCAAATATTTTTACAATTGGCAATGTATAAAAAACGTGAAACCCAATTAACAAGAGAGTAATGAAGTTAAAAGAGAGTATCTATTTTTCTCGTATAATAATGAATATATTGAATAATTGATGTTAAAGACGATTGGATATTGGAGAGAAAAAAAAAAAAAAAAGCAAACACTTAGTCAGATTAATGGGTTATTAGGTTATCTGACTATATTATAATTTATTAATTTTTTACTCGAAAGTATTACATTTTTATAAATCTCTGGCCCGTATTATGATGTATTGTTTTTTGTACTATGATGTATTGATACTATAATGTATTGGTTTTTTTATTATAATTCATTGATTTTTGCATGATAATGTATTAGTATGAAAGTTTGGCTTAACGAATGATCCGTTAGTTCGGCCTAACAAGAGTGTTACCTGAAAAAAAAAATATACGCCAGAGAAAAGGAAAAAGAATATGAAAAATGTATATAAAGTTAATATTTGTATAAATAAAAACTTTTTTATTATCTTATTTATTTCTTTTTTTTTTCATATATCTTTTGTTCTGAATTCATATCCATTATCACCGTCTTTTAAATTCTTGATTATGTCATCTCAGTTACTGCTTGCACTGCCACCACCCGTTCAATTCTTTGAATTTCAATTTAACAATACAAATAATATTCTATATTGTTTTGGTTGAAAATATTCAGGCGAGATTTTATTTTTAGAATATCTTTTCTTGGCCAAGAAAATTCTTGCTATATATACGAGACTTCTTACTTAATTTTGAGAATTTCTAACTTGATTGCAAAATTTTATTATTTGATGTGCAAATAATGTTATGTATTTCTTATTTATTAAATAGAAATTCATATTTTGCCAAGAGAAAATCCACATGATAGAAAACTACGACTAAAAGTTTGGCTCACTATAAAAGAGGTCGGATCGCGTATAAACAACCTATTCAACCCATGATCAACATGCACAAAAATCCAAGTTGCATAGCCCCTACGTCCCTCCGATATTTAAGTCAGTAACCTTATAAATTTTATGATAGTGTGAGCATGAAAGTAAGATTAATCAACTTAAAAATAAATGAGGTCTTAGTTCTCTTTATATTGATGCTACCCAAGTTAGGGTTTTCGTCTTTCAATCGTACCCAATCTGCATAATTAGAAAATGATCTCATATTTGGATTCTCACTCTCTTAATTTACTATAATAACTGTTAAACGACGGTATAAGTCACAGCGACCTGATGGGAACAGGTCGCGTGACTACAAAATGATATGGCTACCTGATAACTATAGGTCGCACGACTGGCGACTTAATAGATTCAGGTCGCATACATTACGACCTAATGTGATCAAGTCAAGTGAGTACCGACCTAACAGGTCTCAGCATCAAAAGTCTACATGGAGCCTACAGCACGTCGGATGACGACAACTCTAACTTAGTACAGTCCAGTCTGCTACAGCTGTCAATGGTACTATAGTAATATTAGCCACAAGTTCATAACTAGCCGTTATCATATGTATTGTGTCAAATCTGACCGTAGGAGCTAGGGCAACACTAGTCATCTATGTTGCTATAAATAGCCGTGTATTTCATTAAAGTTATGTATGAAAAACATTCCCCAAAATATATATAGTACACTCTCATCTAGCAATAACTCGCCTTTCATCATATCAGCTCGCCATGAGCTCGCAGTTTTTCTTTCATGGTATCAGAGCAGGTTTGAGGCCCTGACTCTGTTTTCCTTTGCAAAATGTCTCACAATAGCTCTTCCTCCTCGACACAAAACTCCTCATCTCTACCCCAGATCGTTTATTCCCAAAGTCAACTCATTTCAACAAAATTAGATGAAAATAATTACTTGATCTGGAGACAACAAGCCTTGACGACCATCAAAGGCTATGGTCTTGAAGCATTCATCAAGAAAGGATCTACAGATCCACCACGGTTTTTAGCTGATGAAGAAAATCAGACAAATCTCCTCTTTTCTGCATGGGAAAGGCAAGATAAAATCTTAGCCTCATGGACCCTGTCCTCTCTAAGTGAGAGCATTCTTGTTCTAACTGTTGGTTCCAATACATCCGAAGAAATATGGTCTGCTTTTGAGAATAATTTTGCCACGCAGTCTCAAGCCAAGATAATGCAGTATAGGATAATGTTGCGGTCCTTGAGAAAGAATGCATTGTCTATGAAAGAGTATTTGGGAAAGATGAAATCTTGCTATGATTTTTTAGCTTCCGCAGGGAACAAGATCTCTGAAAAAGATCAGATCTTGCATATTTTAGCTGGACTAGGAAGCGAGTATGACTTAGTGATGGTTAATGTGACGTCCAGGCCGCAACCCCTACACGATAGCCAAGCTGCATGCTCTTTTGCTCAGCTACGAGGCTAGATTAGAAACCAACAACAATAATACCTCGTATATCAATACGGAAGGGTCCCAGCCATCCATCAATGCTGCGACACAGGTCAACGCTGCAAGAGTCAACAAAAATTATCAACAGAACAGAGGAAGCTCAAGAGGTCGTGGAGGAGGTAGAAACAATTTCAGAGGTAGTAGGGGAGGAAGAAGATGTCGCGGAGAGGAACGTCGAATGGAGGAGATAGAGTTGTCTGCCAGATCTGCTAGATTTATGGACACACAGCAGATAGGTGCTGGTACAGGAATGACAACTCCTAAAGTAACACTCAATCCAACCAGCAGTCAGTTCGAAACCCTTCGCTGCATATGGCACAATATGGGAATGCTGGAAGCGTGAGCTCGCATTCGGACTATGACACTGATACTCTCTGGTTTCCTGACTCTGGAGCAACTGCGCACATGACAAATGACCTCACGAATCTAAATGTGGCCTCAGAATATTCTGGAGGGAACAGGCTCCAAATGAAAAATGGAGGTGGAGTGAACATTTCCCACATTAGTAACTCTTTTCTCAAAACTCCTCTCACTTCTAAGACCTTTTTACTCAAAAATCTACTTCATGTTCCCTCAATCACTAAAAATGTGCTCAGCGTTTCCAATTTTGCCTCTGATAATAATGACTTTTTTGAATTTCATCCTTCTTTTTGTCTCATTAAGGATCAAACCACCAAGGCCATCTTACTCAAATGGACAGTTAAAGATGGACTATATCATTTTCATCTACATACCACCAAGCGAGCTGCTTATCATCCCTCATCTGCACCACCTTTTGTCATGCGACCTTCTCAAACTTCCTTCGTTTCAAGTTCTCAGAATAAAGAGCCTATTTTTGATCTATGGCATTCTAGATTAGGTCACTCTAGTCAAGATGTAATAGATAAGGCTCTGAAAAGCTGTAATATCCCTTATAACAGCATTAATAAAAGTTTATCTTTATGTTCCGCTTGTATGTTAGCAAAGAGTCACAAGCTTCCATTTCCTAATTCTCTATTTGTTAGTTCCCAACCTCTTGAACTTATCCACTCCGACCTCTGGGGACCTGCCCCTATCAAATCGCCAAATGGTTTTCTTTACTACGTGAACTTTATCGATCATTTCAGTAGATATACATGGATTTATTTTCTCAAATCCAAATCAGAAGTTTCAGATGCTTTTGTCCATTTTAAAGATCTTGTTGAAAATTAACTAAATTGCAAGATCAAAAACTTCCGATCCGATGGGGGGACTGAATATAAACCTCTTGCTAAGGTTTTTCAAGACAGTGGTATAAATCATATGATATCTTGCCCCTATACACTAGAACAGAATGGTGTATCTGAAAGAAAGTATAGGCACATCGTGGAGATGAGATTGTCTCTCCATGCTCACTCAAACCTACCTCTCAGGTTTTGGGATGATGCTTTCACTACTTCTGCCTACATTATTAACAGAGTTCCCTGTAAAACAAATCTTTATAAAACTCCTCTTGAGTGTCTCTTCAATCAGCGACCTAATTACAACTTCCTTAAAGTTTTTAGATGTCTCTGCTACACGCACATCAGACCCTATAATTCTCAAAAACTTCAATACAGGTCGCTTCCATGTACTTTCCTTGGTTACAACACTCAGTATAAAGGTTACACAATTCTGTTACCCTCTGGGAAAGTGATAATCTCCAGAAATGTTGTGTTCAACGAGCATGAATTCCCATATAGGTCCAAACAGGTCGCTAATTCTCCACACTACAGTTTGTCACCTCTACCACCCATACACTCACCACCTCAATACCATACTCTTCCCATTCCATCCTCTCAACCAGATACACCATCCACACCTCTGAACAATGTTCCCACATCTCAGGTCGCATTGCCTGATTATGCTCCTCTTTCCCACCAATCACCTCCGCGAAGTCACTGCAGCTCACCTCAAAGCTCTAACAGTACGGTTCCTCTCATTGTTCAATTGCCACCTCTTTCCCCTTCTCGCTGTGGTCCTTCTCAACCATGTCCGCCTCAAAATTTCCATCCCATGCTGACCAGGTCCAAAGCTGGTATTTACAAACCTAAAATACTATCTGTCGAAGTCATCAATGAGGATGATGAACCATTGAATGCTCAACAAGCTCTTTATATTGGAGTTTGGAAACAGGCTATGCAGGATGAATACAATGCACTAATTATAAATCGCACTTGGACTTTGGTTCCAGCACCTGAGAGGAGAAACATAATTGGTTGCAGATGGGTGTTTAAAACCAAGAGAAACGCCAATAGATCAGTTGCTAGACACAAAGCGCGCTTGGTTACTCAAGGTTTCTCACAGCGAGCTGGTTTTGATTTCTCTGAAACGTTCAGCCCGGTTGTCAAGCCAACAACAATAAGGATAATCTTAAGCATTGTTGTTTCTTGTGGATGGGATGTTAAGCATCTTGATATTAATAATTCATTTGTACATGGTGACCTACAGGAAGTGATTTACATGAAACAACCTCTCGGTTTTGAAAAAAAAGACAAACAACTTGTATGCAGGCTCACCAAAGCCATTTATGGGCTTAAACAGGCCTCTAGAGCATGGTTCGCCAAGATTCAAGGAATACTCCAAGGTCTTGGATTTACAGGTTCAAAAACTGATGCTTTTCTTTTTTACAGGTTGAAGAATGGGTCAAGAATTTATCTCCTCATCTATGTAGATGACATACTGATCACAGGGAGCGATGAGAATGAGGTCGCTTCGGTAGTTCCCAACTTGAAGAAGTTTCTATCACTGAAGGAACTGGGCAATGTTAAACAGTTTTTGGGAATCCATTTTATCTCATTCGCTGATGAAATGCATTTAAATCAAGGGCAATACATAAGAGAGCTTCTCAAGAGGGATAATATGCTATCGTGTAAGCCGGCTCCAACTCCAATGATTACTTCAAACAACCTATCCAGATTCAAGGGGAGCAGCGCGGGCATAAATCCTACTCTTTACAGAAGTCTAGTTGAAGGTCTACAATATGTCACTATTACGCGACCTGAAATATCCTTCAGTGTTAACAAAGTTAGTCCGTTCATGGTTAACCCCTTAAACACGAGTTGGCGAGCACAGAAGCGAATTTTGGTATATTTGGCAGACACTATTGACCATGGATTGAGAATAACAAAAGCTCCAAATTTTCATCTGACTGGTTTTTCTGACTCTGATTGGACTGCCGACCTTGATGATAAGAAGTCTATTAGTGGTTCATGTGTCTATCTTGGCAATAATCTTGTGTCATGGAGTTCAAAGAAATAGGGTTTTGTGTCAAGGTCGAGCACTGAGGCAGAATACAGGAGTTTAGTGAACACTGCGGCAGAAATGACCAGGATAGGCTATCTGCTCAAGGAACTGAAAATTGGATCAGCTCGCACGCCTATCGTATGGGTAAATAATCTGAGCACGATTGTTCTGGCATCAAATCCTGTCCTACATGCAAGAACCAAGCACATCGAACTTTATCTTCATTTTGTTAGAGGCAAGATTCTTTCACAACAGCTCGTAGTACAACATGTCCCTTCTTCAGAGCAGATAGCTGATATTCTGACTAAACCTTTAAGCGAGCAACTCTTCACCAAACTCAGAAACAGATTAAGAATCATATCCAAGAGCTCGTTCGAGTTGAGGGGCCGTGTTAAACGACGGTAGAAGTCACAGCGATCTAAATGGAACAGGTCGCGTGACTACAGAATGATATGGCGACCTGATAACTATAGGTCGCACGACTGGCGACCTAATAGATTCAGGTCGCATTAATTGCGACCTAATGTGATCAAGTCAAGTGAGTACCGACCTGACAGGTCTCAGCATCAGAAGTCTACATGGAGCCTACAGCACGACGGATGACGACAACCCTAACTTAGTACAGTTCAGTTTGCTACAGCTGTCAATGGTACTGTATCAATATTAACCACAAGTTCATAACTAGCCATTATCATAGGTACTGTGTCAAATATGACCGTAGGATATGGGGCAACACTAGTCATCTATGTTGCTATAAATAGCCGTGTATTTCATTAATGTTATGTATGAAAAACATTCCCCAAAATATATATAGTACACTCTCATCTAGCAATAGCTCGCATTTCATCATATCAACTCGCCATGAGCTCGCAATTTTTCTTTCAATAACCATGTTTCCGTGATAATATGGAACCTTCTATCATGTTACTGACATTTTGTGGCCATAAGACCATATCACTGTGTTGACATATCTCCATATTAACCTTATACAACGAGACCTAAACCTTCTACCACATTTTCCTTACTATCGACCCATACAGCCCACAGCCCAATCTTCCGTTTATGTGACCTATTATTAACCAATTGGGCCATCTGGAGCCCATGCAATCAGAACTTCATGACCAAAAACTCTTAATAACCACATTATTCCCATTACGCCGACCTGTTTTCCAGCTTCCATATCATCCACACGACCGACATGATATTTGATGTCATATCAATTATCGTTATGTATAATCTCTTAGTATAACATTAGATAATGTTTAACTTGATTATAGCAAAAATCACTAACTTAATTTGCAAAAATTCGTTTCTTTATGTTAAAAAATATAAGAAAACTTCTTACTTTATATATGTTAAAGTAAGATTTTTTATATTTTTTTATACTTTTTAGTTGAATTTCTCACTTTATGTTTTGAATTTTTTTGGAAAAATTATTTTAAACCTCCCAAACAAATCGAGCATTTTGCCTAATTCCCTACACTTTTTTATTACTTACTTATTTATTTTTTTATTTTTATAAATTGCCTCCTGAACTACACAAATTGACAAATAACCTCATTTGTTGAAATTCCGGTGAAAAAGG
Organism: Phtheirospermum japonicum; assembly: GCA_014905375.1. Lineage (NCBI taxonomy): Eukaryota > Viridiplantae > Streptophyta > Magnoliopsida > Lamiales > Orobanchaceae > Phtheirospermum > Phtheirospermum japonicum. The sequence goes on from BMAC01000369.1 coordinate 530,370, forward strand.
CTCCCAAAAATCGACAAACCCATAATTCCGGACATTCACGTGCCTCGTCGTCAGCACCATCGTGTTCACTATTTCTTGCTACTCAAAATATCAAATTTCAGTTCCATCGGTGTTCATTTGCCTTGTCGATCGGAAATCGACAAAAAATGTATTTTTTGCAACTTTAATCATCGATTTGGCAGGACAAACGAATGCTGATTGAGCTAAAATTGGGTATTTAGTTCGCAAAAATGTGGTGAATATGATGGTGTTGGAGGTGAAGCGCGCGAAAGCCCGAAGACATGGGTTAGGAATTTTGGGAGCCTTTTTCGTCGAAATTAAAAAACAGGATGCAATTTGTCAGTTTCGTATAGTTTGAAGGCAATTTGTCAATAAAAAAGTTTGAGTGTTTGGTTGAAAAAACTGATTTATTTGGGAGGTAAAAAAAAAAGAATAAAATCCCAATTCTTTTCGAGGGCCCATAAAATTCTTCTGGCTTAAAAAGAAAAGAAAAGAATTACATAGAAAATTTTCCGACAGGGGGTTGCTGGGAAAAGGTGGTGGTTATTAATATTATTTATATTAGTAATATAATTTTAAGGGCAATTGCCAAATACACCATAGGAAAAAATAATTTTATCAAATAATCTAAGTAATTATATAAACTGTCAAATAGTACAACCCTAAATATATAATTATAAAAGTGCCCCCTATTAAAACAATAATATTAGTAAAAGTAATATAATAATACTATCAATAACCACCACCACCAGTACTATCCCATCTTACACCACCAGCTACCCGACAACTATCCGGCCGCCGCCTTAGCCGGAGATTTTCTTTTGGCCCAAAAAAACATAATGTAAGAAATTTCACTATAAAATAAGAAATAATCCGATATTACGTAAAATATTTTCTTACTTTTGCGAATATAAAGTATGAAAATCTTACTGTAAAGTAGGAATTTTTCTTACTTTTTAGGACATAAAGTAAGACCTTGCCTTATTTTTTAGGAAACAAAGTAAGAAGTTTTAATATAAAATAAGATTTTTTCATACTTTTTCTAACATAAAGTAATAAACTTTATTGCTTATAGGATATAAATTGAGAAATCTTCTTACATTTTCGAACATAAAGTTATAAATTTCACTATAAAATGATAAATTATATAATTATTGTATTATATTAGAAATACATAATATAATTTGCTATCAAGTAAGATTTGTTCTTTTTTTCTTTTTTTTTTTTAGACAAAGAAACAAAAGAAATTGCATTTAATAATTAAGAAATAAATATTAACATTTGCACATTAAACAAGAAATATTTTCAATCAAGAAAGTAACTTTTGTCACTAAGTAAGACTTTTTTTGGACATTAAGTAAGAAATATATAGACATATAGTAAGAAATTCGAACATATATTAAGAATTTTTTTCCGGGTATTTTTGACGGGAAGTAAAGAAAAATTGAAGATATATTAAAATATTCTAACATATAGTAAGAATTTGTTTAACCTAATAAAATTTTATGGGCAAAAAGAAAAAAGATAAACTCGTCGGAAAATATTTTCTGGTGGTCGAAAATTTTTCCGATCGGTGACGGCAGCCACCTGCTGCCCAATATATTATTATTATTATTATCATTATTATAATAATTATTATTATTACTAGTATTGTACCCGTGCGTTGCACGATAATTTTTTATTTTATTTTATTTAAAATAAAAAGAATTGTTTAAAATGTATTAAAATATTTAAATAAGTAATTATATATATGTATACTTAAGTTATATATCTCTGTGTGTGTGTGTGTGTATTTCGGTAAGAACCATCACTGGTTCTCACACCAGAGATGATTTTACATAACTGCTCCCTATATATAAATCATCTAAATATTATTTAAAGAACGAATAGTATTCAAAATGATATATCTTGATTCATAAAAGGATTGTTATTAGATAAAATATACTTTACAAATTATGATAAATTTCCTTATACACAACATTTGTAGTTTTGTTACTATGTTTATTCTCATCATCGTCGATCAATATTTGTAAACCTATACGATTGGTCACCCTTGATATAGCAACGTATAACTGACCATGGCAGAAAACAGGCTTCTTCAGGAAAATTACAACGTGAGAGAGATATTGTCCTTAAATTTTGTTGATCATCATAACATATGACATGATTAGAGGAAATTGTCATCGTTGGAACTTGAAAGGGAACCTCGAATTGGATGGTGTGACAGTCATTCTAGGGATTAACAACAATTCACCTGCATTGCTTCCTTGAGAAATATTAGCCTATACAATATGACCGTCAAGTTAACAACTAACATTACACAACACAAGGGAATGATCGATATTTCTCAACAACATGAGTGAAATTCTAATTTTTTAGTTTTAGCTCATAGAGGAAATCCATAACATTTAATGGTATTTAGAAACTCTAGTGAGTGGACGTCCTACAATATGTGAATGTTTGAGTCAGATTTGCATGCATTATCAGACTTTAAATATACTTCACATTATAGTACAAACACCAATATATTATAGTAAAAAACCCAGTAAATTATAGTATCAATACATCATAGTACAAAATACATCATTGCACAAGTTAGATATCTATAAAAAATCAATACTTTCAAGTAAAAAAACCAATACATCATAGTACAAAAACCAACACATTATAGTATTTGGTCAGATGGTAAGTTTGGCTTAACCGAAATGTTTGCCTTTTCTTTAATATCTAGGGGGCCTTGCGAGTGTTTTTTTTTTAGCCAAAATTTATATTTACTCATTTGTTCAATTTATTTTTAATCACTATCTTTCCCATTTGTTTTTAATTAAAATTTCTCAACCAAATGAAAATGAACGAAGAAGAGTAAAATGATATCCGATCGCGGCTTTAACTTTTCAACCCACAAGAAAAGAAACGACAGTAGTATCTCTAATACTTAGATTGCAATTAGTTTGTAATTGACAAACTTGTGTTTTCTTTTCTTCTTCTTTTTTAATAAATCCAATTAGTTTGTAGCTGACGAAATATAATTTTTTGTTCAACAATTATGAAAGTCTTGAAGGTCTTCAATAATTTGTATGAACGTTTTAACTCCAGTGTTAGTGATGATGTTGAAGCATCCTTACTGACAAGTTTGCAAAAGATAACTCAATAATGATTTTTGTCTGTGAGTTAAATAAATCCACAAAATGCAATCGTAGGCCAAAAGATATATTACTAGAAATGTTTACAAACCAAGGAAAGAGGTTTCTAGTAATATTATAGAAAGAATGAAAAGAATTGCTCCTAAAATTCTTCTTGTTCGACCAAACACGAACTCAAAGAATACTTCTGAAATGGAGCAAAGGTGCTTGAATAGGGTTTCTGTTTTTCTCTTTGTTGCAGTCGTAATCTTCATCAAAAGACGCCAAGTGGTATTTATAGCTCAACTTCCTTGAGAGAGTCCTTGTTTCATAAAACAGGGTATTGATAGTTATCTCTAAAATAATTCAAAATACAAGGACTCTTTTAACTACTAACATCAGAGTCTAGATAGGCAAATAACTCTCACATAATTAATAGGATTTTAAATCCACGTAGACAATAATCCTATCAATCTCACCCTTTTGACTGTGTGGACAAAAGCCAACTAACAGCATAAAAACTCCCCCTGAATTGCAGAGAGCTGCGAGAATGTTATAGCAAAAGACAGCAAAGTTTTACCCAAAACAACCAAAAAACAAAATTCAACCAACTTGTTCTCAACGGAACATAATAAAACAAATGTTCAGAATAAATGTCTTAGGAGCTGTGTGCCCTATTCCTTCGGGACCTTCGAGGAGTCAGAGCGGCATCATCAACATCCTCCTTGTCAGCATCTTTGATCCTCTGTTTGCCTTTGGCAACGCCGTTATCTCCAGTTTCCATATTTCCAGCTCCAACTTCATCCCTATTTCCAGCTCCAGCTTCATCTTTTTCTCCCCCTTTTTGTCCAGACTGCAAAAGGAGCGCCTTTGAATAGAACTCTCTTAACTTCTCTAACCCAGTTAGATGGGCCCGAGCTCTAGAAATCTGTTGATCTATCAAACGCAGCTTAACCTGTAAATTAGAAACAAGAATGGGGATAGAGGTAAGAGTGTTAGTTCATGTGTTAGTAACACTGGGACCAATATCTGGAGTAGCATCAGAGGTGGCATTCATATCCTCATCATTAGAAAATTCCAGCGGCAGATCAACAATCCGATAAGTCCCCTCAAAGTGCTTATGACCGAGACCAAATAACTCGGGCTCACCACTGAAATGCTCACCGTCGTACTTCTGGAGTCCTTGATCAGCTATGATTGAATAGATGAGTGAGGGAAAGGGAGAACCGACCTTAGTAGCCGTAGTGTCAGCAAACTTTGTCACATAGTCAAACACGGTTTGGCCGAAATTAAATCGCATCCCTGTTCTAATCTGAAATAGGGCTCGTCCTTGTGAGCAGGTGACTGTGGTTGTATTTGTTGTAGGAACCCAGTTGCAAACAGCTATTTTGTGGAGAACGGAATAGAGAGACGTGAGGTGCGAGCTAAGGAACCTCTTAGGCTACTTCGTCATTTGTCCACCAGTCAAGAACTTAGCCACTTCATCAAAATCATCGATCGTGACACCCTCCTCATAATCTTCAGCTCAAAAGAAATCATTAATAACAAAGGGAGAGAAGGGATAGATTTTCTCACGTACAAACACCTTGCCATATTTCTCAGAAAGCCGATTAGAGATTGGGGGAAGCATGCTGGCGTAAAATCCAAGTACGGCCTCCCTCAGATATGGCATAGCAGTGGTCACGGTTGATGTCAGCCTCTTTCTACTGAAAAACTTGTTCAGATTCTTTTTCTCAAACAGTCCATGATCAACCCTCCGCTCCTCTATCATTACCTTGTTGTGCAGCGAATTGTATTTCTCCTTGGCCTCACCTCTATATAATTGAGGAGCATAAGCCTTGCTGACCTCCATCTCCTCATCATTTGAGTCCTCCTCCAAAACAAAGCTGTTGGATTCATCCCCTTCCTTCTCCGTTTCCTCATCAACAACATCTTCGGAATTCACCTATTGCACCTTAACATCATCTGAATTATCAGATGTAGTGGAGCTCGTAGAAGATACATTCTTTGCAGAGGTTGGAGTATCAGGAGGTGCACTGGCAGTTTCTGGAGCAATGTCTGGCAGAGGTGTGCCAGCATGTTCACTAACATCAGGGACTTCAATAGAGACAGTCCTTTCGGAGGACTGACTGGAGCTTGAGGATGATTTGTCAGCCGGAGGGCTTGAAATCACAGTAGCTGGGGGAATACAACTCGAAGTAGCTTGCATAGGAACCACCTTACCCATCTTTAACAGCAGAGATACCAATAGGGCATCTTCATCAGCCAGACGTTCCTCTCCATCAATCTCCATTGGTTCTGAATCAGGCGCCACCATGTTTTGAGGGGTGAGACGATGCCTCTTAGCCCTAAATTTACGCAACATCTCTACTTCAGAGTCAGGAATGAATGGTGTGGTGGGTATCTCCTCCTTTTCTGCAACAAATCCCTCCAGCGGAGCATAATCGGGGTCGTCACTATCGGTCTTATAGTCAATGTCTTCAACAAAAGACATTCTCTCCAACGGATCACGTCTGGTCCCACTCGACTATCTTGGGGACAGCCTCCGATAGGTAACCCGAGTCTATCTCATGAAGACGTCATGAACATTTCAGCACGGGACTCCCAATTCTTCTGCAGGTTTCTGCAATAAATTTTAGATTAGGCAAGTTATTGACATCAATCTCGTTGCCTGGATTACCTGGGAGAATGGCGGTGTGAGGTTCTACTATATCACCGGCGGGAACAAGATCTGGTTCGGTCGACGAATTTGGCTATGATGACTGGGCAGATGAGACTCTAGGGTTAGGACTCTGTGTTGGAGCAGATTCACCAACATTTGTATCAACAATCGAGGGATATCCATGTTCGCCATGAACATCGAGGGGAACATATCTTGGAAGGGAGCCGGGTCAGATCTGTCTTCCGACATCATCACCTTCTCGGATGATGAGTGAGCAGGCTTCTTTGTCAACTTGGTTTTCCTTGAACTCATGTTCGAAAGTGGTATGAACTAGATTTGCTGAATGTGAAGGGTTTCCTTGTTGAAAGTGTTTTGAAAGGAACAAGAGAGATTCCTGAAACCTTTATACAAAAACACTCAAACGTGTGGTTAGTATTAGTGGGATAGCAGTAACAACATCAAGGCCTGAAAAACCAGAGAAGATATAAGCCCAGTATATAAGCACACTCTTCCTTGATTAACCCACTAACACCGAAATATCAGACTACTAACAACAACCCTGTCGACACAAAATGACCAAGTGCAGCAAGGACTTAGATCCACAAGACTCTGATAATAACCCACTGGACAACGAGACATCAAAAAAGATAGTAAGATTTGAGTAAGAGAAAAATAATTTTTTTTTATGAGCACAGCTTCAGTGATAGGAACTGTAAGAACAAAATTCACCAAACATGCATTTCCTGAAGGTATTCCTTAAAACATGACTTAAAAAACATATAAAATACACTCATACAATAGAATGTTAGTTCTTGTGTGATGGCATCAGCACTGATATTCAATCAACAAAGTCAATGAACTGACAATTCTTAACTCTGTGAATGACTAGGTCATTTATGTTTGAGGATATTATGTCCGGAAGTAAAAAATCCACTTAATCAGCATATAAGAATCCAAGGGTAGGACTATTTGAATTTCAACACATTGGCAAAAAATAACTTCATCCAAGAATGGATGGATGGGACATCCTTCAAACTTTTATTTCATATTTTTTTATGCACGCCGAGAGAAAAATGTGTTTCTGTGAAGTCAGCCCAAAATTGTTTATTTCGAAACCTTTCAATCTCCTTTGACATCATACTCAAACCGCCAATGTTCCTGCATTTGTGAGTTTGTGCAAGTTCTAATGTATGTTATAAAAAAAATAAAAAAAATGCATGTGGAAAAGTATGTTGTAGATGATGTTACTAGGGATGCTGCAGCATTTCCAGTCACAATAAATCAAATAGCACATAAGCCGAGAGACTTCCTTAATCTGGGAAATCCCTCGTAGTCTAGTGATTTGGTGAATATGCCAGCAAGTTGATGTTTAGTTTCAATATGCTCAATACTCACAACATTTCTCTCAACCAAATCTCGAATGAAATGATGCCTGATGTCTATGTGTTTTGTTCGAGAGTGTTGTACTGGATTTTTTGAAATGTCGATTGAACTCGAATTATCACACAAGACAGTAAGGATATGACTTTGTAACCCATACTCCTCTATCATTTGTTTCATCCAGAGCAGTTGGGAACAAGCACTACCTGCAGCTACATATTCAGCTTCAGCTGTTGATAGAGACACACAATTCTGTTTCTTACTGTACCATGAGACTAGATTATTCCCTAGAAAGAAACAACCCCCTGTCGTACTCTTCTTATCATCAGCATCACCTGCCCAATCAGAATCAGTATATCCAACAAGATTAGAGTTAGTGTCCTTAGTGTACCAGATTCCTAGATTGCAAGTGTCAAATACATATCTAATTATGCGTTTTAGAGCCTTTAAGTGAGTTTATTTAGGATTAAATTGATAGCTAGCACACAAACAGACACTATACATGATATCGGGATAGCTTGCAGTTAAATACAGAAGACTGCCTTTCATACTCCTGTACACAGTCTGCTCAACACTTTCACTAACATCGTCCCTTGAAAGCTTTTGACTTGATCCCATGGGAGTCTTCATATGTTTGGCACTATCTAGTCCAAAATGTTTCACAAGATTCTTCATATACTTAGCTTGGGACAAGAAAATTCTTTTTTTAAACTGTTTAATCTGTAGTCCTAAGAAAAAGGATAACTCACCATCCATGCTTATTTCAAAGGTGGTAGACATACTCTTCACAAAATCTCTGAGTAGCTTATCACAGTTTGAACCAAACACAATGTCATGAACATAGATTTGAGCAATTAGTATCTTGTGATTGCTTTTCAGAATGAATAGAATTCATCTACTTCACCACGTTTAAAATTCATTTGTAGAAGATGTTGAGTAAGCATCTCATACCTGGCTCTAGGAGCTTGTTTCAGTCCATAGAGGGCCTTTTTTAGTTTGAAAACATAATGAGGTTTATGGGGATCTTTAAAACCCCTAGGCTGATCAACATATGCTTCCTCATTTAAAATACCATTTAAGAAAGCACTTTTTATATCCATTTGGTGAAGAGTAATGTTCAAGTGACAAGCAATTGCTAGCAATAATCTAATTGACTCAATTCTAGCTACAGGAGCAAATGTTTCATCAAAGTCTATACCTTCAACCTGAGTATAACCTTGAGACACAAGTCTATCTTTGTTTTGCACGATGTTTCCCAATTCATCTATTTTGTTCCTGAAGATCCATCTTGTTCCAATGACGTTTCCAGCATTTGGTCGTGGTACCAAGTCCCATACGTCATTTTTGGCAAACTGATCCAATTCTTCTTGCATGGCATTTATCTAGTACTCATCTCTAAGATCTTCTTCCACTTTCTTGGGCTCTATAGTGGACACAAAATAAGAATCATTGGTTAGTGAACAGCATGAAGCCATACATACCAGTTTTACTATTTCCTTGAAATTAATCTGCTTTTTTCGTGTGCTTCTTTCATTCAAAGATCCAATAACTTGGGAGGTAGGATGATTCATCTGTATTCTGGAGGATATGTCTCTGTCAAGAGGGTCAAAAATTATTGCATCAGACTGGTCCTCTTCAGACTCAGTGGTTTCACTATTATCATCTGCATGCACCTGTGATGTTGGTTCAGGTATTGCAACACTTTCAGTGATACTTGGTGCAATTTCAAAGGACTCCTCTGGAGTGAGTGGGGGAGACAACTGTGGACTCTGAATCAGATCAACCACATCATCCTCAGCAGAATTTCCGGAGATAGCTGCTTGTTCATCAAACTTGACATTCACAGACTCAAGCATAGTACGAGTTCTTAGATTAAAGACCCTATAGGCATGGTTGTTCACAGAATATCCCAAGAAGACACACTTGTCACTTATAGAATCAAACTTGGTTAAGTGGGACCTGTCATTCAATACGTAGCATACGCAACCGAAAACATGAAAATAATTCAGGTTTCTTTCCAACAAGAACCTCGTAGGGTTTTTTGCAAGTACCTACCCTAAAGTAGACTCGATTTGAGATATGACACTCAGTGTTAAGAGCTTCAGGTCAAAACCTTTTTGTCAGATTTTTAGAAATCAACATGGTTTGAGCCATTTCTTGTAAAGACCGATTTTTACGCTCATCTATTCCATTTTGTTGAGGCGTAATTGTTGAGGAGAACTCATGAGAGATTCTGTATTAGTCACAAAAATTTTGAAAAGATGAGCTCTCAAACTCTTTACCATGATATGTTCTAATTCTGTCGATTTGCAAACAAAATGTGTTACTGACACGTTTGTACAGTTTTCGAAAACTTTCAAAGGTTTCAGATTTTTCACGAAGAAATTCAATCCAGGTAAAATGAGAAAAATCATCAACAATGACAAACGAGGATTTATTACCACCTATATTTTCTACCTCGATTGGACCCATAAGATCCATGTGGAGCAGTTCCAGACATCAAGTGGTGTTGAAGTGTTGGATCATTGGATGAAACACCCTTGTTTATTTCCCTTTTTGACAATCACCACATATGGATGGGTTGTTGATGATTAGCTTGGGAACTCCTCTTACAGCTTCAGACTTCACAAGTTTACTCATCATCTTGTAGTTAACGTGTCCCATTTTTTGATTCCACAATTCGGTTTCTGAAGATTGTGCGCTTTGACACCAAATCTTGCTGTTTACTTTGTAGCAGTTGTTCATGGTTCGTGTTCCAGTAAGAATGCACCAATCAGAGTTATCAAAGGCCTCACATGAGTCTCGGCTAAACTTTACATGAAGATCATCATCACATAGTTGACTGATACTTATGAGGTTGGCAGCCAGTCCTTTAACAAGCAGCACATTCTGAAGTTTAGGTAACCCTTCAACATTCAGGGTTCCTTTTCCTATAATCTTACCATGCGCACCACCACCGTATTGAACTTTGCCTCCATTGTGCTGAACAACAATAGTCAAGTGTTCAGCTGAACCTGTCATATGCCTGGAGCATCCGCTGTCGAAGTATCACGCGTCTTCAACACCAGACTTCAGAGAGACATAGATCATGTTGCACTGGGTGTGTTCCTTTCTTACCCACACCATTCTGCTTTTGTGAGTAGTGTTAGTCCTAATGTTGGGACATGTATTCATTGACATTGTTTTGCTGCCGGGAGAGGATGCTCTTTCTGACTTGAGTTTTTTACAAAATGGTCTGATGTGACCCGGTTTTGAGCAGTGATGACAGACATAGGTACGCTTCCTTCGCTTGGTTTTATTCATAGAGACGGATCATTCGGAGGATTTGTCACCGTCTTTGACAAAAATTGGGGCCTCAAATCCTATCCCATGTCTGATCATAGTTCCAATAGACAAGATTTCATCAAGTTTGGTTGATCTAGTGTTGAGTTTCTTCAGTGTCATCATAGCTGCTGAGAGTTCACCCCTGGTTCTATCCAGTTCTTCTTCTCGTTTGGTCAAAAGAGCTTCTAGATGCAAAACAACGGATTGTCATTCTTTGTCTGCACGTGTCAGTCTCTCATTCTCTTTAGAGATATTTTTAACTTTTGGAGTAGTTTGCACCAATTCTCATACAACTCTTCGTGAGCAGCACCAATATCTTCATTCTCATCACTTTCAGTTGTGGTGAATGAGTTGAGACACATAATGTCACTCGTACTGTCAGTGTCATCCCAAAAAACAGAGACGTTCATGGCAGCAACCACCTCGATTTCTTTTGATTCATCGTCATCTTCTCCATCACTCATGGCGATAAAATTCTTTTTTCTTAGGGTATTAGCACACTCATACTTATAATGTCCGGAACCTCTGCACTCATGACATTGAACATTGTCCTAATACTTGGTGCTATTTTGATATCTGGGTTCAGATTTCACACTCGTAGGTATCATATCTCTTCTTTGGAACCCGTTGACAGACTGACCCAATGGTTGGGGAGTGTTAGGCTCAGATGAAGACTTGAAGTGCCTGTTTAAAGGTTTTCTTGAGATGTTCTTTTTTTCAAAAAATCACCAAATTTTCTGGTGATGAAAGCAATCCCATCCGCATCTAAATTTGCATACTCGGTCTCGTTTGCTATGGCAGCAAGGTCAAGGTCATCGTCTTCAGAATCTGGGGCTGAAATCAGAGCAATACTTCTCCCTTTCGGTTGCTTGATTTTTAATTCCATCTCGTAAGTCTTTAAAAATCCAACAAGTTCATCAAAACTCATGACAGAAGTGTCTTTGGCTTCTTCAATGGCAGTGATCTTTATGTTGAAATTTTTTGTCACTGATCGCAGGAATTTGCTCACTAGCCTTTCATTTAAGATGGGGGATCCCAATGATTGACATTCATTCGCAATGTCACGAAGCTTTGCATTATAGCTGGCAATGGTTTCACTTTCCTCCATTCTTAGTACTTCAAATTGTGTTTCCAGCATTCTTAGTTTTGTTCTTTGGACTCCTCTGGACCTTCACAAAAGAGTTGTAGTGCCTCACATGCTTCTTTAGCCGTCTGTAGGTTGGAGATGATTCTGAACAAGGATACATCCACAAAGTTGTAGATTGCATTCAATGCTTTGGTGTTCGCATTTGAAGTAGCACGTTCTTCTACAGTCTAGTCAACCTCATTTTTTAAAATGATATCACCATCTGGATCGTCTCTCCTGGGAGCCTCCCATCCAGTCAGGATTGCGCGCCAGGATCTTTCATCCATTGTTTTTATGTAAGCTCGCATCCTTACTTTCCAGATTCCGTAGTTTGTTCCGTCTAACACAGGAGGTTGGATTGTATCGTTCATTACTGTATCCATTGTTTTCCTTCAAAGTACGTAGGATCCTCACTTAGTAGAGTCAAGTGATCGCTCTAATACCAATTGAAAGTTTTGAAGGTTTTCAATAACTTGTATGAACGTTTTAACTCCAGTGTTAGTGATGATGTTGAAGCATCCTTACTAACAAGTTTGCAAAAGATAACTCAATAATAATTTTTATCTGTGAGTTAAATAAACTCACAGAACGCTACCGTAGGCCAAAAGATATATTACTAGAAATGTTTACAAACCAAGGAAAAAGGTTTCTAGTAATATTACAAAAAGAATGAAAAGAATTACTTCTAAAATTCTTCTTGTTCGATCAAACACAAAACTCAAAGAATACTTCTGAAATGGAGCAAGGGTGCCTGAATAGGGTTTCTGTTAATCTCATCAAAAGACGCCAAGTGGTATTTATAGCTCAACTTTCTTGAGAGAGTCCTTGTTTCATAAAACAGGGTATTGATAGTTATCTCTAAAATAATTCAAAATACAATGACTCTTTTAACTACTAACATTCTAACTACCATTAGAGTTCATATAGGCAAATAACTCTCACATAATTAATAGAATTTTAAATCCACGTAGACAATAATCTTATCAAGTTAGTATTAATATTTGGACGGTATTAAATACATTGGATTTATTTGATCAACATGTGTTTTCATACAGAGACCATACCCACACAACCCACCTAATAAAGTTTGTTGCTCTGTATATATACAAAAACTAATAATTGATAATATAATTAATTAAAAATTGATTAAGTTGAAAAGTAGAGTTGTTTACTTGTTAGATGAACTATTGGGTCTAATCCTTATTAATTGAGAGAGTATATCATGGACCCAAGTTCATCTTGCAAACTGCACCTTGTAATTTAATTTATCATCGTACATAATTGACATATATCATCACATATAACTAGTAAATATCATCACATATAACTCATACATATCATCACAAATAATTAAAATTTTAAACTTAAAACCCTAAAATTAAAAAATTAACCTAAAACAAAAAATTAAACCTTAAAAATGAAAAATTAATCCCTAAAATGAAAAACTAAACCTTGAAATTGAATATTAAACTCTAAATCCTAAACTTCTATCATATATCATCGCATATAACTGACACATATCATCATATATAACTGACACATATCATCATATATAACTAACACATATCATCACATATAACTGGTATAATGATAGATTTTTGCCGGAATCCTAAATTAGAAAATTAAATAAAAAAATAAAAAATTAAACCTTAACATGAAAAATTAAACCCTAAAACTGAAAAACTAAACCCTAAAATGTAAAATAAAACCCCTAAATTTTAAGAATAAAACCTAAATACTAAATTTTTATCATATATTATCACGCATAATTATCACATATCATCACGTGACACAGTGTACATCTAGGTGCACCTAAATAAATTGTCTTATTAATTACTAATGCCTGCTAGTATACTATTGCCATATTAATTGCAATCACAATAATCATATTCTTATTGTGCACGTGCCCTTAGAATTTAGAACACGAGAATTAATGCTCTATAATGTTCTCATTAAAGGATGGAATAATGACATAAACATAATTTTGTGAGGGTCTTCATGTTTGTCCCCATTTAGGAATTTCGTGGTTTGATCATAGTATTAAATAGCACCTTATTTCTTAAACGTAGTACATTCCAAAATTTACTAAAAGAACTCAATCTCTACGTTAAAATTTTCTTTTTATCCAAAATACTTAACATGAAAATGGAGATTGAGATCTTTTCCAATTATCATATTTTTTTTCCTTTAATCATTGTAAGAACACGACCATTAATTACAATCTGTAAATTGTAATTGAGAATATATATTTATTTGTTTCTGAAAAAAATTCCAATAAGTTTTTTAGATGAATTAGATCCAGTGGTACGCAATAAATAAGTAAACCTTGGATAGACAAAAAAGGACCAAAATCCCCATTCAAATAACTTACTAAAAGGGGAAACAATTGTAATTTGCAACAAAAAGAGAAACTAATATGAAAATAGTAGAGAGTAATGAATACCAGACCAGACGGCAACTACTCTCAACGGTTGGTCTCAGAGAGAGAGACATCTGGACCGAAGAAAGACTCCATTATCAATCCTTGAAGCAAACGACGACGTCACGTCGACTCAGTCACTCCCACTCTCTCCTCTTCATTTCATCCCTGTTGTTTGTTGCTTCAGATCTCTGCATATTATCTCCTCCAATTTAGGACTCTTTCTTTCTTATATATCCCCTCCCTGTCCCCTTTCCCCCTAAATATCAGTAAATATACAGTGTCTCTGCGTCTGTGTGTGTATAGCACAGTGTTGTGTCATTCACTTGATCGATGAAATATCTGTAGATTGGCATGTTTGATCGCTCGATTTATTGATTCTTCTTTCGCTGTTCGAGAAAATGGCGGTGAAATCTGGACGTGTGACGCCTGGACAGGTGCGATTTCGATGTTGATCAAAAAATCTACTGTTTCTGATCTGTTTAGTCTCTCACTTAACTTATTTTTTTCATCAGTGGCAGTCGATTTGAGATTTATTTTGTGTCTATTTTTGTAATCTAATTGATCGCCAGTTTGAAAATAGATCTTATTAGAGATGATTGAAATTCTTGAGAATTTGTGATTTGAGTTGGCAATAGCTTACAGTTATGTACTTATTCTGTGTACACTCTATTCTGATAGTTGTTCTGCAATGGTGTATTTTAATTTGTTCTCTGAATCTAGTTAGCGTATCGTTATTTGTTTGATTTGTAAATGTAATTGCTTCTGTTACGGGATGGAACTTGTGGACGTTGAATTTGCTGCTAAAATACGTTTTATTTTAATTTCTCTCGGATTTTCACTTTTGGACCTTTAGGTTTGTTGTTGATTTTGTTTGCTAACAATTCATTCCGCTTTACTAAAGAAGTGGTTTATTGTAGCAGAAGTGAAAATAATTGAGAATCAAAAGTCGATAGTGTTTGCAAATAGAATCTAAAGTTGGAGAAAATAGCACTTTTAAAGTTAAATTTCGGATACATAGAAAATAACACTCGTAAGTGAATGATATGGGTATTTAGAAATAGAAAGGGGAATTTTCGATTATAATAATGATTTGGGTATATTCAACCTTTTAACTTCTTCGCATCTGATTTTCTCATAGTCAAGTATGGATGGATGCCAAGGTAAAAGTTTACACTCATTTGATTTACGATGAGTAAGATACCAAGAAATGACTAGATGAAGAAAGTAGATTCTGTGTAATGACGTTAATGCTTTTGTTAGAAACAAGTATAAACTTAGAAACCTTCACTTATGATTTCTCAGGTGTCGTTTTTGCTTGGGATCATCCCAATTATTGTTGCATGGATATATGCCGAGTGGTTGGAGTATAAAAAATCATCATTCCCTTCTAAAGTGTAAGCAACTAAGCACCTATGACTCTTCATGTCCTCTCTTTAATTCTAGACTTTTTTGGGCTAACTATTAACCATTGAATATTTTCTTATGCTGCACGACTTGATTTTCTGCTCCAGTCATTCAGATGCTAATTTGGCTGAATTAGACCATGAAACAATTAAAGAAGATGATCGAGCAGTGTTGTTGGAAGGTGGCCTCACTAAATCAGCGTCTGCAAAGTTGCTCAGTCCATCTACTAAAACAAACTTAATTAGGTTTGGTCTTGTTTAATACATGCAGTACTGGCGTCTATAATAAGGTTTCCTATTCATTTCTGTCGATCATGAAATCTTTCTTACACTTTAACGTGATGGTTTTTAGGTTTCTGACTATGGAGGACTCATTTTTACTTGAGAATAGACTACTTCTAAGGGCAATGTGAGTTGTTTGACGATGTTGACTGTGTTCCATTTGTCTGTTTCATTCATTAATGGTAAGTGGTCTAATGCAGGGCTGAATTCGGGGGAATTTTGTTCTATTTTTACGTATGTGATCGGACATATTTCTTTGCGGATTCGACCAAGGTGCTTCTATCTTTCTTAGTTCTTTTAAAGTCAGAATCCTTTTTTGGAACTTAAAAAAAAATAAAAATAAATAAATCGTATTATGTATAAGAAAATATTATTCATCAAGTTACTTTTCTCAAAGTTCAAGTCATATGAATAATTAAAAGAGTACATTGTTAGATATTCACAATAATTAAAACTGATATAATAAACCTGTATCTTTGTATTCTGAATGTTATGTTATAATCAATTATTGCTTTAACTATTTCTCTTTGCACTTTTCTATTTGTTGGAACAGACCTACAATCGCGATCTATTCCTTTTCCTGTATATTCTTCTCATCATAGCTTCAGCAATGACTTCCCTTAAGAAACATTACGACAAATCAGCAGCTTCTGGGAAATCTATTCTCTACCTCAATCGCCATCAGACTGAAGAGTGGAAAGGATGGATGCAGGCAAGTGTTTTTTCACAAACCTAATGCATAATAGGTGCATTGTTTAAGAAGAGTTAGAAGAGAACTTTCAGTTCTGATATGCATGTTCTATTCTATCCAGTATCCACACCTTATCGTGGAAAATGGAGAGAGAAAACAAATATTTCTAAGTTGCTAAAAGTATTTGCGATTTTTTATTATGCTCCCAGATGAAAGCTGTGGTTCTTTTGTCCGTATTTACTATTTAGTTTTTTTATAGGTCCTGTTCTTGATGTACCATTACTTTGCTGCAACGGAGATATACAATGCAATTCGTGTTTTTATTGCTGCATATGTATGGATGACTGGATTCGGAAACTTCTCCTATTATTATATCCGCAAAGACTTTAGTCTTGCTCGATTTGCTCAGGTGACATTATAGTCTGCATCATTTTTACCTGTCTTCTTCTTTGGTTTTTTAACTAGAGTGGTCTAAGTTTGATCTTGTTCTTTATGCAGATGATGTGGAGGCTCAACTTCTTTGTAGCATTTTGTTGTATTGTTCTTAACAACGATTATATGCTGTACTATATCTGTCCAATGCATACCCTCTTCACTCTTATGGTGTATGGGGCCCTTGGCATTGGCTACAACTATAATGAGATTAGATCGGTTATGGCTTTGAAGATTTTGATATGTTTCCTCGTGGTTATCTTTGTATGGGAAGTTCCTGGAGTTTTTGACATTGTATGGAGTCCTCTCACTTTTCTTCTAGGCATGTATCTGTCTTGATGTATTTTGTCCTATGTATTATTTGCGTAACAGCAGTTCAATTTCGATTTTTTATTTGTTTTCTGGTTTGAAGCCTTTGAATAACTAATAGTTGTTTTATCTGAAAATTGACAGGATATACTGATCCCAACCCTGCGAAATCGGATCTTCCTCGGCTTCACGAGTGGCATTTTAGGTCTGGGCTTGATCGTTACATATGGATTGTTGGAATGATCTATGCCTATTTTCACCCGAACGTAATGTTAAATATTGCAACTTTGCAGATAGTATTTTTTTTTTTTTTTTGTGGACACTTGATATTCATACTTTCATTGTAGGTTGAAATGTGGATGGAGAAACTGGAGGAGTCTGAGGCCAAGCGGAGACGCACAATCAAGTCATCCATTGTTATTGCTTCCTTAACTGTGGGTCAATTTATTAAGGATATGTGATTTTAGATTTATTTATTTATTTTGCCTTTTTGATATGAACCTTTCGGTGATCAACTGGCTTTAGGTTGGGTACTTGTGGTACGAATATATATACAAGCTGGACAAGGTTGAATATAACAAGCTCCATCCATACACTTCATGGATTCCAATAACGTATGTGCTGTAACCTTTTTTTAAAAAAAAATCTATTTTATTATTATTATTTATTTTTTTAAGATGGAACCACTGCTTTTCCGAGTTTCAATAAGAACACATTTCAAAGCTCCTTTTTCTCAGTTTCTTCTCTCCTTTTCTTTCTCCAGTGTCTATATTTGTTTGCGGAATTTCAGTCAGCAGCTTCGGAATTTCTCGTTGACCTTGTTCGCGTAAGTTACATCTAATCTTGCAAATGTAGCTCTCTAGTTTCCCAACGTTACATCTAATCTCTTTCTCTCTCAGGTGGCTTGGCAAAGTTACTTTGGAAACCTATATTTCCCAGTTTCACATCTGGCTAAGGTGGGTGTGCTTATTTTCTTATTTTTAATATCTTATGTAGTGCTCGAATACTTGATTCAGCAACCTTAATCACTTGTTTATGGTCAGTCACATATCGATTTTCAATTATGTATTGCCATCTAGTTTAATTGGATAAAATTCTCTCTTAGTATATAACACATATAATTGTAAAATGTTCAAGCATGATAATGAAACCATTTTTCAATATTTCATTAAGTATTTCCTGACATTTTAATTTTGTTCAACACATTGCCTAACGCCAGAAATATTTTAGCTCGAAGGTGTCGGAGCTTTTCAGATGTATATCATAAGAGGCCTCACCACTTTCTGTTTATGTGCAGGTCAAATGTGTCCAATGGACAGCCTAAATGGCTCCTGTGTTTTATCCCAGATTATCCTTTACTTAACTTCATGCTGACAACTGCCATTTACACATTGGTTAGTTGATGATTCTTTGGTTTGGAATATAATATCGAAGTTACTGAAGATAGATCAAATATTCTTTCTGTTCGTTGAGTTTTAATTTGTATTTTTGTTTGGTGCTGAAGATATCATATAGGGTTTTTGAGCTCACTAATACGCTCAAAACAGCTTTTATACCCACACGAGACAGTCAGAAACTTCTTCACAATTTTGTTGCCGGAGCCGTCATCGCAGCATGTTTATACTTCATTTCTTTCGTCCTTGTTCAGATCCCGCACTAGCGGGTAAGTTATTTAATCCCCTGCTAATATATTCCGGTGGCCACAAAATAAATACAAATACAAACCTCCTCAGGATATAATCAATTTCAATTCCCTCAAAAAAATAAAATAATAATAATAAATAAATAAATAAAAATCAATGCTATTGTTATATATGGACCATTGTACCACATTGCAAGATGGATCTGGCTCAATAGATAAATTAATTAAAACTACTATTTACAATACATATACAATGAGTGTACATCAGTGTACACACACACACACACACACACACACGACAGATAAATATACTCGAGTATTTGTTACATTACATAATAGATGCATTACGTTTGGACCAGGGTCCATCTTGCAACGTGTACTCTGGTCCATGATATAATTTACCCAATTAATGGGGTACACTACTTTTTTTAACCTTACACACACACACACACACACACACACACACACACACACAGATTTTAATTTACATAATAAATAGTACCATAAAAATAATTACGGGGGCACGTGCCCCCATAACGGGATTTGTGGCTCCATCGATGCATGTGACTAAGTATAGGTTGGTGATCTCTAGTGGTTTGTCACCATCTGGATTTAGACGTTGCAATTTTATTTTTGTCGTCCCCTAATTTACTTGAATTTGCACTTGTAGGCCTCTGTTTTCAAAGCTGTGAAAGCTTAGCCACAAAAACTTGGTGGACTTAGAAATGTAGTATACATGGATATCCAGAACCTGATAGTTCTTGTTCCATCGGCTATCGCAACAATTTTGTGGAATCACAATCTGGCTTTTAGTCGCAGAATGTGTAAATTCAGTTTTACTTGGAAGTTCAACCAAAAAAGAAATGGGAATAGTTGTAATTGGATTTCCCCACGCTTTATATTCATATATACTGATGGAAAAAAGAATTATAATAGGCACCCAGGGACAAGTGACATAGATTTGTTAATCTGGGCACAAATTCTGAACACTTACTAAAGTGTTTTTTTTTTTTTTTTTTAATACAGAGAAATTTAGAACTAGTAATCTTCTATCTGATAAAACTTTACAGCTCTATTTGTTTAGCGGGGAATGTCTTCTGAATTGGACAAGGCATATCCATTTGGATCTTAAATACTGTTCCTCGTCGCTTCGATAAATGAGTTCTGAGGCTGATATCTGAAAACAATTTCAAGAATGTGTCAATCGTGCTTGGTGTTGATGAAATATTGCTGCATTTCTTCAGTAAAGGACATTCCCACAATTTATCCTGGTATAGTATAGGACTTTTTATCTTCATTTCCTCTTTGATGTTCACCTAAACACATTTTAGGTGTGGCGCAATTTGCGTGATTATTAGTTTAGTGTAGTTAAGATGGGAAACTACATTCATCCAATGATGTACAGGTGGAGTACAAAATGAAATAGGAAATCCAATAACAAGCAAATAACCTTTTGCTCAACCAATGAACGACTAAATTGCTGCCGTGAAAGGCTCAATCAAATATTATAGAACCACCCAAAGATTATTGGAGTTGCGGGCGACTAATCCTTACTCCGATCAATTTTGCTCGTATATAGCAACAAGCAATATATAGTCATGCAAACTATGCCACAATATGCATCAGCACAATAAAAAATGTTTCTTAATGATCCAATTAAAGAAAGTCCATTATAATGCATCAAGAATTACTGAAAGTTAAGTACTTCTAACATAATCAACCCGCTTTCTTATCACCGAACACACAAATTTCATATCAGATTCCACATTGTCAAGATGGGAGAAATCAAAGAGCAAGGGTTAGGTAATTTAGTAATCCAACATGCGGTTGCTTGTGATTTTTATTTTATTTTTCAGAAAATACACTTTTCAGTTATTCTCATTTATCAATCACCAATCATATATACATCTATCAACATTTCACAAAAATCCCTTCTTATTTTTAAACAAATAATTTCTTACACTTATCCTCTCAACAACAAAAAAAAGTTGAAAAAAAGAAGAGAAAAGAAAATGATCACCCTCTTATTAACAGTTTTCCATCCTTATTAACACTTTCTTTTGCTCACCGACAGTCGAAAAAGCTGAAGAAAGAATCGTAATTTCCAATTGTGCAATCACAATTCAAGAACCCACAACCCCTCAACTCAAAAACAAGGCATGGTGGGCTTGGATGATCATATACACATTATTCGTCCTCCTCGGCCAATCAAGCGCCACGCTTTTAGGCCGACTCTATTACAACGAAGGTGGGAACACAGTTTTGCTAGCAGCGCTTTTAGAAACCATCGGGTTCCCAATTCTCATCCCTTTTGCCCTTTACTTCTCTTCTTCACATCAGAGTAATAATAATAACAAAACAACAACAAATGATTGTGATAATGATAAGAAGAAATCTAACAATTACGCACATGCAGCAGTTTATACCTTTCTTGGTTTGTTTCAAGCTGGAAGTGGAGTTTTATACGCAATTGGTCTGCAAAACCTACCCGTCTCGACTTTTTCCTTATTAAACACGACTCAATTAGGTTTTAGCGCTTTCTTCTCTTTCTTTCTAAATGAAGAAAAGTTCACTTTCTTAATACTGAATGCCTTAGTGCTTGTAACCATCTCATCAACTCTACTTATTTATGACACTGGAAACATTTCCGGGAATTCGGAAAGTCAACATTTCTTAGTCGGTTTCTTGTGCACTTTCACCGCGTCGGCTTTGTACTCGTTAACGCTATCCATGACGCAGGTGATTTTTCAAAAGTTACTAAAAAAGGAAACCTTTTGTACCGTGCTTAATATGGTAATATACCAATCGTTGATTGCGAGTATTGTTGTTATGGTGGCGCTTTTTGTGAGTGGGGAGTGGTGGGGTTTGAGAAGAGAGATGGAGAGTTTTGAGATGGGGAAATTATTGTATGTGGTGGTTGTAGTGATGATTGCGGTGGGGTGGCAAGTGTATTCTATTGGGGCTGTAGGGTTGATTTTCGAGGTGTCTTCGTTGTTTTCGAATGTTATAAGTACTGTGGGTTTGCCTGTTGTTCCTATACTTGCTGCGGTTTTTTTCCATGAGAAAATGGATGTGAATAAGGCGATGTCGATGTTTTTGGGTGTTTGGGGGTTTGTTAATTACGTTTATCAGAATTATCTCGCCGGGAAGAGAGATTATCAGCATGGAATGTCCATGTAATTAGTTTTTCCCCAGACAGATGATGAAAAATTGTAGCTGTTGAAACGGCATTTGGTTAAAAAAATTACCTTCGAGGTACAATACAACCTTTTTACATGGTTTTCAGAATCATAAATAACTCTGTCAATATTTGTTTTTATTTTACAAATTACATTATCACGATAGAAAGTATATGTAAATATAATATAAAGACGCCGCCTCTGAGAAATTAGACTAAACTTTAATAATTAGACAAAATTATTAATACCCAGCTAATAATTGTTTCTATTGAGCGTCGTGGCTTAAATGAGGGGAAAAGGAAACCACATTCACATTCAAGATCACACAAATTAAATCATATAGCAACAAATATAATTTACAGTTATAGTTTTACATCAACATCAAAACGACTCGAAAATATCCCAGCACTCATTTTCCGGGAACAAAGTTCGTAGCAAAAGCCCAGGCATTGTTGTTAACTGGGTCAGCAAGGTGGTCCGCCAGGTTCTCCAGAGGGCCCTTTCCGGTGACAATGGCCTGAACAAAGAACCCGAACATAGAGAACATAGCGAGCCTGCCGTTCTTGAGCTCCTTCACTTTAAGCTCAGCAAAAGCTTCTGGATCATCAGCCAGGCCCAATGGGTCAAAGCTGCCACCCGGGTACAATGGGTCGGTAACCTCACCGAGCGGCCCACCAGCAATACGGTATCCCTCAACAGCGCCCATCAAAACAACCTGCGTAGCCCAAATTGCCAAGATGCTCTGGGCGTGGACCAAGCTTGGGTTACCCAAGTAATCGAGCCCGCCCTCGCTGAAGATTTGTGACCCGGCCTTGAACCACACGGCCTCGCCGAATTTAACGCCGTTGCGGGCCAACAGCTCTGGAAAAACGCATCCAAGGGCCCCAAGCATGGCCCATCTGGAGTGGATCACCTCGAGCTCACGGTTCTTGGCGAAGGTTTCTGGGTCGGCTGAAAGCCCAGCTGTGTCCCAGCCGTAGTCGCCGGGGAATTCGCCGGTGAGGTAGCTTGGGGGCTCGCCGGAGAATGGGCCCAGGTATTTGACACGGTCTGGGCCGTACCATGGGCTGCCGGAGGAAACGCTCTTGGAAGCTGTTTTCCTCATTGAGATTCTACCGTTTCCGGTGATCTCCGAGTCGGTCGGGGAGAGCTTTACTGCCTGGCCGGCAAAGGAGGGAGATGATAGAGCCATTGTTGAGGCTGCCATTGTTTTAGAAGGTGCTCGATGGGTGTTTGATGAATTGTCCGTGTGAAAAGAAGTTGGTTTATTTGATGAACTGCAGAATTAATTTGGCGGTTATTTATAAGATGACTCGAGATATGATTATTTGGTGATGATATCATTATCTCAGCTTTGATTGGGTTTTCAGGATTCTGTTGTTGTTTACCTATGCTGAGTTGGAGATCTCTTGTCCATTTAATTTGGGGTTTCACAAATGGGTTTACAAAATTTGTATGTGCTATTACATCCTCAGTTTGAGATTTTCTTTTTTATCGTGTTATGCAAATGAATCCATCCCTAGGTTATCCATTTTGCTTTTCAAATTTCCAGTTTCGTTGTCATAGATCCTCTTATGTATATAGAAAAAAAATTGTTTTATGAATTAAATGTATCTCGAGTCCCATGGCTAGCATATCAATGGACATGTCATTCTTGAATAGGTGGCTCCAATTTCATTTTTCGTTTGATAAATTTTATTTATTACTTAGAAGTTGATATTCACTGCTCCCTCGTCCCACAAAGATAATTCAGTATTTCATTTTCGTCCGTCCCACAAATATAGTCCGGTTATTATATTTAACATATCATTAAATTTTCATTTTCACACATACCCTTAATTAATATTCTTGAAATACTAGTTTTCCACATGATAAATTGAAAATTGATGATTACAATGTAAAATCTTACTATTCCAATAACAAATATACTAATTCCAACACTGATTTTTATAAGTATTAATTGACATTAATAAATCCAAGAAGGATATAATTGGAAAACACTAACTAAATTAATGTTTTAACTATATAAACTACTCATTTCTTAATTTGTGTGAAATCAACTGCAGGACTATCATTTTGGGACGGAGGGAGTATTTATTAGATAAGGAATTGACCAATAAATAAGAAATAAAAGGCATATTTGTTCACTCACATATTGCATATTAGGTTTAAGTTTTTCACTTTTTTTTTACCGTCACTTTTTTAACATTTTCTTTTGTCTTTTGCAATTTTGTCTCTTATTTTTTACGAGACAATTTCGCAAGAATATATTTTTTGCACTAAGTCGAGCGATAATATTACCGCAACTAATAATAAGGTTTTCACGAGCAGTGATCACGTAATCTATATTATAACCATGATAGTTTTGCAGACAGCCATGTTTTTCATAAGTTATCACAAACAATACTAAGACTAATTCATACAATAATAATATTATCATATCCAGTAATCATCGTGACTAAGCACCAAACTTGTTTTCAATGATCATCAACTCAAAGTAATTTTATATTTTTTTAACATTTTTTTTTGCACTTCACTCATGTTTTGTAATGAACGTTAACTCAACTAAGTTATGTTTTATAACACAATAATAGTAGTATACATTTACAATATTTATGTTTTAAAATTTAGACAAATAATGATAGAATTGCCACAACCATTAATAAATTTATCACATCCAGTAACATTTATATATTCAAAAACTATGTTGAGAAATTAATTCTTGACAATAATTCCTATTTTGTTATTTGCCTTTCTTGGGCACAAAATAAGTTAGGAAACTAGATTTAGGAATATATTGTGTTTCCTAGTTTATATTTAAGACTTTATTTATTTCCTAGATTGTGTTTAGGATGTGTTTTAGGTATTTATCAAGTTTAGGAATTTATGTTTGTCTATTTAAGACAAGGATTCCTAAAGTTTGGACACATCGATTTGATGCACGGATTTCTTGTGAGAAAGACGCACGAGACAAGAACGCAAGACGACGAGCAAGAAAGATAGAACACGAAGAATTACTTGGAGCCATTGATCGTGATTAACAAGCTCTTCGAAGTTGCGTGACCAACGGAGAAGATCTTGCCATTCCGGCAACAAGTATTTAGTATCAAGTTTATTGATATTTAGTTTTCATATATTACTTTATATTTTTGTATTGAACGTGAATAAGGAAGTAATATAGTTTTTGGGTTTGTACACCCAAGTTCACAAGTATTTACTTGTGAATTGAATTTGTTATCTTCGTGTTCTTTTCGATTTATTCTGCTGCATGTTTTATATTTTACTCTGGTCGATGTTGCTAACCAATATTGTTAAACATTGACTAACAACATCGTGAATTTGAGAATTATTCTTAAAACCATAGACCTTAGAATTTTACAATTGGCATCTAAAGCGGGTTACTTAACCTCTTAAGGATATTGATCCTTATTTTTTAGGTGCTATGGATGCTCAAGGCAACCCGAGGCCTCCAATCCTTATTGGTGAGAATTATTCTCTTTGAAAACAGAGAATGAGATGGCATTTGAAAAGTATCGACGAGCGTGTTTGGGAAACTGTTCTCATTGGATGGGAAAAACCACGTGTCACGGATGGCGAGGGCGATACCATCTCAAAAAAGGAGGAAGACTGGACTGCTGATGAAGCAACTGCTGCAAATTGGAACTCCAAATGCATCAACACCTTTTGTGGCTATGTAGATGCAAGCTATTACCGCATCATCAAGAATTGCGAGTCAGCAAAGGATGCATGGGACGCACTACAGAGAGTGTGTGAAGGAACTGCAAGTGTAAGGAAACCCAAATTAAGAATGCTCATATCCACCTTCGAGGCCATGGGAATGGATGAGAAAGAGTCAATCATGGACTACTCCATAAGATTGGCGGAAATAACAGAAGAGTGCAGAGAACTTGGTGAGCCCATAACTAATTCCCGTCTTGTAGGAAAATTGCTGAGATCCATTTCGAAGAAATATAGCATGAAGGTGGTGGCCATAGAAGAATTCAAAGATATTGATAACATCGATTTCAACACTTTAGTTGGAAATCTCAAGCAATATGAGATGGAACACGTTAGCTCTAGCTCGAAAGAGAAGAATGTTGCTTTTTCTTCCGATTCAATTGCAGTCGATGATGAAGATGATGAAGAGTTCGATTTTAATGGGATTATTAAAAAGATGGAGTCAACTACTCTCGGAGAAGATGAACTGGCCTTTGTGAATCAACGCTTTAACAATTTCTTGAAGAAAAAGAACAATTTTGGAAACTCAAATCCAAGGAACAGGCAACAGACATCTACTCCAAAGTTTACTGGACGTACTCTTCCCTGTTCTCAGTCCACAACTTCAATTCCCAATGTGTCCAGTTCAACAAAACCGCTCAACGAGATTCAATGCCACGAATGCAAAGGTTGGGGACATTACAAAAATGAGTGTCCCAAAACTCTTAGAAAGAAAAGCATGGTCGCTACTGATTTTATCGAAGATGTTAATGATTCTGAGTCAACTGATCCTATTCCAGCCTTATTTTCCCATGTTGTGTGGGACGACGATGTTCATGTTGGTTTTCTTGTAGACAACATCATGTGCCTGAATGCCGAGATCACTGATTATTATGAGGAATACGAGCAGCTGAGTGTTGACCACCAAAAATTATTTGTCAGTTGGAGTAAACAGGTACTCAAGGCCAAAGAGCTCGAAAAAGAAGTAGAAAAGCTAACCAAAGAAAAGGAAGATCAGCTTGACATTATTGTCCGATTGGAAACGTCTCTCACCAAGAAGGACGCTGAGCTGGAAAAAATGAAGAACGAACTGACCACTGTTCGAGGAACCATTTCAAATCTGAATAAAGGTAAGGCGAAGCTGGATGAAATCTTGGAGATTAGCTTCCCAGAGTCCTCAAAGCATGGAATAGGTTTCAAGCCGAGTCAACCAATGAATGTTCCAAGTCAAGAACATAAATCTTCCAAACATCACAAAAGGAGAAGAAGATAGTACGTGTGCCATTATTGTGGAGAACCAGGGCACATCAGGCCCTTTTGCTGGAAGATCATTGGAGAGAAAAGACACTTTAAGAGAACCAGTGTGGCTGATAAATTCCATGTTGGTAACCGCCCTACCAACATCAATACCAACATCAGGTTCAAACAAGTGGGTCAAGAAAAACAGCATCAAGTGTAATATGATCTATACCTCCCTGAAATCTCATGTCCCTGGAGCCTGGTACTTTGATAGTGGATGCTCGAAGCATATGACAGGCTCAGAAGAATTGCTTTCCAACATTGTCAGATTTAAAGGTGGAAAAGTGAAGTATGGAGGATGCACAAACAGCCAAATCATTGGCCAAGGGACTCTCCATGTTCCTGGAGTTGTAACACTGGAAAGTGTGCTGCTAGTAGAAGGACTTACTGCAAATTTGATCAGCATAAGTCAATTGTGCGATGGAGGTTTTAGCGTCAAATTAAACCGTGAAGAATGTGAAGTCTATGAGGAGAATGGACTTTGCATTCTCAAGGGCAAAAGAACCTCAGATAATTGCTACCAAATTCAAAGTGATGCTTTTTGCAGACTGTCTCAATTGAGTGATCCGGAGCTGTGGCATCAAAAGTTTGGACATGTCAACTACAAGATGATGGACAGGTTGGTCAAGGAAGAAGATGTGAGCGGACTACCTAAGCTCAACACCAAGATCATTCCGGTGTGCGAGGCATGCCAGAAAGGAAAACAAATCAGGGTGCCACATCCAGTCCAACAAAGTCTCACTATATCATCTTGCTTTGAATTGCTTCACATGGATCTCATGGGACCACTTGAGGTTGAGAGCCTTGGTGGTAAGAGGTATGTTTTCGTTATTGTTGATGATTTTTCTAAGTTTACTTGTGTAGAATTTCTAAAAGAAAAATCTGAAACGTTTGAGACTTTCAAAAAACTTGCAAAGAAGCTATGTGTAAGGTTTAATGTGAAAATTGGTAGGATTAGAACTGATCGAAAAGGAATTTGAAAATGCATCTTTTTCAAAGTACTGCACTTCTGAGGGTATTAGTCATGAATTTTCTTCTCCAATTACCCCTCAACAAAATGGCATTGCTGAATGTAAGAATAGAACTCTAGCAGAGATGACTAGAACTATGCTCATTTCTAATGGGATAGCTAAACGTTTTTGGGCTGAAGCAATGAACACTGTATGTCATATCACAAATAGGGCTTATTTTAGACCAGGTTGATGTGCAACTCCCTACGAATTATTGATTTGGAAGAAACCGAACTTGAGTTATTTTCATATTTTTGGATGTATTTGCTATGTGCTTAACGATAGAAATCATCTATCTAAGCTTGACTCAAAAAGTGATAAGTGCATTTTCATGGGTTATTCCCAAAATAGTCATGCATATAGGTTGTTTAACCTTCAGACTCGAAGCATGTTTGAATCAGTGAATGTCAAGTTTGATGATCTAACGAGTGGAGTCAAGCCTACCGAGGATAATGATTTGGTTTATGATCAAAACCCTCAAGGTAGTGTCACTCCTACTTTAGTTGTTGGTGCAGGTATTGAGAACAAAGATGCAGGTGCTGAACTCAGTGATTCGAGTGATGTTGATAACAATGTTGATACTGGGATACCAACATCAGTACCAACATCGAGCCAAGTCGCAGATTCTGATTCCGATTCAGAAGAAGAAGATCCAGCTATTCCCATTGATCTTTATCAGAGGGATGTTCCATCCACAATCCAGAAAAACCACCCCATGGGCCAAATTATTGGTGATTTAGACGAAAGAAGTACAAGATGGAGACAGATTAATTTCAAGGAAATGGTCAGGTATGTATGTCTGTCTACTAATTGTTCTAAGATTCGTGAGTCTTTGTATCTTTCTAAAATAGAGCCCAAGCGAGTGGAGGATGCACTCAAGGATGAGTTCTGGATTCGGGCAATGCAAGAGGAACTGGAAAAGGCCCTTTATGGTTTAAAACAAGCTCCTAGAGCTTGGTATGAAAGGCTAACTCAACATTTGATTTATTTGAACTTTAGACGAGGGAAAATTGATAAAACTTTATTCCTTCTTAAATCCAATAAGCACATCTTAATTGTCCAAATTTATGTGGATGATATTATTTTTGGATCCACTAACGAGGAGATGGTCAAGGAATTTGTTACTCGGATGTCCGATATATCCGAGATGAGCATGGAAGGTAATCTCTCATACTTTCTTGGTCTACAAATAAAACAGGTTGATGACGGTATTTTTCTTTCCCAGACTAAATATGCAAAGAACTCAGTCAAAAAGTTTGGGTTAGAGGGTGAAACTGTCAAGTAAACGCCGCTGGGCAAAACTGTGAAGCTGTCTAGAGACGATGTTGGTAAGGGTGTTGATAACACCATGTATAGAAGTCTGATAGGAAGTTTGTTGTATTTGACAGCAAGTAGACCAGATATTATGTATAGTGTGTGCTTATGTGCTAGATATCAGTCTAATCCAAAAGAGTCTCACTAGAAAGCTGTTAAAAGAATTATTAGATACATTGCTGGTACAACTGAACTAGGTGTGTGGTACACAAAAGATACTGGTACTGAACTTATAGGGTACACTGACTCGGATTGGGCTGGAGATGTGGTAGATAGAAGAGTACTAATGGGGGATGTTTTTTTCTAGGTAATAACCTAATTTCTTGGTACAACAAAAAGCAAAATTGTATTTCTCTTTCTACAGCTAAAGCCGAGTACATTGCAGCTGGAAGTGCGTGCACACAATTACTGTGGATGAACCAAATGATTGAGGACTACGGTCTGCACAGTAGTATCTTGACGGTGTTGTGTGACAATTCTAGTGCCATTGATATCTCCAAAAATCCAGCCCAACATTCTCGAATAAAACACATTGATATAAGGTACCATTTCATTCGAGACTTAGTTGAGAGGAAGATTGTTAGCCTTGAACATATTGGAACTGACAATCAGCTAGTTGACATCTTCACTAAGGCATTAGATTACGAGACCTTCTCTCGTTTGAGAAGAGATCTCGGTATGTGCATTGTCTAACCAATGTTGGTTTGCGATGTTGTGACACCCACTATCAACATCAAGTCACAACATCTGTATATGTTTGCATGCATTTTTACCTTTCTTTTCATAAATTATACTAATGTATTGAGGTTGATTGAAAGTGCAATAAGGTCCTCTGTTGTAATAAAAGTAATGACAAAAAGAACCAACCTCTTCAAAAGTAGGTGATTGTGGGACTTGCCCGCAGATACTGGTTTTCTCCCAGGTCCAAAAACAAGAGGCGTTTAACAGCAATTGCTGAAGATTAAAAGATTTAAATCCCGTCAAGGATGAAGAAAATATGGACTCAAAATGCTCCAATCTTTAAAAACCGCCTTCTTGAAAATGTGCTGTCGTAGTCATTAACTTGGGTTAAGGGGTAAGTTTCCATTGACTTCACCCAGGGCAATGTTGGTTTATAATGTTGTTAGTAATAAAAAGCAACATTGGATCAAAACACTGAAATCATAATGTGTTCTGTTTTAACCTTTTAGGTCATGATTTTTAGGCATTCCCTAGGACATTCATACTTTATGAAGATGCCATCTTGCTGTGCGTTTTGTTTCTTGTGTTTTTGTCTTACTTGAAATCTCTTAATTTTGTTTTGTTTGAACTAACCAAGTGTTTCAATGGGGTTAAAAATGGACGGCTGGACAGGTAATAACGAGGTGAATTTGGTGAGTGAAAATTAACATTGCACATAATAGTTACAACTGTGCTGATGGTTCATTAAAACTCAGCTTTGTATTTCGGCCAAATTTGTAGCTCGGGTTGTGCAATTTTATTTTTTAAGAAGGGGAGTGGTTATTGAAAAGATAATGGGCTTGTTAGTATGTTAGTGTTGCCTAAATTTAAGGGGAGTGGTATTTTTATAAGGAGGAAATAAAAAATTCTGTTTTAATCCTAAAAACAGCCGGTAGAAATATTTTAGGAATTTTTCTTTAATTTTACCTTCTCTCTCCTTGTGTGCAACGGTCACTTCTTGGAGGATAAAAAGTTGACTTCCTTTTTACCGTTTGCTCACAATTACAAAACCCCTTTCGAATTAAAACTCTGCAGATTCCTAACCCTCTCAAATTCTCTCGATTTTCCTGTTGGTTGTGTATCTGTGTGATTTTGCAGAATGTCCAGTTCGCCGCCGCTGTCCTCATCTGTCTCAGAACTGCCTGAAGAAGTTTGCCGCTCCGGCGAATAGCTCCCGTTGCCATATCCGAAGTTTGGTGGCCTTGATATTCGCGAGGAAATCGGTGGTGGTAGTTCTTCAAACCCACCACTATCAACATCGCCACCACCTTCGCCGTCGCCCGATTCTCGCGCTGCCGTACCTATTCCATCACCGGTCGACGCCACGCCAGTAGCTCAAGTGTTCCCAAGACAGCCCGAGAACGAAATTGACGTGGACAATCCTCCGGATTTGGCATTTGTGGCTGAAGCCTTTGGCCGTATGGGGAACCCAACCTTGAAGCGGTCTAGGCGCTTGTGCAACATACCGCCCGTCATTGTGCCACCCGCGGTCCCAAAAAGCAAGGCAGGGCCACGTCGCCACGTGCCTATCGAACACATGAACCTCCAGGAGGATGTGATTGTGGAGTCCGACGCAGATGATGAAGACTTTGTGCCTGCTGCTCCAGTCGAGGGGTCTGTGCCGCCGCCATCTTCTGCCTAGAGTTTGCCGACGAAGAAGTTTACTTGCCGAAAACATCTTGTGCGCAAAGCCGACAGGAGATCAAGTCAGCCATCGGTCAAGGTTTCTCCTAAGTCCTCTGCGACTGAGTATTCCTCCCCTCCATATACTGTGCTGGATTTTGTCACCGACAAAGTTACCAGTTCCGCTATGCCAACTGCCGCTGATCCCCCGTCGTCTCCTGTTCGTGCTGCTACACCTGAGTTTGATACAGGTCTATTTGAGTATTCCCCTGATTCATCATTTGATGTGCCCCTGAAAGATATCCTTACTGCTTGCAAGAAGGATAGAAAGAAAAAGAAGGCTGCTGCAAAGGACAATGTTCCTAGCAATGTTGATACCTCTTTACCAACATTGCGTCGTTCCCCTGCTGTTTCATCC
Organism: Phtheirospermum japonicum; assembly: GCA_014905375.1. Classification (NCBI taxonomy): domain Eukaryota; kingdom Viridiplantae; phylum Streptophyta; class Magnoliopsida; order Lamiales; family Orobanchaceae; genus Phtheirospermum; species Phtheirospermum japonicum. The sequence goes on from BMAC01000369.1 coordinate 562,445, forward strand.
TCCAGTGCTGCATCCATTCCTCATGCTTCCCATACTCCTACGCCATCTTCTTCAGCTGCCTGCAATCAATCTCAATCGTTTGAAGGCACTTCCACTCCGGTTCTTGAGCTTGAGGACATGGAACCTTTTTCTAAGAAGTTCCTTATTGCCGAGGCTGGGGAGTTGTTTGCCGCGTACCAAACCCGCCACATGATCACCGAGCGTCGTGTGCCGGTTGAGTTCTTTGCAAAGCACAACCTTATTGCCTATCTCCAACATAAAAGTATGTATTCCACCGTGTCAACTGCCATGCCTTTTGTGCGGGAAATTTTTGTCGAGTTTTATGCCAATCTTTTGCCTTCTATGGTTGATCTGGAGTCGGTCAATTATGGTAAAGTGTTTGTGCATGGCAAGGTTTTTTCGTTTACCCCGACTTTGATTGATAAGTTGTTTGGCACTGAGCCTTACCGGAGTGACTCGTCTGTGGATGATTTGAATGAAGTGGTTGTGTTTTTGTCTGGTGGTTTGGTTAGTTCTTGGTTTGAGCAGCTCCCTAGCACCCGTCTTTCGTCTCTTTACTCCATTCCGCATAAGGTTACGATTTGCAATTGGGTCCCCTCTAAGAACACAACGTGTGTTACGAAGCCTCAGGCCCAGTTCTTGTTTAGGCTTGGGAAGGGGGTTAAATTCAGTTTTGGCCAACATGTTTTTGATATTATTACTAAGTTTGCCACATCTAGGTCTGCCGCCTCGTTGTGTTTTCCATCTTTGATTTTCAGATTATTGGAGAGTCAAGGTTTGGAGCTTGGTCCTGATGATGTGCTCACGGGAGAGGCTGACTGGTTTGCTTTCCATGGCCAGCATACTACTGGTGCCAGGGTTATTGATTTGCCTTGGCAGGCTCCTCTCTAGGATGATGTTGCTAGTGCTGTTGGGAGGGACGATCCCAACATGGTCCGCGTTTCTACGCAGCTCTTGCGTGCGCATGTTGCTTCCATTGACTTGCACATCACTCAGCTACAGGCAGTTCGTAGCTCTCTTTTGGAAGCCCTTTCCCTTTCTGGTCAAAAATTGGAAGATGAAGCAGGTGCAGACGATGACACGGACATAGGGGGAGACAATGAAGATGCAGAAGATGTTGCTGCTGAGGATATTGATGCTGCTAAAGATGATGCTGAAGATGTTGTTGCTGCCGAAGCCTTGGCGAGCCTTGCTCAGGAAAGGAGGAGGGAACGAATTCGCGCTCGCGATAAGGCTTTAAGGAGAATGCTGCGAATGCAGAAGAGGAAGAGGAAGAAAGGTGGTGAAGGAACTTCGACATACCCTCGTCGTTCGAAGAGGGTTCGAGGTCAATAAGTTCCTTGTTAGGTTGTTTTGATAATTTTTTGAACAATGTTGATTTGTAATGTTGGTTTGAACTTTAACGACATTTGGTATTTTGTTTAGGGGGAGTTTTCTAACTTAGGGGGAGTTAGTATTTTATTTTCATTTGTGTTTGCGTCGTAGTGTTTTGTCCAGAAAGGCAAAAGGGGGAGATTGTTGAGGAATTAATTCTTGGCAATAATTCCTATTTTGTTATTTGCCTTTCTTGGGCACAAAATAAGTTAGGAAACTAGATTTATGAATATATTGTGTTTTCTAGTTTATATTTAAGACTTTATTTGTTTCCTAAATTGTGTTTAGGATGTGTTTTAGGTATTTACCAAGTTTAGGAATTTATGTTTGTCTATTTAAGACAAGGATTCCTAAAGCTTGGACACATCGACTTGACTCACAGATTTCTTGTGAGAAGGACGCACGAGACAAGAACGCAAGACGACGAGCAAGAAAGATAGAACATGAAGAATTACTTGGAGCCATTGATCGTGATTAACAAGCTCTTTGAAGTTGCGTGACCAACGGAGAAGATCTTGCCATTCCGGCAACAAGTATTTAGTATCAAGTTTATTGATATTTAGTTTTCATATATTACTTTATATCTTTGTATTGAACGTGAACAAGGAAGTAATATAGTTTTTGGGTTTGTACACCCAAGTTCACAAGTATTTACTTGTGAACTGAATTTGTTATCTCGTGTTCTTTTCGATTTATTCCGCTGCATATTTTATATTTTACTCTGGTCGATGTTGCTAACCAATATTGTTAAACATTGACTAACAATATCGTGAATCTGAGAATTATTCTTAAAACCATAGACCTTCAAATTTTACAAACTACACAAATAGGGATACGATTAACAAAACCAGTAATAAGATTATAACATCCAGTACTCATTATAACAAAGCATTAATCTTATTTTCAATGATTATCAATTCAAGTGAAATATTATTGTAACACAATATAAAAACGCAGTACACATCCATCAACCGTGTTATCAAAAATGCCCCAACAAAATAAAATTATCATAAAATTATTACAACCAGTATCATATCCACATATCATGCTTTTGGTTATTGATTCTTCTTCGTGCACCCATTTGGGAAAATAAGGCAACGACTAGCAAGGGTAACTCTTGGCTTAAATAATAGATGTTGATGATAATAATAAAGAAGAAAGTTACAATTATATGAAAATAGCAACAATACAACACCATTCAATTTCTCATCATCAATTCTTGGACAAGTACAATAATTCCTTAAATTTATTCTTGCCCCAAGATTATAATCACCACCAAAATATTTTCACATCATGAATGAATTACAAGACCATCATCACCACCACCACCACATAGTGCAACAAACCCGATGTGATAAACTAAGGGTTCAAGGTAAATTTGAGCCACCATCATCGCTATTCTCTGACATCGAACAAGACGTCGCCGACGCTGGTATAAATTGTGCAATGTTCAATTTTCCATTGTACAGTGCCGTTTAAACCAATACAGAACTGCTAGAGCACGAATATTATAGAACTAACAGAATCCGAGGGCGGCACAGCCCACCTCCGCTGCCCTATTGAGCAGGAAATAGAGAAGTGTAACCTAGTGAAGATAAAAGCCCATCACTGTATATTTATTGGTTTGTCCTATTATTAGATTGATGTGTTTTGTATTTCCAGTATAATTATACTTTTTATTTTCAAATAATTATTCATCTTTAAATAACTGCTTTTTTATAGCAAATTATTGTGCACCCGATTTCCATTTTAATATTTTGTGTGATGAATATATATGTCATGTATATACAAAATATGATTGCACTCTATTGATTTTATATTAGAAAATTTAATTAAAAAAAAAGTTTTGGCCTGCCTGACAATATAAATAATGAGAAAAGCTCCCCCATAAACCACCTCCCAGTGACTCGAATGCAGGACCTAAGCCAAGGTAGTGGACGTTCTTACCATTAAGTTAACCCACTTTGTCTTATATTGAGAAAATTGAATGTTGTGTTTTATGTATAATGGACATGGATGCTCTGTGTGATGTTTTCTGTGATGAATATGAATGTTATTTGTGATGAATATATATGTTTTGTTGTAAATTCTTAATGAGAGATGTGAAAATTTGTTTTTATGTATATGTATGTTATGTGTGATGTATATATATATTTTATGTGACAAATATGGATGTTCGTGTGATGAATATGATTGTACTATATTGAGTTAAGTGAAGATTATGTTATGTGTACGATGAATATGACTTCAGTGAATGATAAATATGGCTTTAATGTATGATGGATATGACTTATATGTACGATGATTATGAATTTACGTGAAGTGGAATCAGTTCCAATCTGTTGTCAACACATATAACATTAAAGTGGAAATTGGGTGTATCATACATTGTGTCCCTGTGTGCAGAGTATATAACCGTATTTCTTATATAATATAATTTTTCATAACTTAATAATAATATTATTATTTATTATTAATATATCAAAAGATGATACATTTCATATATCGGTCTCTATAGAGGATATATACCATCCACCTGGGTGCACTATACATGGCACTCGATTCCCAATGTAATGAAAGTTGTAAGTTGTGTTTGGGTGGGGGGTGGGGGGAGTTATTGTCTATCTGACATCTATAGTAGAATCAGTCCGGGGTTATGAGAGGCGGTGATTTACCCTGCAACGGATGTCAGAGGTCCGAGTGTGCTTATCTCCAACTCATGAATGTAGCCGATACAAAGTTATATGATAGCTCCCGATTTTATTTTTTTTGATTCGGCGGTTCAATCTATGATTTATCATACATAGACTTTTATGGATATTCTATGTAATGAATATAGATGTTATATGCGATGAATATGATTATACTAAAAACTGTGCTTTTATTATAAGTCATATTCATCTCACAGAACATACATATACAGAAGGCACAACTTTCACTTGCCTAAAAATAAATAAATACACAACGTACATATTGATCACACATAACATCCATATTCACCATACACAAAACATAAATTTTAATACAATCATATATCATCACAAAAAATATTTTGTTTGTGGTCGTCCGATTTCGACCACCTACTAGGATCGACTTCGCTGATGTGGCATGACGCATTGACATTCATATCCCTCTCGGAGGATTGGAAAAACGATAATCTATTTTTAAGCGAACAAAATGCCCCATGGAGACCCGCCCACGAAAAAGCTCTTACCAAGAAGGGCGAGCCTTACGATGGACAACGAGCTACAGGTCGACAACCCTAGCTACCTAAAAAGGCAATATTCCTAAGGATAATTCAGGCCTGGATAATCATGATTACAAATGAGAAATTAATGAACAAGTTGTCCACAGGTTCGTGATGGAGAAACGAAAGCCTTGTTGTTAGGGATAAAGGATGTTGAGGATAACGACTTTTATCCCCAAGGTAAGGTCGTTACAAATTGTTTGCAAAGTTAGTTATTGGTTAATTGGTTTTTATTTTATTTCAAAATATTAAACACACACACACACACACACACATTTATATATATATATATTAGGATTATATAATCAAAGTATTAAAATAACACTATGAATATATAATAAAAGCACAACTATGCTGGTATATAATAAATGTATTGTTAATGTATTAAAATAACACTACCATTTTTTATGATTTTATAAATAAATATTTATAGATCTCGAAAAGATAGTTAATTTGATATATTTCTTATTTAAAATTAATAATAAACAAGAAAGTTAAAAAAAAATTAAGATTAACTTTTTTTTTTCAAAAGTCTAGATTAATATAAATTGTAGTTATAAATTATCTCTTAGGTACTCATACAAGGTATTATCATTAGTGGTGTGTGTGGATGCAATTTCATGCATTGGAAATCATCTGTTGGTTAGACAATGTCTATACTTGACAAATTGGGGGCTAGTGCTTAGATGGAGTCTGACGGAGTTAAATGGAGCCTAATAATTGGATAAATATGTAGGCGACCATGGTTACTAATGTAGCCTAATTAATAGGATAAATATGTAGGCGACTAGGTTGCATCGACACGGGAAATGGACACGAGACACAACATGCGGACACGCTTATGACACGCAAATTATAACGTAAAAACAGGATACGGCACGGTAAAATATCATATTTTGAAGTGTTCGTGCATCATAGATAGGCGACCATGGTTCCTAACGTCTAGTCAACAGGGATTAACTTGACTTACACGAAGATTTCAAGAACAATTCATGAGTAGAATTATGTCGACAGTATATGTCTGCAACTTCATATTCGCATGCAGAATTACGTGTTTTTGAATTTATATTTATTTTTTTCTTGATTTTATTTAAAAGTCTATTATTAATATAGATTTATTTATTTATTATTTTTTTATTTTTTAACTTTTAGAAATCATAATCCAAAAAATAATACTTACATAAAAAATTATAAATAATAAATAAGTATTACTACAAATAATAAGTGAAATGGGCTGAAAAATATTGAGAAACATATTTAAAAGGCTGGCCTTTAAATTATATATATATATATATATATATATAATATATATATATATATATATATATATATATATATATATATATATATATATATAATAGGTTATAATCTTTTTTTTATTTTCTTTTAAAATCTTATTACTACTTCAGATTATTTTACAAATTATTACATTTATTTCATAATTTCTAAAGACTTATTTTATATTTCTTATTTTCTTTTTGTATTATTCCTTTTCAATTTTCTTATAATATTTTTTTAAATATATCTTGTAACTTTCAGAATTATTAAAATTTATTTATAAATCTTACATTTATTTTATATTCTTTATATTCTTTATATTTTTTCTATTTTTCTTTAAAAGCTTATTTATTTTATAAGTTTTTTATTTTTCATTTTTTTTCTAATTTTCTTTAAAATCATATTATTACTTTAAATTTATTTATTTATTATTTTTGTATTTTTTAACTTTCAGAAATCTTAATCCAATACAAGTATTTACATAATTAATTATATAAATAATAAATATGTATTACTATAAATAGTAAGTGAATGGGCGGGAATATTTTGAAGAATATATTTAGAAAAGCTAGACTTTTTTATACATATAGATATTGATTGTAAATTTTTTTATTTTTTTATTTTTTTCTAAAAGTTCTATTATTACTTCAAATTATTTTATAATCCTTACATTTATTTCATAATTTTTAAAGATTTATTTTATATATTTGTATTTTTTATTATTCATTTTCAGATTTTTTGTAATATTTCCATTATTTTAATTCTTAATTCTTAACTTTCAGAATTACTAAAATTTATTTATTGATCTTACATTTATTTTATATATTTTTATTTTTTCTTTATTATCTTTAGAAGCTTCTTTATTTTATAATTTTTTATTTTTATTTTTTTAGCCTTTTTTCTGATTTTCTTTAAAAGCTTATTATTACTTTAGATTTTTTTATTTATTATTTTTTGTATTTTTTAATTTTCAGAATCGTAATCTAAAAAAATTATTTATATAAATAATAAATATGTATTATTACAAATATTAAGTGAAATAGTTTTTTTTGTATAAGTAATGCTTTTATAATAAAGTAGCAATGTTTTTTTTAATATGCTGGCAGTGTTAATTTATTAGCTAGGACAAGCTTGACAACCTCGAAAGACGACCTCGCCATCGACGCAGTTTGGCCTACAAAGAAACTCAAAAAGCCGCCCATATATCTGGAAAAATACTTGCACCGTACAAAATATTGGACTGCTTTTCTTATATTATTGAAGTGCTTTTTTACTACACTAACACTGCTTTATTCGATAACCCAATAATTTTATCCAACAAATCACCTATTAGGGCAACACCAAATCATCTTGAAGCCACCTTCGAGAGTCCAAATTCCCACAACTCCAACAAAAAACCACCTGGAATCATAGGCCGCACTCCCCCCAACACCAAATCATTTTAAAGCCACCATCTCAGAATGCAAATTTAACCACCACCTTGAAACCCCATTTCTCTTTACTTACCATCTTTTTTTTTCCAAATAACCAGAACAACCCAACTTCAAGCCAGCGACTAAATTGACTGCGAGAAGTGAGCTTCAGGACATGGTTCAAGCCCGTGATTTTATAGCGGTGATTTCAATAGTGAAATAGGTGTTGTTCAATTCCGTGCATTTTTTCTTTTTTTGGGGGGTGATTTTTTGATTCAAGCCTTGTTTGGGATTTTTGGTTTCTCACGTTGTGGGTTCGAATCTTGAACTGAGACGGAGGTAGTTTGGGATTTAGGAGTTGGTTTCTTATGATAGATTTATTGGGAAAGTAAATATAGGTCTCATAATGATAGATCTGGGATTTATTTTTGGGTAAGCTTTGGGTTTTTGGAGTGGCGATTTTTGAAAGTTGAGGGTGATGGCAAATATAGATCTGGAAGAAGAAGAAGAATAAGAAGAAGAAGAAGGAAACGGAGTTGCAGAAATGGGGAAGGATGTG